>PVHT020000180.1:2666961-2874211 GCA_004024745.2 Catagonus wagneri
ACACACACACACACACCGGTTTCCCATCGCCTACAGACTGAAAGCCTAAGAGGTCCCAGGTAATCTAGCCACTGTCACTGCACACCGGTCCCCAGCTCCTTCTCTGACTTCATCTCCTCCTCACCCCACTCCAGCCTTGATGGACTCTGCTGTTTACAGATTTCTCTAAGCTGAGAGCATAGGCAAATGGCCCAGAAGGGAACATAACAGCATGAATCAAGCCAGGTCTAAGCCAAATGATCTAAATCTGGTGCTGTGCGCCTGCCTCGGTATGCTGCATCTAAAACACTGAGCCAAAGAACAAGTGACCCGAAGTAGCATGTGAGCTGCCAGTTTGCAGTCCCGACATAGCAGCTAAATATTATCCATCTTGGAGTCTGCCGTGGTGCAGCAGAAACAAATCCAACTAGGAACCACGAGGTTGTGGGTTGCATCCCTGGTCTCGCTCAGTGGGTTAAGGATCTGGCATTGCCATGAACTGTCATGGCTCAGATCTGGCGTTGCTGTGGCTCTGGTGTAGGCTAACAGCTATAACTCCGATTGGACCCCTAGTCTGGGAACCTCCATATGCTGTGGGACGGCCCTAAAAAGACAAAAGACAAAAATAAAAAAAAATATACTGTCTATCTGGGCTAGCTGCATACATTTCTATGAGGAATTCTGGGCCATTGAGCAGCCATCAGTCTCTGCCTTTGTGTGGTGGAAACACCATGGAAACAAAGACCAAGGAAACCTGTCTTTTTAATGTGAAGGAGAAGAGTAGGTGTAGCACCTGACTTCACAAAGCTTGTGACCTAGGAGTTCCCTGGAGGCCTGGTGGGTTAAGGATCTGGCACTATGACTGCTGTGGTTCAGATCACTGCTGTGGCACAGGATCGATCCCTGGCCCGGGAACTTCCACACACTGCGAGTATGGCCAGAAAAGAAAAAAGCCTACAATCTAGTCAAATAGAGAGGACCAATGAGGGAGAAAGATGGTTAATGCATAGGTCCCTTCCTCGGATGGGCCAAGCTGGGCTCTGTCAAAGGTGCTGGAGAGACCCGAGGTGGATGGCCACAGCTTTAATGATTCGGAACAAGAATCTTGCACTGGTGAGAAACCCAGGACAGGAAAGAGAAAAGTCCCTTTGATGAGGACACAAGTTCTGCTTCCCTGGAATTGTGCCACAGTCCTCTGGGTTTGGCTGAGTGGCTCCTTGAAGGCATCCTGACTACTCTCTAGCTTATTAAGGAAAAGGATCACTTTTTCTTCTTTCCTCTTTGGGACCTCACCCATGGCATATGGAGGTTCCCAGGATAGGGGTCAAATCAGAGCTGTAGCTGCCAGCGTGCACCACAGCCACAGCAAAGCAGGATCCGAGCCACATTTGTGAGCTATGCCACAGCTCACGGCAATGCCGGATCTTTAACCCACTGAGTGAGGTCAGGGATCAAACCTGCATCCTCATGGATGCTAGTTGGGTTCTTAACCTGCCGAGCCACAGGGGGAACTCTAGGATCGCGTTTTATTTTGACTTAGCATAGCAACTCCCTGGGCAAAGTTCCACTGTCAGGACTTACAACCTAAGTTAAAAAGTCCAGAGAACAGTCCAGTCAAGAATAAGAGGATCTGTGAATCAGCTGTGGCCTTCTGTGCCTCTATTTTTTTTTTTTTTTTTTTTTTTTTTTGCATTTCTGCCACCTCTTCCTGATCTCCGGGAGAATCCTAATGAATGGTTCTCTCCGAGTCAGCGCCTGCGAGAAGCTCACGGGAGCACCGTGGCACCTCAGCGAGGCTTCCACCTGCCAGGGCCTTCCTCTGGTTGGCAGGTCACCGCCCCTCTCTCTGCTTACCTGGGAGCTGGCTGACTGCTTGTGCAGAAAGGGGGACACGAAAGAGATGATTTCAGCACAAAACAGTGGTCACGAAAAGCCCCTCAGTGACCCTGTGTTTGATTTGACAGCCTCTGGGACACTTGAGGATTTTTCCAATGACAGCAAATCCTTCCAATGACAGCAAACCCCCTTCCTTTGCTAACTACACACCCAAGAAGTCGAAGGGGCGGGCCCGCGTGTCAAAGGAACAGCGCCATCTGAAATAGGATCAGGACAGATCAGACCCATCCTGGCTCCAGAGAGCCACCAGTTGGAGGGTCCTGCACAATTTCAGGCCGGGCTGCTGCTCTGGCTGGGCGGGGCCCATAGGGTAGTGACTTTGCAGCCTGACCTACTGAGGGGCAGGAACTCTAGGCTCCGAGGCATTTCCTGGCACCCACCCTTGCAGGAACCTGGCAGAGTTGGCGCTAGGCTTCAGATTCTCCAGGGTCACACCCTTGGTGACAGTGCACACGCCTGCCTGAATTCTCACGTGTGGTCTGTTTTCCAAGACACGCTGCTTCTTATTTGTGTTTCTCCACCCGACTCCTGTTCTGGTGACCAGAGGATACCTGACAGCGTGGCCAGTTGCCTGAGTGTCCCCAGAGAAAGGTCTTTGCTTCTACCACTTAGTGTCTGCTCCTGAGAGAGAGAAAAATAACCCCAGGCTGCGGCCAAGTGGGCGCTGGGGGAGCTGTGGTCGAGCAGTCCATTCCCCATCACCGTCTTGCAGAGACTGTCACCGTCAGCTGGGACGGGGTTCCCATCGCTTAGAGGAGGTGCCTCAGCTTCCCACTGAGGGGACAGGCTGCAACTCCCTCAACTCCTTCCAGGTCTCAACTTGTCAGTGCTAAAGATCTCAAGTCAGAACAGATTTTTTTTGTCTTTTTGCCATTTTAGGGCCACACCCGCGGCATATGGAGGTTCCCAGGCTAGGGGTCTAATGGGAGCTGTAGCTGCCGGCCTTCGCCACAGCCACAGCAAAGCGGCATCCGAGCTGCTTCTGCAATTTACACCACAGCTCATGGCAACACCGGAATCTTAATCCACTGAGCGATGCCAGGGATCAAACTCGCAACCTCATGGTTCCTAGTTGGATTCGTTAACCACCGAGTCACGAAGGGAACTCCCAGAAAGGATTTTAAAGAGAAAATAGCGACCTCACACCAGTCAGAATGGCCATCATTAGTAAGTCCACAAACAACAATTGCTGGAGGGGGTGTGGAGAAAACGGAACCCTCCTGCACTGCTGGTGGGAATGTAAGCTGCTACAACCACTATGGTAAACAGTATGGAGGTATCTTAGAAAACTATACATAGAAGTACCATATGATCCAGCAATCCCACTCTTGGGCATATATCCGGACAAAAATCTCCTTGAAAAAGACACTTGCACATGCATGTTCACTGCAGCACTATTCACAATAGCCAAGATATAGAAACAACCCAAATGTCCATCAACAGATGATTGGATTAAGAAGATGTGGTATATATACACGATGGAATACTACTCAGCCCTGAAAAAGAATAAAATAATGCCATTTGTAGCAACATGGATGGAATTACAGACCCTCATACTGAGTGAAGTCAGAAGGAGAAAGACAATTACCATAGGATATCGCTTATATCTGGAGTCTAATATACTGCACAACTGAAGCTTTTACAGAAAAGAAAATCACGAACTTGGAAACAGATTTGTGGTTGCCAAGGGAGAGCGGGAGGGAGTGGGATGGTATGGGAGTCTGGGGTTAACAGTTGTAGACTATTGCCTCTGGGATGGAAAAGCAAGGAGATCCAGCTGTATAGCACCGGGAACTATGTCTAATCAGTTGTGATGAATCCATATATTTATGTGTAACCGCGTCACCATGCTGTGCAGTTGGAAAATTGACAGAAATCTGTAAACCAGCTATAATGGGGGGAAAAAAAGAAAAAAGATAAAATAGGGAGTTCCCGCTGTGGCTCAGTGGATTAAGAACCCGACATAGTGTTCATGAGGATGTGGGTTCGAACCCTGGTCTCGCAAAAATTAAGGATCTGGCATTGTCGCAGGCTTCACTGCAGGTCGCAGAGATGGCTTTGGAGTTGCTATGGCTGTGGTGTAGGCCGGCAACCGCAGCTCTGATTCAACTTCTAACCTGGGTACTTCCATATGCCGCAGGTGCAGCCCTAAAAGAGAAAAAAGATAAAATAGTGCAATCCTCTGATTCTGCAGAAGAAATCAAGACATAGGAAGGAGAAGTGAGGTTCACTGTCTCCCAGCTCGTCAGCTGCACACGTGGTGGTGCATGGGTCTGAGTGTGCACGCACGGGTGAGTGTGCAGTGTGCACACACTCAGGGAAGGGTCAGGGAGGGTAGGAGCCGAGAGCAGAGCCCAGGCAGAACATCTTTCTCCTTTCACAGACCACCCCCGAGATTTTCTGGACTTTACAGGTGGAACGGAAGATAAATGGATTAGCCAGGTGAATAAACCGGCATTAAAAACGTTCTGAAAAATCAATTTGAGAGAGAAGATTTGGGCAAATAACAGATGATCAACTGTGTCAGGAAGCTTGACTCAATCGATGCCCGCAAGCCTGGTAAACAATTTCTGATCTACGGCCCCCACGGTCTCCTTGCTGCTGAGAGCTGCCTCCGTAATTGGACCGTGGGATGAGGCCCGGCCGGAGTGAAAGGCATTAAAAATGATGCTCCTTCAAGTGAAAATTCATTTCTCTGCTGACCAACAAAGACGAAAGTCATTTCAGAATGTTAAGGCCGGCAGGACATCATAACATTGTTAACACTTTTCACCCCCCTCCTTCAATTAGACACAGAACCAGCATGGAGATGAAAGAGAAAGGAGCCGCCTACCCCCACCCACGCGTGATATTCCAGGCGCAGAGGCCGGCGGCTGATATTCAGAGGAGCAGAGGGGAGGCCGCAGCCCGCACGGTGCTCCCCGAACCCCTGTGTAGGCACGTGGCGGGAGGGCGGTCCCCACGGAGAGTCAGAGAGGGCTGCTCTGCCGCCCTGGACGTGCCCCACACCGCAGTACGAGAGGAGTGGCTTTTGGCCTCAGAATGAATCAGCCTCCCTGAAATGACGAAATCCACCCTTGAAATAAAACGAAGGCCTCAGGCAACGGTATGCACCTTTGAAAAAAGGGAGGGACGAGTCGTGGAAGCGCAAGGAAGTGATAGGAGGGTGGCCCTACAGTGAAGGCGGCACAGACATGGGTGATTTCAAGGACTCCAGAAGGTGCCCCCCCCATCCCCCCAGCAGCCAGAATGCTCTTGACTTCAATCAAAGCATCTTGCTGCTGGAGCGCCCTCTTTCCAGCTCGGGATGTTTTATGAAATGCCCTTTAACACGTAAAAAGCAGAATACTTTCATCAAAATGAGTCCTGAGATGCAAAGGGCTATCATTTTCACCCGGTGGATGGTCTTCTCTGAGCACAGCTCTTCCCAGGCCCAGGTTCAATGACCTCACCTTAGCAGCTTGAAATTGGTCACCGTGGGAGAATTTCCACCACTGAAATCTGCCCACGCAGGTTATATATATATCCTGTGACTGGGTCACTTTGCTGCACAGCAGAAACTGGCACAATCAACTATATTCTAACAAAAACTTTTTTTTTTTTTTTAAATCTGCCCACACTATCAGTCAGCCCCCAGGCCCCGCTGATGGTTGCATATGCACAGCACACCATGGCCACAAAGCTTCCTGACACTTTACGCTGCAATCTGAGACAATCCTGTCACGGTGGCCTCGGGGGCCACCTCTCCACTGTCAGCTGGCAATTCTCCCTCCCTTGCCCGCTCTGCACCAGCCCACGGGCCTGACACCTACTCCTTGGATGTTTTCTGGACAGCCTGTCCCTTCCGCCTGGAAAGCTCTTTGGCAGCTGCTTCTCCTTCAGGCCTTCTCGAAATGCCGCCTCCCCGGAGGCCGTCCCTGACCTCATCGTCTCCACTCAGCCACGGCAGCCTGCTTCACCTTCTTTGCAGGATTCACTACCCCCCGAAATCCTCGTTTGTCTGCTTAGTTGTCATCCAGGCCCCTGCGAGGACACAAGCTTCCTTGAGTGTGGCTAAGGTTCTCACTTCCTCAGGGTCCAGCCCAGCGCCTGGTACATTCCAGGCTCTCGGTCAGCAGCTGAGCTGAATAAATGAATGACTAGGATAGAGCCTCCGAAGCTACCATCGACCAGACACTTTTTTTTTTTTGGTAAGTATGGCTCCTCTGTTTTGTTTCAAAAGTAAATAATTTCAGGGACGATCCCACTTCCAGTCACTAAAACCTCCAAGAGAAGACGTTTCCCAGTTGATACCCTCCTGGGCAAAGGGGCCCAGGAGAGCCCAGCCCATCGCAAGAGGCCGAGCAAAGAAACGAGCACCAAGTACAGACTACGCTCATATCATTTTTCCGCTGAGTGACATTTCCGGCTGCTATGTCGAGAGCTACAAGCAAACTCGCGTGTAATACGAGAAATACAAACAAACTCCATTTTTAAAACTCTGAGATTGGAAAAGATTGAATACTTTGGTTATAATACTGTGTCGGAAAATGTGTCAAAACAGACACTTTTTCAGAGTTCCTGCCATGGTTCAGTGTTAATGAACCTGACTAGTACCTATGAGGACACGGGTTCAATCCCCGGCCTCGCTCAGTGGGTTAAGGATCTGGCGTTGCTGTGGGCTGTAGTGCAAGTCACAGATGTGGCTCAGAGCTGGCATTGCTGTGGCTGTGGCAGAGGCTGGCAGCTGGAGCTCCCATTCGACCTCTAGAATGGGAACTTCCATATGCTGCGGGTGTGGCACTAAAAAGCAAAAAAAAAAGAAAGAAAGAAAGAAAAAAAGAAATCAGGGACCTGGTTGACTCCGGGTGTAGGAGTCAAGAGGCTGAGAAACAGAGACAAGAAGGTAACTTTTCTCTACGCTTTTGGAACCATGCAAATATATCTCCCATGCAAAAAAAAAAAAAATTTTTTTTTTAAAGTTTAAGCTATAGATTTGGCACCAATGTAGTTAAGAGGCAGAAAATGCTGTACTTTGATCACGTTAATAAGTTGGCGGAACTCCTCCCCCGCTTTTCTCCCTGTAAAAGATGAGCCAGATGGGGAACAACTTCTAACACCAGCGGCCAGCAATCTGCTACTATATTTGCTGGTTTCGCCACCAGTCCCTGGCCTCAGGCCCAGGTCCTCCTCTCTTCTGACACTCACTCGATGACAACATCCAGTGGAGACGCTGATGGCCCCAGCCTGGACCTCTCGCTTGGGCTCCAGACTCCTGTCACCGACTGCCTGCTCAGTATCTTTACCCGGATGTGTCATCTCACCCACTGTGACACACAAGTCCTCCACGGGCTTCGGTGTTATAAGCCGTCAGGACTTTGGAGTCGCCCTTCCTCTCACCTGTCAGCAAATCTGGGTCACTCCTGCTTCAACCATATCCTAAATCCCAAGGACGGCTACTCACCTTCATCAACCTGGCCCATTTCGCGTCGATGCCGCACACGGCTCACCCGGGCTGTTGGCAAAGCCTTCTAATGGGTCTCTCCCCTGTTGGCCCTGCAAACGCAGCCAACGTGACCCTGCTAAAACCTAACGGATCATGTCACTTCTCTGCCCTAAACTCTCAACGCTTTCCCATCTCAGAGTACCAGCTGAAGTCCTTGCAGGGTCCCTTAGGACCTAGACCATCTCGTGTCTCCATCCCACCACTGTGGCCCCACTCCCTACCATTCTCCCCCCCACCTGTGCTGCTCCAGCCATGGCAAACCTCCTCGCTCTTCCTCAAAGATGCCAAGCATGGGGCCTCTGCACTTACCCTTCCCTCTGCCCGGCAAGATCTTCTGGTCAACCACGTGGCTGGACTCACTTCCTTCACGGCTTTGGGCAAACATCACCTCCTTGGTGAGTTCCACCACTCTCTGTGCGATCGCGGCCCTTCCCTCCCCACCCCCACCAACACCCTCCTTTCCCCTGCTCGGCTGCCACCCTTCTCATCCTCTAACAAACCACGGGTTTCGCTTATCTGTCTGGCATATTCTGTCTTTCCCCCTCCTGAATGTCACTCTATGAGGGCAGGGATATTTTTGTTTTCTTCATTGCTCTGTCTTCAGAATTCAGAACAGTGCCTGACCCATAGCAGATGCTCAGTAAATAGTTACTTATTTGTTTTAGGGCTGCACCTGTGGCATATGGAAATTCCCAGGCTATGGGTCGAATTAGAGCTGCAGCTGCTGGCCTGCGACACAGCCACAGGGGATCTGAGCCACGTCTGTGACCTACACCACAGCTCACAGCAACGCCGGATCCTTAACCCACTGAGCGAGGTCAGGGATCGAACCCACATCCTCATGGACACTAGTCAGATTCCTAGCCTGCCGCACCACAATGGGAACTCCAATAAATACTTATTGAATAAGTGAATTATCCACTTGGCTATCTGGGTAGTGACTACTTCCTTGAGTTTGTGTCATGTTGTGAAAAGGCAGAATTCCCAGCAGCCACCTTGATGGATATAAGTTGAATCCCAGTTTATTATGCCGTTCACCTGTATAGCACCTGCATCACTGACTCTGCCCTGACCATACTCAGCAGGTGCAGTCCTGTGTGTTCCCAATACCTGCTCGCTCTTTGGTGCTGCATTAAGATTATTGCAGAGCATGGGTCAGAAATCCACAGAGACTAGACAAGACTCAGAACTGAGGGACGTGGTCTGGCTGAGACAGCCAGGCTCAGCAGGGACTGAAGCAAGGTTGGAATCTCCTGGGTCTATTTCTTTTTCCTTTCTTCTTCTGGTCTCTTTAGAGCTGCATCCACAGCATACGGAAGTTCCCAGGCTAGGGATCGAATCAGAACTAGAGCTGCCCGCCTATGCCACAGCCTCAGCAACACAGGATCCAAGCCACGTCTGCGACCTACACTACAGCTCATAGCAACGCCAGATCCCTAACCCAGTAAGAGAGGGCAGGGATCGAACCCAGAGTCCTCATGGATACTAGTCAGGTTCATTATAGCTGAGCCACAATGGCAACTCCCTCCTGGGTCTATTTCTAAGCACCAACACTTTTTAACAAAGGGCAGAGAAAGCCTGTTGGAGTCCCAGGCCTTGACTGTGAACCCTCAAGGGCTACTGACTGGGGCGATGGCAGGTGTGTTTTGGGCTGATCTACAACTGGCTTCCTTGAATGGTGAGAAGACTGGGGCTGCAGAGTTGTTGCTGGCAGCTGCCTGTTTCTCCTTGCACTGGCTCGCCCTCGGGTATCCTCCCGGCAAAGCCTCCTGGCAAAGCCCCTTCTTTTGCCCTGCTGTGGTCTAGGTGTAATGCTTCCAGAGCCTACATCATCACAGCCATCTGGGCATTTTTTTTTTTTTTAAATCAGCAGGACAAACATGAGACATATCCCAGATGATGTCCTCACAGACATTTAATGAGCAGATTCATGTAAAGCACCAACCATGGGGCTTAAGAAGTGCTTGCCCTTGCAAGGCTGCTGTGGGCAGTTTGTTCTCACTTAAATGTTATACTGCACGTGGACATGAATGTGTGCAAAGGGGCAAGAGGCACCCCTGGGGATGACAGCTGGCCACGTGACCAGGCTCTAGCAAAGTTGTCAAGATAAAGCGCGCAATGCTTGTTTGTGTTCCATGAAAAAAACGGCGTCCTTTGTGGGAACACCAAAGTTTAAGCATGCACAACTTTAAAACTAACAGTGCAGAGCCCTGCCCCCTGGCGGGTGGAGGGGGAGTTACACGGCACCTCCCAGCCCAACATCGAGTTGCCCCATGGATTCAGCAGGGGGCGTCCTCGCCGCAAGCCTGCCTGGGCAGGCCACACTGCATCTCTCCAGCAAGAGGCACCGGCTCACGGCAGGTGCCCAGGGGAGTCCAAGTGCAGCCCTGGGCTCCGTGCTCTGCGGGCCCATCTGGCTGTCCAGCCGCCAATGAACACTAAGTCCTAAGGCTGCGCGCTTCCCTTTCCACCAAAATAATCACCGGGAGCCCCTTTGATTTGCAAGGAAACCGGGTCTTCTTAACGCACTTGCTGTCAGGCCGGCCCTTTGAACAAGCTCACTCCATAATTTAGAGTTTGAATCTCGTTTTAAATGGCAGTTAAAAATTGTATGTGGCAGTTCACAATGAAATTTAGCTTGACAGCTTGGACATAAAACTAAAAATAAATGACTTCACATCCAAATAATAAGTAATAACAATGTTAGGCTGCATAAGAATAGCAGGGCTGGATTCAAATACAATATTAATTTTAGGAATATGAGTGACTGGGGAGAGACAGAGGCAAAGAAACAAATCCTTCATATAGCAATCGTCTCCTCTTATCCCCCAGGCAACTGGCTGCCTTTCACCTCCGCGGCTCAGCAATTATGTGCTGTAATGGAGGCAGCACAAATAAGCAGAAAGATTTTATTAAACCAAATGAGCAAATCATCTGCGTATTATTGCGATTTGATTGACACTGACAAGTGTCGAGCAGACGCGGATGTGAATATGATAAAGAAGCTTGCAGGAAAGCTCTTGATAATGTTACTCTTGATAAAGTTGCCAGGCCACCCTCTCTAGGTAAATAAAGGGGAGAAGAAGATGACGCATATTAATTCAGCCCGTTTGCAGCCTACTGGAGGACTAGAGGGGGGGAAAAAGTTGCGACGGGTTCAGCGTGTGGCATTTTATATGAATACCAAAATTGCATTCATGATTCACATAGACTTTACGATAATATATTAATATTAAAACTAAAGGTCATTCCACATAACAGTTAAGCTGCCTGAGCTTCAACCTTTATACCAATAACAGACTCTGGAAAGTAAGAGAGATTTGAATACTCTTAAATTTTTTTTTTTTTTTTATTTGGGAAGACTGCTGGCTGATGTTAGCTCAGGTGGCCTCTCATCTACCTGCCTTCTCTAGGGACAATTAAAGGGCTACCTGGAGGATGGCTGCATCTGAGACCGCTGGGGCTGCCGCGGAGACGAGGTGATTAATTGCCACGGGCCTTCGGGCCCTGGCACGCGGCTGCGTTTCACTAATGATGCCCTTCTGAGCCAGCGGCGCCCGCTGCCACCTACCCAGCTCCACGGAGTCAGCACAAAACTTTCCTCGGCTGCTCTGCTCGGGGCGCCGGGAGCAAAGGGCCCCGCACCAGGCAGGCTCTGTCGAGGACAATTTATGGGAGACCCGCCTGGAGGCAGGGGGCTGGCTGCGATGACCTCTGGAGCACCCTCCAGGGGATGGTGTGCTCCGATTCTGTCAGCGGGGCTGGCTCCAGCTACAGCATCCTGCCTGGGTGGCTGGGTGCAGGGGCGGACGTCTGCTCAGAATTGAGAAGCTGTCCACACCGGGCAGAGCGCTGTTTCCATAGAGTGAGCTAAGTCAGTGTTCCATAGAGTGAGCTAAGCCAGTGTTGCTGGAAAGTTTTTCTGGCCCCCGGTCACAGGCACAGATGCACAGGTCCGGAGGACAGAGAACCCGATGGCTCAGGCGACCACCCGGTGACCTGACCTCCTCAGCAGCTTGAAATCAGCCACCGTGGAGCCTTGCCACCGTGGAAATTGGGAAACACAATAAATCAAGTCTCTCCCTCCACCAGCCAGTTTGTAAACATTTTTGCAGCACTCTGCCGGCTGACTCAGGGCAACACACGGCAGGGACTTCACTTCCCACCTTAGCTGGGTTGTTACTATGTTTACTGGATCCTACCTGCATAGAACATAGTTTTCCTTTTTTTTTTTTTTGGCAGCATGCAGAAGTTCCCGGGCCAGGGATGGAACCTGTGCCACAGTGGTGACAATGCCAGATCCTTAACCCACTGAGCCACCAGGGAACTCTCTAACATAGTTTAA
Source organism: Catagonus wagneri (assembly GCA_004024745.2). NCBI lineage: Eukaryota > Metazoa > Chordata > Mammalia > Artiodactyla > Tayassuidae > Catagonus > Catagonus wagneri. The sequence goes on from PVHT020000180.1 coordinate 2,678,667, forward strand.
AAAATTATTTTTATTGTAGTATGCTTTATAACATTATATAAGTTACCAGTATACAATACAGCGATTCACACTTTTAAAGGCTACTCCATTTAGTTATAAAATATCTGCTGTATTTCCCATGTTGTACAATATATTCTTGTAGCTTATTTTATACATAATGGTGTGTACCTCTTACTCCCCTACTTCTGTATTGCCCCTTCCCCTCCTCACTGGGAACCACATTTATTCTCTATCTATCGAGTCTGCTTCTTTGTCATATTCGCTAGTTTTTTGTATTTTTTATATTCCACATATAAGTGGGATCATCCAATATTTATCTTTCTCTGACTTATTTCACTTAGCATAATACCCTCCAAGTCTATCCATGTTGCTGCAAATAACAAAATTTAATTCTTCTTTTTATGGCTGAGTGGTAAAACAGTGGTTTCTCTTATGAGGACCACATCTAGTCTCGGTGAAACCCCATTTGGTGCAAAGCCAGAGCGGGGAAAAGGCTAGATTAAGCCCCACCTCATATGATGATTCTAAATACCTCTCTAGGTAATTTTCTGCCTGTTTTGTTTTTTGTCTTTTAGGGCCACACCGTCAGTATATGGAAGTGCTCAGGCTAGGGGTAGAATCAGACCTGTGGCCGACAGCCTACACCACAGCCACACCAACACCAGATCCGAGCTGTATCTGCAACCTACACCACAGTCCACGGCAACGCTGGATCCTTAACCTACTGAGTGAGACCAAGGATTGAACCTGCATCCTTATGGATACTACTCAGATTTTTTTTTTTTGTCTTTTGCCCTTTTAGGGCTGCACCTGTGTTATGTGGAGGTTCCCAGGCTAGGGGTCTAATCAGCTACAGCTGCCGGGCTACACCACAGCCACAGTTACGTGGGATCCGAGCCGTGTCTGTGACCTACACCACATCTCATGGCAATGCCGGATCCTTAATCCATTGAGCAAGGCCAGGGATCGAACCCGCAACCTCATAGTTCCTAGTTGGATTCGTTAACCACTAAGCCACGACAGGAAGTCCACTACTCAGATTCTTAACCCACTGAGCCACAATAGGAACCCTGAGTTTCTGCCTATTTTGAGAAAATAATTTGGGCTCTGACCTCTTCAGCTTCCCTTTGCTCAGCTGGCTCCTCTCCCAGGTGGCACCTGAATGGATGGCATGGGCTATGGTCAGTGTCCTGAGTGCCTCTATCTCGAGGAAGCTGTCCCTTAACCTCAGGTTCCCGCTCACTCACCTGGTGTTTTATTTTTTTATTTTTTATTTTTTTTCTTTTTTAGGGCCACACCCATGGTATGTGGAAACTCCCAGGCTTGGGGTCAAACCAGAGCTGCAGCTTACACCACAGCCACGCCAGATCCAAGCCCTGTCTGCGACATATAACACATCTCATGGCAACGCCAGATCCTTAACCTACTGAGTGAAGCCAGGGATGGAACCCCAGTTGGGTTTGTTAACTGCTGAGCCATGAAGGGAACTCCCCACCTGGAGTGTTAAAGTGTTGGGATTGGAGCTCTGGTTTCCCTCGGCCTGGTCCGTCCCCCCCCCACACACACACCCTAATCTTGGGCAGGTGGAACCAGCCTCCCACCCACAACCTGAGGGCCTACAAGGGCCTCTCGGCTTCTGCTGCGACACCTACTTGTCCCTCCTGGACGAGGAAAGCTCCTGGTACATCCACATGGGGCAGAGACAGAAGAGAAGGTAGCTCCAGGAGTTCCCGTTGTGGCTCAGTGGTAATGAACCCAACTAGTATCCATGAGGATGTGGGTTTGGTCTCTGGCCTCGCTCAGTGGGTTAAGGATCCAGCATTACCGTGAGCTGAGGAGTAAGTCATAGACACAGCCTGGATCCCGTGTTGCTGTGGCTGTGGCATCGGCCAGCAGCTGTAGCTCTGATTGGACCCCTAGCCTGGGAACCTCCACATGCCATGGGTGTGGCCCTAAAAGACGAAAAAAAAAAAAAAAAAGTGGCTCCCAGAAATTGTAGTCCTCTGCCTGAGCACACACCACCTGCCTCCCCCTGCCATGGCCTCATCCAGTTTGGTACAGAGGCGGGGGAGGGGGAATTTCCAAAGTTTTAAGGGGAGAAATACCTCTTCTTTCTACAGCTCCCAACTCCTTCCCCTCTCTAGGCCAAAGTATGCGGCAGAGACAGAAGAACACATATCAGACTGCTTGCCTCCCCGCCGTCTCTCCTGCCTTCCTCCTCCTGAACCTGCCCAAGTCAATGACTCCACCTCCATGTTCTTCAAATGGTAAGTCATGACCCACCGGTGGGGGATGAAATAAAGTAAGTGGGGGAGATTGGATTAAGACAGCAGAATAGGAGGACTGGAGCTCAACTTCTCTCATAAAAACAGAATGACAACCAAATGCAGAGCAACCTTCAACCAAATGGACTGGAAACTTTCAAAAAGATATTCTACTCCAGAAGACAAAGAGGAGACCACATCAAGAGGTAGGAGAGGTGATAACATGATAGAAGCAACCCCATACCTCCCGGGTGGGAAGCCGCACAGACTGGAAAGTAACTGCATCACAGAGACTCAGCTACAGGACTGAGAGTTCTGTGCCTCACGTCAAATCCCCACACCTGGGGATCAGGCACAGGGAGAAAGAGCCCCCGGAGCATCTGGCCTTGAAGGCCAGCAGGGCTTGTGTGCAGGAGCTCCACAGGACTGGGGGAAATAGAGACCCCAGTCTTGAAAGGCACACACAGACTTTCATGTGCACTGGGTCCCAGGGCAAAGCAGTCTCCATAACAATCTGGGTCAAACCTGACTGCAATTCTTGGAGAATCTTCTGTAAAACAGGGGTGACTGTGGCTTCCTGTGGGGGAAGGGCATTGGAGGCAAAACTCTTGGGAACATTCATCAGCCCGCATTTCTCTGGAGGCGGCCATTTTTGGGAAAATCTGGGCCCTCCCATCAGCGCTGAGAAGCCCCAGGCCAAACAATAATCCAGGTGGGATCACAATCCCACACATCAGTAAACAGGCTGCCTAAAGACCCCTCAGACACACAGCCAGCCTGTAATCTAACTCAGAGACAAAGCCCTACCCACCAGAGGGATAGTGATCAGCCCCACCTACCAGTGGGCAGGCACCAGTCCCTCCCATCAGGAAGCCTACAGCAAGCCCCCTCCATACCAACTTCAGCCACAGGGGAGGCAAACACCAGAAGTAAGAGAGGCTACAACTCTATTTGTAAAAAGGACACCACACCAAAAACATTAAAAAAAAAAAAAATGAAAAGACAGAAACCTGTAACTCAGATAAGGGACAAAGAAAAAAACCCAGAAAAATAGCTCAGAGAAGAGATCATCAGCCTCCCTGAAAAAGACTTTGAACTGTTGATGCTGAAGATGATGCAAGACATTGGGAATAAACTGGAGGCAAAGATTGATAGTTTACAGGAAACACTGAGCAAGAAATAAGATATAAAAATTAAGCAAGAAGAGATGCAAAATACAATAACTGAAATAAAAAATTCATTAGAAGCAGCCAACAGTAGAATACAGGAAAAAGAACAAATCAGTGAGGTGGAGGACAGATTGGTGGAAATCACTAATGTGGAAGAGAAAAGAGATAAAAGACTGAAAGGAAATGAGGAGAGTCTCAGAGAACTCTGGGATGATGTTAAACGCACCAACATCCGTATTATAGGGGTGCCAGAGGGAGCAGAGAGAGAGAAGGGCACAGAAAAAAATATTCAAAGAGATAATAGCCGAGAACTTCCCTAACATGGGAAAGGAACCATTCACTCAAATCCAGGAAGCACAATGAGTACCATATAAAATAAACCCAAGGAGGAACACCCCAAGACACATAGTAATCAAAATGACCCAAATTAAAGACAGAGAAAATATTGAAAGCAGTTAGGGAAAAGACACAAATGACATCCAAGGGAACCCCAATAAGGTTATCAGTAGATTTTTTCAGCTGAAACTCTGCAGGCCAGAGCAAGCGGCATGATATACTTAATGTGATGAAAGGAAAAAACTTCCGACCAAGATTACTTTATCCAGCAAGGCTCTCATTCAAATTTGAATGAGAGATCAAAACCTTTACAGATAAGCAAAAGCTAAGAGATTTCTGCAACACTAAACCAGCTTTACAACAAATATTAATGGAACTTCTCTAGGCAGAAGGAAGAAAAAAGGCCACAACCAGAAACGAAGACACTACAAATGACAAGGCTCACCAGTAAAGACATATGTAGAGTAAAAATACTAAATCATCCACGCACAATTGTGCTACCAAAATCAGAAATCGTGAGAAGAGCGCACAAATGCAGGACACTGGAGACACACTTGCAATTAAGAAACCAACAACTTAAAACAATCTAATTTATATATAGACTCCTATATCAAAACTTCAGGGTGACTGCAAACCAAAAATCAACTGATACACAAACAAATAAAAATCAACTTAAATACAACACTAAAGATAGTCATCAAACCACAAGAAGAGACAAGAGAATAAGGGAAGAAAAAAGAGCAACAAAGACACAAAACAGTTAATAAGATGGCCTTAAGAACCTACTTATCAATAATTACCTTAAATGTTAAGGGACTGAATGCCCCAAGCAGAAGACACACACTAGCTGAATGGATACAAAAACAAGACCCATATACAGGCTGGTTTCAAGAGACCCACTTCACTTCTAGGGACACATACAAATTGAAAGTGAAGAGGATGGAAGAAAATATTCCATGCAAATGGGAATCAAAAGAAAGCCAGAGTAGCAATACTCCTATCAGACAAAATAGACTTTAAAATGAAAAATATTTTAAGAGACAAGGAAGGACACTACATAATGACAAAAGGATCAATCCAAGAAGAAAATATAACAATTTTAAATATCTATGCACCCAACATAGGATCACCACAATATAGAAGGCAACTGCTAACAACCTTAAAAGGAGAAATCAACAAGAACACCATCATAGTGGGGACTTTAACACCCCACTTACAGCAATGGACAGGTCATCCAGACAGAAAATCAATAAGGAAACACAGGCCCTGAATGAAGAATTAGACCAGATGGACTTGAGATATTTATAGGACATTCCATCCAAAAGCAACAGAATACACATTCTTCTCAAGTGCACACGGAACATTCTCTAAGATTGATCACATCCTGGGCTACAAATCAAGCCTCGGTAACTTTAAGAAAATTGGACCACAATGCTATATGGCTAGAAATCAACAAGAAAAAAAAAACGCAAAAAATACAAATACGTGGAGACTAAACAACATGCTACTCAACAACCAATGGATCACTGAAGAAATCAAAGAGGAGATTAAAAAATACCTAGAAGCAAATGACAACAAAGATAACGACACTCCAAAACCTCTGGGATACAACAAAAGCAGTTCTAAGGTGAAAGTTTAATAGCAATACAAGCCGACCTCAGAAAACAAGAAAAAGCTCAAATAAACAACCTAACTTTACATCTAAAGCAGCTAGAGAGGGAAGAACAGACAAGACCTAAAGTTAATAGAAGAAAAGAAATCAAAGATCAGAGCAGAAATCAATGATATAGAAATGAAGAAAACCATAGATCAATGAAACTAAAACTGCTTCTTTGAAAAGACCAACAAAATTGGTAAACCCCTAGCAAAACTTATCAAGAAAAAGAGAGGACACAAATCAACAAAATTAGAAATGAAAAAGAAATAACAGACATCACAGAAATACAAAGAATCACAAGAGACTACTATATGCAATTATATGGCAATAAAATGGAAAACCTAGAAGAAATGGACACATTCTTAGAATAGCACAATCTTCAAACCAAGAAGATATAGAAAATATGAATAGACCAATCACATGTTCTAAAATTGAAACTGATTTAAAAACTTCCAACAAGCAAAAGTCCAGGACCGGATGGCTTCACAGGCGAATTCTATCAAACATTTAGAGAAGAGCTAATGCCTATCCTTCTGAAATTCTTCCAAAAAGCTGCAGAGGAAGGGACACTCCCAAACTCATTCTACGAGGCAACCATCACCCTAATACCAGAACCAGACAAAGATACCACAAAAAGAGAAAATTACAGGCCAATCTCACTGATGAACATAGATGCAAAAATCCTCAACAAAATACGAGCCACCAAAATCCAACAATACATTAAAAGGATTGTACACCACGATCAAGTGGGATTTATCCCAGGGATGCAAGGATTCTTCAATATCCGCTAGTCGGTCAGTGTGATACATCACATTAACAAACTGAAGAATAAAAACCATATGATCCTCTCAACAGATGCAGAAAAAGCCTTTGACAAAATGCAACACCCATTTCTGATAAAAACCCTTCAGAAAGTGGGCACAGGGCGAACCTACCTTAACATAATAAAGGCTGTCTATGACAAACCCAGAGCTCACATCATTCTCAATGGTGAAAAGCTGAAAGAATTCCCACTGAGATCAGGAACAAGACAGGGATGTCCACTCTCACCACTACTATTCAACATAGTCTGGAAGTCCTAGCTACAGCAATCAGAGAAGTAAAAGAAATAAAGGGAATCCAAATTGGAAAGGAAGAAGTAAAACTATCACTGTTTGCAGACGACATGATACTATACCTAGAGAATCCTAAGGACTCCACCAGAAAACTCTTAGAGCTCCTCAATGTATTTGGCAGTCGCAGGATACAAAATTAATACACAGAAATCAACTGCATTTCTATACACTAACAATGAAAGATCAGAAAGAGAAATTAGGGAAGAAATCCCATTTAACATCGCATCCAAAAGAATCAAATACTTAGGAATAAACCTACCTAAAGAGATAAAAGACCTGTACTCTGAAAACTATAAGACGCTGATGAAAGAAATCAAGGATGACATGAAGAGATGGAAACACATACCATGCTCTTGGGTTGGAAGAGTCATCAAAATGACTATACTACCAAAGGCAATCTACAGATTCAATGCCATCCCTATCAAATTACCAAGGACCTTTTTCAAAGTACTAGAAAAAGTTTTTTGGAAACACAAAAGACCCAGAATAGCCAAAGACATCCCGAAAAAGAAAAATGGAGCTGGAGGAATCAGGCTCCCTGACTTCAGACTCTACTACAAAGCTTCAGTCATCAAAACCATATGGTACTGGCACAAAGACAGAAATATAGATCAGTGGAACAGGATAGAAAGCCCAGAATTAAACCCACACCCCTATAGTCAACTAATCTATGACAAAGGAGCCAAGAATATACATTGGAGAAAAGACAGCCTCTTCAGTAAGTGGTGCTGGGAAAACTGGACAGCCACATGTAAAAAAGTGAAAACGGAACACTTCCTAACACCATGCACAAAAATAAACTCAAAATGGATTAAAGACCTAGATATAAGACCAGATGCTATAGAACTCTTAGAGGAAAACACAGGCCAAACACTCTCTGACATAAATGATAGCAACATCTTCTCAGATCCATCTGTCAGAGTAAGGACAATAAAAAGAGAAATAAACAATGGGACTTAATTAAACTTCAAAGTTTCTGCACAGCAAAGGAAACCCTAAACAAAACGAAAAGACAACCCACAGAATGGGAGAAAATATTTGCAAGTGGATCGACTGACAAGGGATTAATCTCCAAAATTTACAGACACCTCCTACAGCTCAATACCCCCCCCAAAAAAAAAACATCGAAAAATGGGAAGAAGAGCTAAACAGATGATTTTCCAAAGACGACATACAGATGGCCAAAAAACACATGAAAAGATGTTCAGCATCACTCGTTATTAGAGAAATGCAAATCAAAACCACCATGAGGTACTGCCTTACACCAGCCAGAATGGCCATCATCAAAAAATCTACAAACAATAAGTGCTGGTGAGGGTGTGGAGAAAAAGGATCGCTATTACACTGTTGGTGGGAATGCAAATTGGTGCAACCACTGTGGAAAACAGTATGGAGATTCCTCGGAAAACTCAAAATAGAATTACCATTTGATCCAGCAACCCCACTCCTGGGCATCTATCCAGAAAAAAACATGACTCAAAAAGACAGATGTACTCCAATGTTCACTGCAGCACTCTGCACAGTAACCAAGTCATGGAAACAACTTAAATGCTCATCGACAGAGGAGTGGATAGGGAAGATCTGGTACATACACACAATAGAACATTACTCAGCCATTAAAAGGAATGAAATAACATTTACAGCAACGTGGATGGACCTAGATGTTATCATGCAAAGTGAAACCAGTCAGACAATGAGACACCAACATCAACTGCTACCACTTGCATGTGGAATCTAAAAAAAAACAAAAAAAAGTGGGGGGACACAATGAACCTCTTTGCAGAACAGATACTGACTCACAGACTTTGGAAAACTTATGGTTTCCAAATGAGACAAGTTGAGGGGTAGGGGAGATGCACTGAGGGTTTGGGATGGAAATGCTATAAAATTTGGTTGTGTCATGACCAGCATCAATCAAAAAACAAAAGCAGGGATTTCCCTTGTCAAACAGTGGGTTTAGGACCGGTGTTGTCACTGCAGCAGCTTGCATCACTGCTGTGGTGTGGGTTCTATCTCTGGCCCGGAAATGCCCATAGGCCAAAAAAAGTAAAGACAGAATTTGGAAAGTGCGAAAATACCAAGGCAAAGTATTGTTCTCTCATTTTTTCTTGTTTTAGCATATGGAAAACAAGAAAGCATATGGAAGTTCCCAGGCTAGGGGTCAAATCGAAGCTGCAGCTGCCAGCCTACACCATAGCCACAATAACGCAGGATTCGAGCTGCATCTGCCACCTACAGCAGAGCTCACTGCAACGCCGGATCCTTAACCCACTGAGCCAGGCCAGGGATTGAACCTGCATCCTCATGGATATTGGTCAGAGTTGTTTCCACTGAGCCACAACAGGAACTTCCTGAAAGTTGTTTTGATCATATCGACACATGTGTACATGCATGTTTTCTGGTTAAAATGTAAAATGAAGTGGTCCTGTCAGTCACAGAACAACACGTCTGAACCCCAGTTCTGCCTCCTGCTCTTCTATCCTGGAGCAACAGGCCACACAACACCTCAAGGACCACAGGGCGTCCCTTCTACCCTGGGAGATTGCCAGGCATTTCTGCTTCCAAGCTTGCCTCTGGACGCGCTGAGGAATAGAAGAGCCCAGAAAATCTTCCTAAGTCTGGCTGGCCAGGCAAAACCATTTTTGAATGTCAAACCCCGCAAATAACTCTCTCTCTAGCATTCCCTCCATAAATAATCGAGACCTTCTCTCTCCCTAAGGAAGACTGATGCCTGCAGCCTAGTAGGGAGAAAAATCACATTCAGACAAGCCAAAGAAGAGAGGTGGTTCATATTTCTAAAGGCACTTCTCCTGCTGCTTGTTACGGAGTCCCCTCATCTACTGGGCCCTCCCCTCACTGAGCCACCGCCTGCAGGTAGCGATGGGCCCTGAGCTACACACTTGAAGACTTACCTAGAACTAAAGTCATCTGCTTCTGAGAAGCCTCTGATACATCCTGGTTCCGGATGCCAAGGGAGCCATGTTTGGCTTTAATGAGCAAGTCCATGTGAGATTACGGAAAAGCCAAACCAAGTCAAAGGCGTGGCGGTCCCTTCCACCAGGACTAGGCGGGTGCTGCCCTTGCCACGGCCGTGCACCAAGCTGGAGGGGAGCAGAGGACTTACCTGATGTACTCAAGGCTGGGCTGGTCCTAGGAGAAGGCAGGGCACAAGGCAGGCCCTTGATAAAATTGTATAAAATAACTCAGTGTGGACATATGTGAGAAAAATGCCAAATTTTTTTAGTGTTTCTTTTACAAATATCTGTATTTAAGTATTGAAGTATACAGTTGATTTGCAATGTTGCACTTAACTACTGCTATACAGCAAAGTGATTCAATTATTCATACATTTTTTTTTCATATTCTTTTCCATCACAGCTTATCACAGGATATTGGATATAGTTCCCTGTGCTCTATACAGAAGGACTTTGTTGTTGATCCATTCAATATAGAATGGTTTGCCTCTGCTAATCCCGAAGTATCTACAGCACAGGTTCCAGGGAATATTGTTAGTAGGCTACACGTCACCTCACTGTATTAAGTCAAAGACACCCTTTGCCCTTTGGTGGATCTGCTAATCAGGCAGAAGCCTCAGAGACAAAGTAAGTGCTTTCTGGTTTGTCTATTAAACCTCTTTAATAAAACATTATCACTCTTGTATGTTGTTGTTCTAGAAGAGTCTATATTTCTTTTTACAGCCACACCCTTGGCCCATGGAAGTTCCAAGGCTAGGGGTCAAATTGGAGCTGCAGCTGCAGGCCTACACCACAGCAATGTGGGATCCCGGCTGTATCTGCAACCTGCACCATAGCTTGCAGCAATGCCAGATCCCTAATCCACTGAACGGGCCCAAGTACTGAACCTGCATCCTCACGGACAGTAGTCAGTTCGTAACCCACTGAGCCAAAATGAGAACTCCCCACAAGAGTACAGTTCAAGAGCTCATTTCAAATAAGTGTTTAGCTCACAGGGTGAGACACCAGAGTATGACTTTTTATTCTGTTTTTTTTTTTTTTTTTTTTTTGTCTTTTTGCCTTTTCTTGGGCTGCACTCGCGGCATATGGAGGTTCCAAGGCTAAGGGTCAAACGAGAGCTGTAACTGCTGGCCTACGCCACAGCTATGCCAGATCCGAGTCACATCTGTGACCAACACCACACCTCACAGCAACGCCGGATCCTTGACACACTGAGCAAGGCCAGGGATCGAACCCGCAACCTCATGGTTCCTAGTCAGATTCGTTAACCACCGCGCCACAACGGAACTCATTTTGTGTCTTTACACACATACCAGTACTGCTAGTAAAAGTGAGATACACGCCCATCATTATATTTTATGCCCTTCTGTTCATGAACACATACAATGGTAACACCATTCCTTGTTAATTTTAAATAGTGGTTTGAGGGAAAAATAAACGAGGCTATTTTGGGGGATAAGAGATCTTTAAATTCTAAGACATTCCAAAGCATGAAATCAGTCAGCTCTGTCTTAAATGTTAACTGCTATTTCCCTGTGTACTTCTGTTAACAGAACTGGAAACCAACCCCGAGAATATTCAGTATCTATAAGGTATATGTATACTAATTCCTGCTTTATTTACGGGCCACAGTAACCAAAATTTTATTCAGAATGAGCAGAATTTCCCCAAGGTACTGTTTTCAATACTATTTCCCCCTGGCCAACACACAGAGAAAACTTTGTAACCTGGCACTCAGTCTTTATATAAGTTAAACATCTGAGACTCTCCCAATCTAATTTACTCATTTTTTTTTCCGGTTTTTGTCATTTTAGGGCCACACCTGCAGCATGTGGAGGTTCCCAGACTAGGGGTCTAATCAGAGCTACAACTGCCAACCTATGCCACAGTCACAGCAACGCAGGATTCGAGCCACGTCTGCAACCTACACCACAGCTCACAGCAATGCCGGATCCTTAACCCACTGAGCAAGGCCAGGCATCGAACCCACAACCTCATGGTTCCTAGTTGGATTCGTTTCCGCTGTGCCACGACAGGAACTCATCATTTAAGAAAATACCTCAACGAGTTTCCGTCATGGCTCAGCAGTTAACGAACTCGACTAGCATCCATGAGGACGCAGGTTCGATCCCTGGACTCTCTCAGTGGATTAAGGATCCAGCGTTGCTGTGAGATGCGGTGTAGGTCATAGACTCAGCCATGATCTGGCGTTGCTGCGGTGTAGGCCAGCAGCTACAGCTCTGATTAGACCCCCAGCCTGGGAACTTTCATGTGCCAAGGCAGCCCTTAAAAAGGAAAAAAGAAAGAAACTACCTCAAAAGTACCAGAACATGTGCCAAGACTTTGGCAAGACAAACAAAGCCTCTCTCCTCCTAGACTTTACATTCCAGTAGAGGAAAGAAAAAAGTAAATCACTGTTCCCAAATAGTAGTTGAACATGTGAGTTTTTCCCTAAGTGGATAAACTGCAGCACATCCATTTAAAACCACGCTATTCAGTGCTGCTGTGGCCGTGGCGTAGGCCAGCAGCTGTAACTCTGATTAGACCCCTTGCCTGGGAACCTCCATAAGCCTCAAGTGCAGCCCTAAGAAACAAAAAAATAAAAAACCATGTTATTCAACAATAAAAAGGATCAGATGGCCAATACAAGCAACAAGAGAGGAGTACTTCAGATGCATCATGCTGAGTATCTCTGTTACCCACTGCTATGTAACAATCGTCCCCAAACTCAGTAGGGGCAGGGAAATATAATCTTACCACATCAGAAAGGAAAATTGGAAATACGGAATGAGTGGGACAACAGCCCGTAGCAGAAGTTGCAGCTATGTTATTTCACCGCAAGAGAAAAAGTTCTACCATTCTTCACAGACAGGCTGCACCTGTGGAAGTTCACAACATGGCAGAGACAGAACCATGTAATGCACGGTTCTTGTCAGTCACGTTACCGTGAACACCATGTACTATTCTGTCCGGTCAGCTGGGAAAAGGACATCCTGTGATACGTGAGACAGTATGTGACCAACATGATCCGTGACAGCAGGGACATAGCCCAGTGCTGGTGCCGCACTGACATCTGGGGGACCGCCGACTCTCAAGGCTTCAGAGCCCGTTTCCTTCACTTGCAGAAGCTGGGGCCAGGACCCAATCTCTAAGCACCCCCCTTCTGTAAATTATTAGCCATCATTTTGTGATTTTAACAACACGCTGCTTCATGTGTGATGCTCTCTCTCGTGTTCCCAGGCAGAGCCGGGGCCTCCTGCATCCCCGTAGCATATCCACGAGTCTCCCCAGGGCCATTTGGGTACCACCTGCATGATTCCTGCTGCATCTGCTGGCCACCTGCTCTACTGTTTAATCTTTTCCGTCAAGTGAACTTGCTTCTTAAAAAAAACTTAATTTTGAGTGTGTTTGTTTTAAGAGTAAACTTTATGTCACAATAGCAAGTGGGAGAAAAAAGAATCAGCGAGACTAGTCAATTAGAAGCCAACTGTAAAATAAATTCAGTGATGTCGACAGTGATGTTACCAATTGCAGCTGGAAGCTTGGGTCCAAGGATTTTATTTTTTTAAGTGGAAAGGTCTATGCTTAATTTTTAAAGTGACTGAAGAGTTAAAGACCTATTAGCAACAAACCAAGACATTCTCTGTGCTTTATCTAAAAGCTTAAAAAGATAATTGTAAAGGGAATAAACTTTGCCCTTTGGCGATTCGGTGTTATTCAATGTCCCACGTGCCATCCAGTGCCATTTCCACATTGCATACCAGTACGCCCTCCATACTTTGGCAAAGGCCGAAATCAGCATGATTATTTCAGGGTTGGTTCCCTTGTCCCCCTGGACCAAGCTCCCAGCGACTTGGCGGCTTCCAGTTTATCAGTCTCTGCGTCCCTACCAGACATCTCCCGTTGCCCCCTCCAGACGGCTTATGGCACCTGGCACACACAGGCTAAGCCCTGAGGGAGAGTGAGCGTGAGATGGGAGCAGCCACCCCTACCAGCCAGGGGTGGTATTTGAGTCCAGGTTACTGCTGTCACTACATCAAGAGATTTGTCTGAAATTCGCAGAGGAGAAATGAGCACAACTGAAGGAGAAGCTGGTCCCAATTCAGGTACTGTTTTGAGGTGATATTCAGCAATGTTTTGAGTCTCCTTGCAGGTTGTAATTTGTAAAACAGGGAGCTGGGGATGGGACGGACTGGGAGTCTGGGGTTAGTAGATGCAAACTATTCCATTCAGAATGGATAAGCAAGGAGGTCCTACTGTACAGCATAGGGAACTATATCCAGTCTCTTGGGACAGAATATGACACAATATGAGAAAAACAATGTCTATGTATGTGTTTGACTGGTTCACTTTGCTCTACAGCAGAGACTGACACATTACAAATCAACTACAATTTTTAAAAAAATTGCAAAGAAAGATGTAAAACAATAGCTACATAGCTACACAGAACACTTAAAAGCAGTGAACATTTTGGAGTGGAATTTTTTAATGCAAAGACATAGAAATATTGGAAACTCTAAACCCTAAGTGAAAAATTAGAGCTGAGCCTCCCCTGCAGTGGGTTATCATGGGCTAAGAGGTGCCTTCAAAGGCTTGGAGGGGCACAGGATAACCTGTACAGCTGTGCTCGGAGCCACACAATTCACCAAAGTCAAGAAATGGAAACAACCCCTGTGAGCAACAGCTGAAGAATGGGCAGGTAGGTTGTGGTCTATCCACCTGCTAAAGTATTACTTAACCATAAAAAAGAACATTCTACAATGTGGGTGAGCCTTGAAAACACTGCATCAAATGAAAGAAGGCAGACACGAGAGGTCATTGTGGTATGATTCCATCTATATGAAGTGCCCAGAAGAGAAAATTCATCGAGAGCAGATTAGGGGCTGCCAGTGGTGGGCAGGACAGGAGAGGACTGAAGCATGACGGATTTTCCTTTTGAGGTGGTGATGTTCTAAAACTGGTGTGGTATGTGAATATAGTAAAGCTGTTACCCCCAAAACCAAACAAGCAAACAAAAAAGGCTTGGAGAAGCAGAGCTTTGAAAACCAGCTGGTGGCAGGGGGCAGTGGTTGCCTGCTCCTAAGGTTTGCTTAGGGCCGTGGTCCTCAGCCCTGACTTCCTATGAGAACCTCCAGAGGGAGCATCTGGAACCATCGAAGCCCCACCTGTGCTCACATCAGAAGCCCTGGGGGGTGAAAGTGGCCCTTCATAGTTTTATTATTTGTGTCTTTTTAGGGCCGCACCCGCGGCATATGGAGGTTCCCAGGCTAGGGGTCTAACAGGAGCTATAGCTGCCAGCCTTCGCCACAGCAATGCCAGATCCAAGCCGCGTCTGCGACCTACACCACAGCTCACGGCAACGCCAGATCCTTAACCCACTGAGCAAGGCCAGGGATCGAACCCGCAACCTCATGATTCCTAGCTGGATTCATTTACCGCTGCACCAACAAAGGCAACTCCCATAGTTTTGAAATAGCCCCAAGTGATTCTAAGAGGCAGCTGTGAGGCTGGGAACACTGGCTCAAGAAATTGGCCAATGAAGAGGTAGACTTAGTCCAGATGTATGCCCTTCCTCATCACCAGATTGGCCCCCTTTGTCCCAGACAATGCCCTGTTCCCGTCAAAACCCCCTCTTTTCAATTTTGTGACCTTTAAAAATAAGTCAGCTATGCCCCTGACTTGACAGTCATTAGGGAGATACACATCAAAACCACAACGAGGTATCACTTCACACCCATTAAGATGGCTATTACCAAAATATGAAAAAAATATTGGCAAAGATGTAGAGAAATTAGAACCCTTCTGCAGTGTTGGCGGAAATGGAAAGTAGTCCACTTTGGAAAAGAGTATGGTGGCTCCTCAGAAAGTTAAACTTTGACCAGGTGGGATTCATCTCAGGTGCACAAGGATGGCTCAATGTATGCAAATCAACGTTATACACCACATCAACAAAAGAAAAGTCAAAAGCCACATGGTCATCTCAATAGATTCAGGAAGAGCATTTGACAAAGTTCAACAACCATTCATAATCAACACTCTTATTACTAAAGTGGGTATAGAGGGAACATTTTTTAACATAATAAAAGCCATTTACGACAAACCCACAGCAAACATAATACTCAATGGAGAAAAGCTGAAAGCCTTCCCACTAAAATCTCAAACAAGACAGGAATGCCCACTCTCACCACTGTTATTCAACATAGTATTGGAAGTCCTAGATACAGCAATCAAACCAAAAAATAAACGGCATCCAAATAGGAAAAGAAGAGGTACAACTGTTACTGTATGTAGATGACACGATATTATGTAGAGAAAACCCCAAGGACTCAACCCAAAAATTACTTGAACTGATCAACACATTCAGCAGAGTAGCAGGATGTAAGGTTAACCTTCAGAAATCAATCGCATTTCTGTATACTAACAATGAAATATTAGAAAAAGGATACAAAAATACTTTACCTTTTAAAATAGCACCCCCCCCAAAAAAAAAAAAATCAAATACCTGGGAATAAACCTGACCAAGGAGGTGAAAGACATATGCTGGGAACTATAAAACACTAATCAAGCAGATCAAAGAAGATACAAAGAAATAGATATTCCATGCTCATGGGCCAGAAAAATTAATATTGTAAAACTGGCCATACTACCCAAAGCAGTCTACAGATTCAATGCAATCCCTATCGAATTACCCATGCCATTCTTCAAAGAACTAGAACAAACAATCCAAACATTTGTATGGAACCACAAAAGACCCATAATCCCCAAAGCAATTCCGAGGAACAAAAACCAAGCAGGAGGCATAACTCTCCCAGACTTCAGGCAATATTACAAAGCCACAGTAATCAAGACAGCGTGGTACTGGTACCAAAACAGACATATGGACCAATGGAACAGAATAGAGAACCCAGAAATAAACCCAGACACCTAAGGTCAATTTATCTTTGACAAAGGAGGCAAGAACATAAAATGGGAAAAAGACAAGTCTTTTCAGTAAGTATTGCTGGGAAGCATGGACAACTACACGCAAAGTCAATAAACTAGAACACACTCTTACACCATGCACAAAAATAAACTCTAAATGGCTTAAAGACTCAAATATAAGACAAGACACCATTAAACTCCTGGAAGAGAACATAGGCAAAACATTCTCTGACATCAACCTTACAAATGGTTTCTCAGGTCAGTCTCTCAAAGCAACAGAAATAAAAGTCAAGATAAACTAGTAGGACCTAATCAAGCTGACAAGATTTTGCACAGCAAAGGAAACCAAAAAGAAAACTTTTTAAAAAGACAGCTTACAGAATGGGAGAAAATAGTGTCAAGTGATGCAACTGAGAAGGGCTTAATCTCTAAAATACATAAACAACTTATACAACTCAACAGCAAAAAAGGCAACAACCCAAATGAAAAATGGGCAAAAGACCTGAACAGACATTTCTCCAAAGAAGATACGCAGATGGCCAACAAGCACATGAAAAAAACGCTCAACATCACTGATGATTAGAGAAACGCAAATCCAAACTACTATGAGGTACCACCTCACACCCGTCAGAATGGCCATCATTAAGAAATAAGTCCACAAACAAACGCTGGAGGGGGTGTGGAGAAAAGGGAACCCTCCTGAACTGTTGGTGGGAATGTAAGCTGGTACAACCACTATGGAAGACAGTATGGAGGTACCTTAGAAAACGATGCATAGAACTACCGTATGACCCAGTAATCCCACTCCTGGGCATATATCTAGACAAAACTTTCCTTGAAAAAGACACACGCACACACATGTTCATTGCAGCACTATTCACAATAGCCAAGACATGGAAACAACCCAAATGTCCGACAGATGATTGGATTAGGAAGATGTGGTATATATACACAATGGACCACTACTCAGTCATAAAAAAGAACAAAATAATGCTATTTGCAGCAACATGGATGGAATTAGAGACTTTCATACTGAGTGAATTAAGTCAGAAAGAGAAAAATATCATATGATATCACTTTTATCTGGAGTCTAATAATATACTGCACAAATGAAACTTTCCATAGAAAAGAAAATCAGGGACTTGGAGAACAGACTTGTGGTTGTCAAGGGGTAGGGGGAGGGAGTGGGATGGTCTGGGAGTCTGGGGTTAACAGATGTAGACCATTGCCTTTGGGATGGAAAAGCAAGGAGATCCTGCTGTATAGCACTGGGAACAATGTCTAATCACTTGTGACAAATCTATATATGTATACTTAACCAGGTCACCGTGCTGTATAGTTGAGAAATTGACAGAAAACTGTAAGCCATCTATAATGGAGAAATAATTATGTTCAACTTTTTTTTAGCATTTTTTTAAATTTTAACTTTTGATTTCTATATAACCTTGCAATTCTATTCCTAGATATATATCCAGAAGAATTGAAAACAGTTCCTCAAGTATATGCATATATGTTCTTAGCAGCACTATTCAAAATAGCCAAGAGGTACAAACAACCCAATTGTTTACCAACAATGAACAAAATACAGTATATACATATAATGGAATATGACTCAGCCATAAAAAGGAATGTGATTATGATGCATGCTACAACATGCCCTGAGGGCATTATGCTAAGTGACACAAGCCAGACACAAAAGGAAAATATTGTACGGTTCCTTTTATATGAGATATTTAGAAAGAGCAATTTCATAGAGACAGAATGTAGAATAGGTCACCAAAGGCTAGGGAAAGGGGCTTGGGGTGGGGAGTTATTTTTTAGCAGATACAGAGTTTCAGTTTGGGAAGACGAAAGTTCTTGGGATGGACAGTAGTGGGTGATGGTTGTGATGGTTGCACAAAACCCTGAATGTAGACAATGCCACTGAATTGTATACTTTAAAATGGTTAAAATGATAAACTTATGTATATTTAACCAGTTACATTAGGAGATTAAAAAAAAAATGTCAGCTCTAATGGCAGGCATTGGGAGTTCTTTCCAAACTCCACAGGAAACAGACCCTTTAGAAGCAGCGCAGGAGAAGAGCATGCATCATTCTGGGGTCAGACCCAGAGGTGAAGCACTGCCAGCTCCATCTCTCTGCACCTCTGTTCCTTCAGCAACATAAGGAGGATGACAATTAGGGCCACCTGTTTGGGGTGGGGGCAAACAATGAAATAGGTAAAGCGCTTAGCCCAGTAGTTGGTATACAGTAAGTGCTCAATAATAGCTACTGCTATCACCATGACCGTCATCATTATCAGACCTACAGGTGTCTACCTTGACTCTGATCTTCATTTAAAAGGCAGGGTACTAGTTTGGGGATGATGAAATGTTCTGGCATTAGATAGTGGTGAGGGTTGCACAATCTTGAGAATGTTCAAAAACCCACTAAATTGTACACTGTAAAACCGTGAATTTTTACGGACTGTTAGTTACAGGAGTAGAAAATAAAGCAGGGTACATAATCACGTACTACGATAGACACAGCTGAGTGGAGAAAATACATACCTCTTAAGCGGCAAAATGAGGACCACGTGGCAGAGAAACGCCGGCGCTGCTCTTTGGAAAAGTCCCCCGCCTTGTTGGTATCAGTGACCAGCCGGGGCCGGACCTGGGCCCTCAGCCACCTCTGTTCCCTCTGAAGCTGCCACGCCACAGCCTGGGGCCCAGCCCGGTCTGAGCTGGAAGGACGGAGTCTGGACTTCCCGGGGGGCGGGGGGTTGAGGGGGGGCCAGAGCCCCCGAGGAAAAGGTTCGTGCTCAAGAAGACGCAGGTTCACCCAGAGCCCAAGTCCACCATCTGGACCCCCCTCCCCGCGACGTCACACCTACCTCAAGCGTTCCCGCCACCTCTTTCCTGGAAGCTCTCCTCACCTTGGTCAAATCTGCAGGGCAGCGGGACGGAGGAAGATGGCGAAGAACAGCTCTCCCAGCCTCGGTTTCTGCGTTGCAGGCGAACCACACTGGCCTGGAGAGCCCGACAGGAAGGGGAGGGACGACACAGACCCCTGGGAGGGGGAGGCAGGCCCTGGGTAAATATACGCTCAGTAACGGAACCTGCTTCGTGATGTTAAGTGGGCATCACCTGCCGGGGCCACGGGCGCGCCTGCGTGCTCAGCACCTCCACACCTGGCGCTTGTTGGGCAGGTAATTCTTACCTGGGAGACTCAGTGGCCCCAGCCTGGGAACCGGGAGCCCAGCTGGAGCGGTGGGTGCGGAATCAAGCCCGTGGTGGGCTGTGGGAAGAGCGGAGCTGCAAGTAGAGGAAAGATCTCCCGTTTCTAGAAACTCGGGCTCCGGGATTCTAGGAACAGGCTTTGACAATGTTTTTCTGGGGCAGGAAAGCCAATGCTGCCTAGTGGTGATTCTGGGGGAAGGAGGAAACCTGGCAACACCCACCCTGAGTCCACCCGGGGAAGGGCTGATGCAAAATGCGCGAACTATAGTAACAAAGCAAATATGTGGGGTCTCCGTAAAGAGGAAGGGAGAGAACAGCCAACAGTCTGTTCAGTCCAGAGGATGTTCTCTGAGGCCCAAAGACAGGAATGTTTGGAATTGTCCAAAATAATAAGTTCAATGTTCTTATGATTACTTAGGAAAGCTATTATGGTATGCTTGAAATAAGCACAGTTTATTGTATGCCTGTCATATCTCAATAAAGCCACTGAACTTTAAAAAGTGATATAAGTCACCTGACCTTTGTCTTTACTTATTAGGTCTCAGTACCTTCTGGAAATAGGGTGAAAGGGCAGGTGTACGCTCTGCCTGAGGGCTATGCCTCCTGGTGTTAGTGTGATTGATCTGCTGAAGGTCAAAAAGCCAGAGTGGTAGAGCTGAGCTTCTGATTCGAGGCCTTTTGTTTCCACAAAATTGGCCAGACTTTGGTTGGATGGATGGTGGGGAGCCTGCTGGGGAAAATTACAGAGTGTGTTACCATTTGGGATTTGCCTTCCCACTCGCTGTGTAACTGACCGGCTGACCTCTCTTTGGGCTTCAGTTTCCTCATCTGTAAAATGGGGCCAGAAAAGAGGAGCTCCAAGTCCTCTTTTTGCTGAAAACCCAGCAAAGACTTTTGAGTAGCTTTTCTAATTTCAGAAGCGACACAGCCTCTCCTCCTCATTTAACTATTGGCAAGAAAGGCCCATCTGTTTCCCTAGTTAAGTGGCACTCTTTTTCCTCAATATAACTTTGATTCTGCTCTGAAATCAACTCCCTAATTCTCTTACTCAGGACCCCAAAGTTATGAATTTTCTAATTCCAATATCTTGGCTATTTAAGTGTGAGAGAATTATATTTCTATGAATCGAAGCAGGCTTTTGGCTTTCAGACTAAAAGGTTTGGGTATCTTTTTTTTTTTTTTAAGAACAATGACGAATATCAGCCCTTAGAAAAATCAGCTCAATTCGAGACCTCCATAGCGTTATTGCCTCCTTTAATATTGCTGACAGTCTCTTGCAAATGTATCACAAGTTGGCATTTATTAGTGCGAGGCACAAGTAAGGGGCATGTTATTTGATTTGAATAACAGCTCGGAGCTACAGTTTGAGTCCAGAAATATATTAGTCAGAAACAATCTCATTTAATAACACAGAAACTAATAAAAGAAAAGTATTCCAACTGATTCAGAATTGAATTTATGAATATTGCTTTAGCAGGATTAATGATCAAAACCCCAACCTGTTTGTCACGTTATAACTGACTTTTCCATTTAAATGCAAAATCAGAAGTCAATGAGTCTGAAGGATTGTATATTGCTTTGAAGAAAACCAGTTCATTTTACATGTAAGCTTCCAAATTGGCAATAAACTTTAATTACAGGGTCAGATAATCAAATTATAATCAAATAGCCTCACATAAAAATCTATGTTTGAAATTAATGAGATACAAGACTGCCACTTGGTATCAATGCACCTCTGTAACTTACTAGCAGACATTTCATTTTCATTTAAAAGTCACCTTAAGGACTTTCTCCTCAATTTTCTCCGTGTAGCTTAATTTGATTTAGAAAACATTTCATTCTCAGACCATACAGTCCTTGGGATTTTCAGACTCATCTCTACACTTTCCCTCCTCCTCTCACCTGGCGGGGGGGAGGGGGGTCTGTGTTATAGCTGACAATGGGATTTCCAAATTGATGCCATTGGAAACCTTTCCAACTGCAGGGTGAGGACATATCTATCTGTGTTGGGAAGAACCTGGCCCCTGTCATCATCTCACAGAGGTAGCCTCCACCCTATAATGGGGCTGGGTGGCCCGGGAAATTCTGCCAGAGGAAAAAAATGTGTTTAGCTTTGAAGTACTTAAATATTTTGAGATCAACCAATCCACTGGCAAGTGAATGACATTAACAGGTGCACCTGCCTCCTTGTCTCATTAGCTCTAAACAAGCAGAATGCAAAGTTCTGCTTTCAAACCTCTGTATTTTATCTTTAAAAGCAGCGGTTTCTTTGTCTTCATCAGTAACGAGAGCTTTTTCTTTTTCTTTTTTGGTCAGAATGATGAAGAACCAGCTGCTAGGGGCTTCCTCTTCCTGGCAGGCAGGAGAGCTGGGACCAAGGAGAAAGACTGATGAGCCAAAGCGAGACAGAGCAATGCAAAAGGGACAGGCTTTCATCACCGACATGTTTTCTCTTTTTAAAAATTAGACTTTTTCTCTAAGAAATTTTCTTGAGAAAATTAGACTTTTCTCAAAAGTAGACTTTTCCATGTTACACAATAAGTGAGGTGCATGGCACCTGACCATGTTGCCAGATAAAAAATAAAGCTTTAGCATACATATATCCCATATATTGCTTGGGTTGTACTTATTCTTAAAAAAAAACATCATTCCTTGAGAGTTCCTGTTGTGGCGCAGCAGAAATAAACCCTATTAGTACACATGAGGACTCGGGTTCGATCCCTGTCTCCCTCAGTGAATCAAGGATCTGGCGCTGCCGTGAGCTGTGGTGTAGGTCGCAGACACGGCTCAGATCTGGTGTTGCTGTGGCTGTGGTGTAGGCTGGGCAGCTGTTGCTCCAATAAGACCCCCTAGCCTGGGAACTTCCATATGCCTCGGGTTTGGCCCTAAAAAGCAAAAAAAAAAAAAAAAAATCCATTTATCTGAAATTCATATTTAACTGGACATATGTATTTTTATTTGTGAAGGCTGGCCATTCTAGCCTGTGATAATAGTGATAATAAACTTGGTGTCTTCTAAAACATTAAAGGATTTAACAGGAACTCTCTCAGTGTTTCCCAAACTTGCCTTATCACCCAAGCACAAGGATCAGCTGGGAGTTTTTTTTCTTAAACTACAGTTACCCAGGCCATCCTAGAACTGCTGATTCAATAAGTTCAGGGAGTGTGTATTTTGACAAGCTTTCCAGGCAATTCTTGGCATCAGACAAGTTTGGGAATCACTGCAAATACCTCTTGTCACAATATCCCTGAGAAGCAGGTGGTGGTGGGACTACGGGAAGTAAGGCAAAATGATTCCCCTTCACTCCCAGCTGGGGAACTCAGCTCAGAAAAGTGGGCGAGTGCTCAGCTGTCTTCAGAACCTTGGGGCTATCGAAATGCCAGCTTCAAAATATTTTATTTCATCGTTGCCTAAAGTAAAAGGTCATTTGGCTTAGAGATGGACTGGCAGAAGGTGTGTGACTGTGTAAGTTAGTTCTATCAGCATAATTACGATCTTTGCTGTTTTGTCTGCCACGCTCAGGAGTCCTACTGTGAGCCACTTAGGGCTGGGGCCCCATGGATTTTTTCATCTGCAATAGAGACATCCTCCCCGCCTCAAGCCACCCTCGTGGTTTCCAGTGGGATGAAAAAGAGAGAGATGAACTGAAAGCCTGTAAGACTCGGCCCCCAGGGTGAGGTTGGAGGTGGGGTGCACCATGTAGGTGAGCAGCCCTGTCCCCCAGCCACCCCTCCAGCTTCTGTTCCACCACAGGCTAAGGGGACACATGGAAGACGCTGGCCTGCACGGCAGGTCAGACGGAACACCATCTCAGAGCCTCACCCTCACTCTGCATGATGCAGGTGCATTAAAGAGAAACTGTAAGAGTTCCCATTGTGGCTCAGCGGTAATGAACCCAGCTAGGATCCATGAGGATGTGGGTTCAATCCCTGGCCTCGCTCAGTGGGTTAAGGGCCTGGCATTGCCGTGAGCTGTGGTGTAGGTTGCAGACGTGGCTCGGGTCCTGTGTTGCTGTGGCTGTGGTGCAGGCTGGCAGCTGTAGCTCCGATTCGACCTCTGGCCTGGGAACTTCCTTATGTCCCACATGCAGCCCTAAAAAAAAAAAAAAAGAGAAACTGTAAAGATGTCAAGGCAATAAGAATAAAAGCAGAAAAGCTCCTGGGTAACACCCATGCCACCCTGCTCTGCAGGTCAGGAACCATTCACTGCTGTCTCCTCCTGTTCACCAGCAGCATGAATCAGCACAAGAGAGCACTGTTCAGTTTCTCCTGCTCCTGGCTCCCCCTTTCCACCTCCCCTTCTGGGTGCCTTCTCACTCCCAACAACCAAGGCAGTCGCATTTTACTTCCAGAGTAAAAGCACCCTCTTTCGGTCAACAGGGAATGGCTGGGCCAGCAGTCACAAAGGCAGGTCCCCCTCCAGCCCATCTCCCGCCACGACCTCGGGCAACCCTTGTCTCTGCCTCGACCTCCACTCGTGCTACATTTGGTTCTAATGGTCTGTGGTTCCCAGCTACAACTTCCCTTTTCTTGGTGACTGAGTTGTCAGTTCAGCAGCCCTAAGATCAAAGAGCCAAAATTTAATTTCTCCTTTTCACCTGAGGCCGGTCATTTTTACCCCTTCTTGTTCCAAAATTAACCCCCAATTAACTTTTGCTGTGCACTCCTATCTCCTAAGAGCTGCTTTTCACCATCCCTCGAATTGTGTCCACCCTGTAGGAACCCAGTGACTCAAAGGATAAAAGCAGAACGTTTCCATTCTAAAGAAAATGGTCTGCGAGTCCTCCCTAAGCCAGGGCACTGACCCTGCATGTTTGAGGGGTGCAGGGTTTTCCCAAAGACCTGGTGAATGCGGGTGCCTCTTACACTGTTCTGAGGCCTCCAGAGGAACTCGGCTCAGCCTGATGAGACAGGCAGGACAAGACAAAACATCTGTGGGAAGAAACTGTGGACAGGATGCGGGAGAAGGAAAAACAAAACAGGGGTGATAATAAATCACAACAAGCGGTGGGATTGGGGTGATGAAGAGGGACACAATTATCCGATCTTCCTAATCCGAGCCTTCGGTAATCCTCTACGGACCACATACTGACCAAGTCCAAAACACGTCTTGCTGCCTGCCTTCCAGAGGCATCCCAGCCTAAATCACCCATGAGGTCAGGAATTTAGCAAGAACTGTTCTGTACCACTCTGGATCCCTGCAGCTGTGTTGCTTGGCCAAGCCCCCCTTAACACGGAGGAGCACCCCTCAGAATCACGTCACGCTGGTTCTGGAATGGCCAACACTCAGGGCCCCTAAAGTTAGATTTGGGTTCAGACGTGATGTGAAATTCTGGGAGGATGATGCTGGATGGGTCTCAGAGGCCTGCAAGGTTCACACTTTCTTTGATCCAGAAGTTCCACAGCTAGGATTTCATCTGAAGGAACATATACATAAAGCTTATAATTGCGAAAAATTGGAAATCTTGTATCGAGTAAATTATGGTTCATTCCTATGAAAGGCCACCTGCAGCCGCTCAAAATCATGTCCAGCGGGACACGCAAGACCTTATCTCCCATGGATTAGTGAAAATTCAGTACCAGTTTTATAAAGACAGAAGTAGGGCAGAACCACTTTAAATTGTGACAGTGGTGATCTTTGGCTGATAGGATTATGAATGTCTTCAATCTTTCTATTCCTTTTTTCCTGGTTTCCAAGTTTTCTACACAAAGCTAATGATTATCATTATTGTTATTTGCCTTTTAGGGCCACACCTGTGGCATATGGAGGTTCCCAGGCTCGGGGTATAATCAGAGCTACAGCCGCCGGCCTATGCCACAGCCACAGCCACGCCAGATCCGAGCCGCGTCTGTGACCTACACCACAGCTCACGGCAACGCTGGATGGATCCTTAACCTACTGAGCGAGGCCAGAGATCAAACCCACAACCTCATGGTTTCTAGTCGGATTTGTTTCTGCTGCGCCACGACGGGAACTCCCTATTTTTTTTAATCAGGAAAAAGCTAATTACACTTCCAATGGGGGAAAATAAGGACAAAAAAATCTTACTGACCTTTATGGAATTGACTTCCAGTCTCCATTTTGTCATGAGCAAAAGGATTTTATTTTCCCTGTGTACGAAACTTGTTTCACCATACACTGGTGACCTTGAATTTTCTCCTTCTCCTTCCTTGACCTGTGTAAAAATATTCCGGCCAACAACAGGAAGTAGCAAAAGTTCTGATGAGCCAGTTATGGGATGTATTCAGACCTGACTTATCCTGTGCTTATCACAGAACCTGACACAGGGGAGGTGCTGAGTGTTTGTTGAATGAATGAAAGAAAATGTGCTCTTGCTATTTTGAGGGCTTTTACTTGGTCCATTGTTAAAATAGGGAAAAAAGTTAAAAAAAAAGATTCATAACAAACAGTGGTTTAAAATAGAAACTCCAAACCAATTTTGGCTGAAAGGGCTCTAGACTAATCTGAACAGCTGCTGTTGTAGACGCAGCCTGAAATAAATAACTTCCAGCGTCGTTCCAGGTCTGCCTTGAATAAACGCACAGACAGGCAGAAGGCTTGATTAGCATTCATTGCCATGAGCGAGGGAAGCTCACAGGCTCCGCTGTTGCCGAGTCTCACGACGAGGATCCTTCCGCAGGCTGTAGATGGAGCCAGAACATTGCTAAATCGCGTCCCCGCGCCCGGGGTGGGGGTTTTGTGCCCGAAGAGCCAGATGTTTGGAAGTTTTCCGGCTTTCCTTTCTGAGTGTGAACAACCAGCAAACTCAGACCTTCTTATTTTCTCCGAAGCCAAGATGCTGGTTTTGGGGCGGATTCAGCTTCCATTCTCCCAGCAATTATCACCTACTCTCACCTCCTTCTCTGACAATTTCTCCGCTTGAGGGCATCCCGTGGCTGTCAGTCCCACCTGGGCTGGTGAATTCATTTAGAACAGCCGGCCCGAGTCTGGCTCTTCGCGATCTCTTAAATTCTTTTCACAAGAGCCCCTCACTCGAGGGGCACGGGGGCCTCACCTGGCGTCCTGGCCGCGGGAGCCCAGCTCAGCACGGGGTTCACACCCACGCGCGGGCCTCCGTGAGCTGGGAGGGTGCCACTTCCTCTTTCTCACCCAAAAGCCAGTGAAACTTGAGGAACTGGAGGAGCCCTAAACGGCTTCAAAAGCCTCCCTGGCTTGGTTGATCTCTCAGATTTCTCTCCGACTTTTGTCTTCTCTTCACTTTCACACCCCCACCCCAGTTTTCTTTCCCCTCCTTCCCACGCCCCCCCTTCCTCCTCTCTCCTCCCTTCTCTCTCTCTCCACACACAGCTCCTTGAAACCAGAGTCTGGGGACAAAGGCCATTTCACTGTGTCATCATGTCACTTCTTTCCTCCCAAACGTTCCATGGCTCCCGCCCTGCCTTCATTCTGGGAAGTCCGACCTTGGCCTGACATTCCCAGGCGCGTGGGTCTCCCTTCTCGCTCCCTCTGCCCTAGTGCCTTAAGCGCAGGCCTCCCGAGGGAGGAGGCGAGGCCGCCCTGATGCGCCTGCCTTGCTTGATTCGCCTCTGGCGCCACAGGCTGGGCGCCCACTCTTCCCTCCAGGCCCGCGGCCCCTCTCCCGCCTCTTTCCCGCAGCCTTCTTTGCTTGCCTCCCGTGGGCTCCAGCTCTCTCCCCTGGAAGGGCTTCACGATGGCCCACGGTGTGTTCGCCTTGGATTCTGGCTACCGGGGTGCACGTCCTCTAAAGGTTTTCCTGTATTTCCTTGTGCACTCTTCCCAGGCTCAGCGTTGCGAGAGAAAGAGGGCTGTCCATTTGGGTCCTGAGCTGCCAGGGTGATGTCCTGTGCTCTGTGGAGGATGGGCGGGTCCCTGGCAAAAACAGTAGCTTGAGACCACTATGTGCTGCTGAAAGAGGGTGACTTCACATCCCTGGGGGAGATGGAGGTCCTCAGGCCAGGGTGGGGGAGGGCAGAGGGAGGGGTCATGAAGATGGGCCTCACCATCTTCAAGTACAGAAGCTGAGGGGGCCGTGGCCCTGCCCCCAGAGTAGGTGGGACACCTCTGATCCCCAGACAGAAGGCCCCCGGGCTTGGCTTCCTGGGTGAGCCTGGAGAGCCTGGTGGCAGACCAGCTCTAGGTGGGTCCGGGCAGAGAGGCCTTAGACAGCCTTGTAGAGTTAGTTTCCGGTCTGGGGGACACAGGGTCTGGCCTTGCAGCAGAAGCAGTCAGTGTCCCCCAGTCCCTGGGACCCTTGGGCTGTACCTTCTCCTTACTTGCTGGCCTGACTGCCAGCTGCCAGCGCCCGTGCTGCTTTGCCAGAAGGATCTCTCTGGTGGCTCTGCCCATGCACATGGCAGGTCAGTGTGCCAGGAAACTGATACCGCAGCAGCCCTGACCTCATGACTGATGGAGCTGGTGGGTCAATACCCCAGCTCTCTTGCCCCTCGGGCAGAATCACTCTATGTGGTTCCCTGGCGACACTGAGCTCCGACTGCCCACCAGGCACCGTGACAGCATGCTCTGTGTCAGCTTCCTTCCCTTTTCTGTCTCACTCCCCTACTGGTTGGGGGGGTCACCTCCAAATAAACTATTGAGTGGTCTAATTCTGGAGAAACCCAAACCAATGCAAACTCAAAAGATGCCCTTGGGAAGGCACAGGAATGATTCAGTAGGAAGCCACAGGGACTGACACCAGCGTGGCAGTGGAACGCTCTCAGATGACTCCATCCCAGGCAGGCAACGCCCTGGACCGATATGCCCCCTTTCCCAGAACCTGTGTCTCGTAAGCTCTCCCACCAGAAAACCTCAGAACCACCAGGAAGAAAGGGAATGGGGGACAGTGCTTTAAATTAAATTGATTTGTTGAAAGAGAAAAATTGCATGTTCTTTTATCTGGGTTTGTGGGTGTCTCCTCCATTTGTGTCCCTCTTTGTCTGACTCCCTCTCCATTGTAGCTGCTTAAAGGCAGAGAATGGGCCTTTTCTCAGCTTATGGTGTCCCATCCACCAGTGTCTCCCACCAGCAAGGCGGTGGAGCAGATTTGGCCCACCTGGCAATGTGACAAGACAAGCCTTAAGGAGCTGAGAGCTAACGGCCAGCAAGGAGATGGGGACCTCAGCCCTACAACTGCAAAGAACTGATCTGCCAAAAACTGTATGAACTCAAGTCTCCAGATAAGAACCCAGGCTGGTCAACACTTTGATTATGGCTTTGGGAGATGTGAAGCAGAAGAACAAATCAAGCCCACCAGAAGCTGTGGCTTAACTACAACATTGCGATAATAAATTTAAGCTACTACGTTTAGAGTGATTTGTTATAGCAGCAACGGGAAACTAATAAGTAGATTATTATGGTCAGTGAGTGCTAGCAAGTGATTGGCAGCAAGACTGACAGCATCACCGCTGTTCATCCCTTCATCCAGGTGGGGGGACACCCTGAGGTTTACCTTGAGGTTTACTTAAGCTCTTTTCCTCCTCTTCACCTAAGACAGGGGTGCTTGGCGTCAGGGTCAGGATTTGCTTTTCCTTCCCAATTAAAATTCTCGGTTTCAACAGGTCTTACGCTAAGGATCACTACAGCTGCCAACTGGAACTGTTCCTGGGTGTCCCGGGCACTGTGGTGGGGACAGGGTTCACACCTTGATCTCCGCAAAGAGCATAAACAGCATTTCCAGCCTCCACAGGGAGTAAGTGGGCGCTGGTCCCCTGCCTTCACCACAGGGCTCTGTGGAATCTACTTCCTATCTGGGATGCAAAGCCCTCACCCTTTGGCTTGACTGTCTCCTATATCTCTTGCTTCTCAGCATAGAAAGACTGTGAGCTAGGGAAGTAGCCAAGTGTGGGCGTGGGAAAAAACCACCTCTGCCAGGTTCTGGGGAGACTGACCACAGGGCGGCAGAGCTGGACTCCACTTTGGAGCCCAACTCACCCTCATTTACCCTAATCTCTAGCCCTCGGCCCCCTCACAGGTGAAGATGCTAGTCATCCTTAGATAGCTTCTAAGGTTCTCCCTTCCTTTCTTTTTCTTTCTCCTGCCCTTTCTTCCTTTTCGCCCCTGCAGCATATGGTAAGTTCCCAGGCTAGGAATCAAATTGGAGCTGCTGCCGCCGGCTTATACCACAGCCACAGCAACACCAGGTCTGTGCCGCCTCGGCGACCAACTGCAGCCCGAGGCAAATGCTGGATCCTTAACCCACTGAGTGGGGCTAGGGATTGAACCTGCATCCTCATGATACTAGTTGGGTTCTTTACCTTTTGAGCCACAACAGGAATTCCCTAAGGTTCTTTTTGACTTTAGAATTCTAGAATTGAAAAAAAAATCTGGTAGAACAGACACTAGTTGTTTACAGCATTAATCTCTGGATGGGGAGGGGAAATAGTATTACAGATGATTAACTTTCCAGGTTAAAACATTTTCAATAATTTTGGATATGCAACAAAAGTATATTTTGTATTGTGGTCTCATTGTTTTCCTTTCTAAAAATATACTTTCTGTTATGGAAAATTTCAAACATTTTCATTATAAGAGTAGAGAGTGTATAGAATAATGAACTCCCGTCACTCAGCTTCAACCATTATCAGCTCAATAAGCTCACAGCCAATCTTTTTTTTTTCTTTTTAGGGCCGCACCCGCGGCATGTGGAGGTTCCCAGGCTAGGGGTCCAATCGGAGCTACAGCTCCCAGCCTACGGCACAGCCACAGCAACGCGGGATCCGAGCTGTGTCTGTGACCTACACCATGGCTCATGGCAACGCCAGATCCTTAACCCACTGAGCGAGGCCGAGGATCGAACCCACAACCTCATGGTTCCTAGTCGGATTTGTTTCCACTGTACCACAACGGGAACTCATAGCCAGTCTTGTTTCCTCTGTACCCCCACCTACTCTCTCACCTTCGTCTTATTTTAAAGCAAATCCAAGACAGTATATCATTTCATTCAGTATAGCATGTATCACATTTGTAGTTAGAAATAAAAATAATTACCTGAGTCATTCTGAAACTAAATAGCCCCATATGCTCCTGTAGAGGCACCGCAATAGGCTGAAAATAAAATGTAACTCTTAGTCTTTGGGGGATTTGGAAGAAATATGTTCTGTGCTCATGATTGCTTTTTTGTTTTGTTTTGGCCACATTCAAGGCATATGGAAGTTTCTGGGTCAGGGACTGAATCCAAGCCTCAGCTATGACCTATGCTGTAGCTGCAGCAATGCTGGATCCTTAACTCACTACAGCAGGCCAAGGATTGAGCCCTCACCTCTGCAGCAACCCAAGCCACTGTGGTTGGATTCTTAACCCACTATAGCATGGCAGGAACTCCCCTACTCATGATTGCTGACAATGTTTAATCCAAAGGAAAGAATCTCTAACAGTGGAATATATTATATGTCTGTGGGAGGAATTCTGCTGGTGAACAGGGGAATGTTGTCAGCTACTTCACTGTGAAGTGCCAGTCCTGGGAGGGAATGGCTGTCCATTATCTTCGCCAACCTTTCTTGCACAATATATTTTAAATCCCCTAGTACTGAGAAGATTATTTCAAATGATCTCTCAGGAGGTCACCAGCCCCTGTCTTCCCATCAAACAAAGGGAAGCTTTGGAATTCCTATGGCAATAGCAGGCCATCACCCGCATCAGATTGTGCGTATTAAATGTCCACTTGGACTCGTAGCCCCACTTAATGCCCACTGAACTCTCTCTTTGACTTAATTTCAGGGCTGAGGGGAGTTCCCTGGTGGTCTAGTGGTTAGGATTCAGTGCTTTCACCCTTACAGTCCAGGGTCGATCCCTGGTCTGGCAACTTGGGGCCCACATTAAGCCACTGCATGCTGCGGTCAAAAGAAAAAAAGAATTTTCAGGGGTGAGTTTGTTCTCCCGCTTTGCTCGTTTGGACTAGAAAGCCCGTGACGTTCAACCTGGCTTACATTTTTCCTTTTCTTTTTCAAAACAATAAAAATGTTTCGCAGCGATTCTGGACTGCATTAGCTGATCATTTTCAATTTTCATGCGAGACATATGGAAAGACTCACCTCCACTTACAGCTTATTCCCCGAGACAGTCTGACCCACGGCCGACACTACAAAATGGAAAAGACCTTCCAGGCAGTCGGCATTTAAGCATATTTCCCACCCTCGTCTTGCACTGACCTCAGCTCAAGTCAAAACTCACAGGAACGCTGGACTCTGACGATCCAGGCCATGGAAACCTTCAGTCCTGGGATGTCCCCATTCTTCACTGAGGCTGGGTCTCCCCAGACTCTTAAAGTGAGCCTGAGCCAGAGGTTGGGAGTGGGATGGCATAGGTGTTTTTTTTTCTTTTCTTTTCTTTTCTTTGTTAGAGGCAGAAAGACCAGGAGACCTCATTCTAGATGGCTGGTGGTACCTCCTTTTGGCCTGCTTGAGTTAGTGGAGAAAGGCTGTAAAACGCAATCTACCAGGCTAGTGATGTTTTCCTTGTAAATACAAATGTAAATTGCTCTAGCATACAGAGTTTTAATGGTTGAGCAAATGCTGAACCTTTGGTAAGTTTCTAGAATTGAGGTGTTTGGCTCTTTTCGCATCCTTAGAAAAACATGCTTGTACATGACAGGTTAAGGGGTGACAGCAGTTAAGACAGGCGAGATCATTCACATAAATTGGGAGTCACGGGGTGGGGAGCTGGAAAATTCCGTGCCTGCCGTCAAGGCTCTTGAGCCTTTTGCTATGGGGTTTAGAATTAGCTGCAGAAGCAGCCCTCACTAGGGAGATTTTGAAGGAAAGATTCTTTGGGTGGAAGGAAAGGCTGGATCTGTGGAAACAGATCTGGCAAGATAGCAGGGGAGGTTTTGAGAGTATAGAGAGAAGAGAAAGAAGAAACTTAAGGCTGTTTTGGTGTGGGGGACCGAGGGAGAAGTGAGAAGTGGGGAGAGAGATGGAGGAATGAGTGTCAAGAAATGGATAAGCCTGGAATCTCCTTGGCGATTTTCTCGGAGACTCCGATGAAGATTTTGCTTTCTTCTCAATTGCTCTCGGTTGCTGCACAGGACACTGATGGGCTGTGATACTGATGGAAGCGGGCGCCTAAGGTGTTCCAGATCTGTTTGAGCCACGGAGGTTGTGATGGTGCAGCGCTCAGAAGAGGGGAGAGGAGCAGAGAGTGTATTCTGCGAGGCTACGGAGCACAGCTTCCACCAAGCCGTGAGCTATGGCTCCTTTTTGACAAGGAGCGGGATGTGGTATAGCTGCTTGGATGCAGAACCATCGAGTGAATTCCCAGCCACATGTGGAGAATGGGCCTTGCGGGAACCCAGCGATCCGCCAGAGCTGGCTTTCTCGGCCTCGTGTTCAGAGCTGCGTGGACTCAGCCAGGTCTGCTGAGCCGTGGCGCTCGGTGCAGGCAGGGAAGGGCGGGGAGCAGAGCAGTGAAGGACAAAGGCCCATGTCAGCAAGTCCTCCATCCTGCAGTTCTGGGGACTTGGCGGGCCAGCCAGAGTTTCTTGGCATTTGGTTCTGAAGTAGGTAAGGCCAGCTGGCTCCGGACAGTTTTGTAAAGCTTATGTCAGTCGGCGTCTTGGGGTCCTGTTTGCTGCCTGGGAAGTGATGGTGCCGCCTGGCTGAGTCCCAGCTGTTCCTTGGGGGACCCACGTGGAGGCTCTGGACTCAGACAGCATCTTTCGAGCCAGTAAAGGATGGGGGGCAGGAAGGTAGGGCCAGGGATAGAACACGAGGGGGGGTCTACCAGCCAGAGCTGGTCTCTTGGGCTTAAGTAAATTGAGGAATTCTCACCGACCTGGAGGACAGAGTGTTCTGCTTCCCTTCCTACTGTGAAGTATCCTGCAGAAACCTCGCCCTCCCTGGGGGCACTGTTCCAGAAGGGGTGTGAGGCCTGTTTGGAAACAGCATTCTTGACCCAGTGCATCCACAAAGGCTTTTTCTCTGGAAACAAAAACTGCTCTAAAGCCCAAGTTTTATGCAAACACTTAAGAAGGCAGTCTTTCTGCCTCTTTGCATTACTATCACTACACAGACTCCAGCCCGGGCCCAGGCTGGGGGGCAGGACTTGGGGCTTTGCCTCTGAGCCAGGGATCTGTTTCAGGTGATGTGTGTGTGCACACTTGACTCGACCGCTCCGGCCTTGAAGGTCATTTGCACTTGAAAACTTCAAGATTCTTCTTCTCTGAGCAGAAGGATCCCAGTCCCTCTAGGGCTGCTGGGAATGGAAAGGGCCCCATGCAACCAAGCATGAATGGGGCCCCGGCCAGGGTCTCATGCATGATCAGACGACCAGCTGCTCCATCTGCCCTCTTCATCCAAAAAAATACCGCCCCCAGGCCAGGAGGTCACAGAGGTGGCTGTCGTGCATGCGTGCTTACCGTGTGCCAGGCACTGTCCTGAGCGTGTAGCGTGGAATGGCTCCCTTAAGCCCCACAGCGAGGACAGGAAGAGGTGGTACTGTTTATGATCCTCAGTCTGCAGAGGCGGAAATGGAGGCCTGGGGAGATGAAACGGGCACAGGCGGGGTCACTCGAGCACAGGGGGAGCTGGGCTTCCAACACGGGTTCTCCTCGCGTCTTTCTCCACCCGTGCAGACTCGGGGCTGTGGCTCTGCTGTGGAATCGGGAGCTGAGCAACTTCCGGGGAGGAGCCTTGATGTGGGGGAGCGGAAGGGGGTAGGGAACAAGCAATACTGAGGGAGGATGGGGTGGAACTAGATTTTTCCAGGAAGCCCCTTGGGGTTCTGGAACCAAAGAAGTTTTTTTTTTTTTTTTTTTTTTTTTTTTTACTTTTATGGCTGCACCTACGGCACATGGAAGTTCCCAAGCTAGGGGTCAAATCAGAGCTATAGCCACTGCCTATGCCACAGCCGCAGCAACGCGGGATCTGAACATTGTTTGCGACTTAGACCACAGCTCACGTCAATGCCGGATCCTTAAACCACTGAGCCAGGCCAGGGATCAAACCCATGTCCTCATGGATACTAGTCG
Source organism: Catagonus wagneri (assembly GCA_004024745.2). Taxonomy (NCBI): domain Eukaryota; kingdom Metazoa; phylum Chordata; class Mammalia; order Artiodactyla; family Tayassuidae; genus Catagonus; species Catagonus wagneri. Next base: position 2,713,264 of record PVHT020000180.1, read on the forward strand.
GATTCATTTCTGTTGCGCCACAATGGGAACTCCCCAAAGAAGTCTTTGAATGAGCAGCATGGCAGCTGTGTGCCTGGGTGTGACTTCCCAGACCCCAGCCCACCTGTCCTGGCACTGATGGAGGGGCTTAGAGTCCCTTCATCCAGCATCTGCCCCTTGCCAGGCCCGGGGGTGGGGCTGAGGACAGAAATGAACTAGACACAGCCCCTACTGCAGGTGACTCCCAGGCCTGTGCACAGGCCATTGATGGGTGGTGGTGGGGGGAAGGCTGGAGTAGAAGTTGCTGCAGTGGCAGCCAGCTGGTCCCTTGGGAGACTTCCACACGGAGGAGAAAAGCTTCTAGTATTTGGAGGTCTCTCCTTAAACGGGCCTGCATGATGGGGAAGGGCGTATGGCCCTGGGGCATGACCTAGACGAAGAGGCTGAGATGAAAAGAGGTCAGCAGTGCACCGCAGACAAGGGAAAGGATGTACTGACTTACTTGCTGAGACCTTGAGAAGGAGTGTGTGGTCCTGGAAAGGGATGGGAGTGAAGGTATCCCCACTCCCAACACCCCAGTAATGTCTGAAGTTGCCAGGGCCTGTGGAGGGCCCGAGGCAGGCAATGGCTCAGGAGATCTAGGAAAACAAAGGATGAGAAATTTTCAGTATGAAGGTGTTTCCTGCCAGCACAGTAATTACTGACTGTGATCACCCACTGCCTCCCTGATCTTCTCTGCCCAAGACCTTAGGTAAGTAAAAGTTGGCCGCATACTATGGTGTGCCTGGGCAGTTCCTGTTGTGGCTCAGCGGGTTAGGAATCTGACTAGTATCCATGAGGATGCAGGTTCGGTCCCTGGCCTGGCTCAGTGGGTTAAGGAGCCAGCATTGCCATAAGCTGTGGCGTAGCTTGCAGATATGGCTTGGATCTGGCGTTGCTGTGGCTGTGGCGTCGGCCGGCAGCTGCAGCTGCAATTCAACCCATAGCCGGAGAACTTCCATATGCCAAGGGTGTCGCCATTAAAAAAAAAAAAAAAAACATAGTGTGGCTGGGAAAAGCTGGTGCGATTTCAGGCAGTGGCATGCGGGAGAGGCCTGAGATTGAGCTGAGTAACCACAGAGGGACGGGCTGCAGTGCCCACTGACCAAGGAACAGGTTCTTCACAGCCCTGTTTTCCTCCAGCATCAAAGGTGACTCCTGAAAGTGTGGGAGGGCAGATGGAGGTCCATCCTGTTAGTGCAGAGCGTGGGGTTCAAGGCTGGGAGAGAGCGAGGTGGGTGAGACACTGCCTCGGGCTCATTTCAGGGTGAGCCCCAAACTCACGCATCAGGAGAAATCCTATTTTAATGCAACCTTTAAACAATCAAAATACAAAAACCTATGAGGAACCAAGTATCAAGATTTGAAATAAAGACAGAGCCAGTATATCACTGATTATTCCTTTTGCCCCAGGCTCCAGTATGACTGAGCCAGTGTGTTGTGACGGATCCTGTCTTTATTTAAAATGTGGATAATTCATTCATCATGGGTTTTTTTGTTGGCTTTAATTTATGATTCTTAAAACATTGCATTAAAATAGGAATTATCTTGCTGGCTGAGTTTTGGGCACACCCTGAAATGTGCCCCGGGGGAGTGTCTTGCTCACTTCGGTCCTGGCCCTGCTGCCTAGGGGCTTGAACGACATTTTATTTGACTTTAAGGAAAATAATCCACAAGCCTGTGGTTACCCAGGGAAGGCCTGCTACCCGGGTGATGCCATCTTGCAGAGTTCCCTCTGTGACTGGTTTGCCATTGACCGACGTTTCTCCTCCTACCCATACGTGCTGTGAAATGACAAAAATTGAACAATTTAGTAATGAGCTGGATGTCCTTTATTCAAGGGGAAAATAATCCACGGACTGGGGGGGAGTCCGGTGCCTCACCAGCAGTGAGGCTCTCTTTCCAGGGGGTTTTGGACAACAGGGGAGTTTTAGAGAGGTCAGAAGAGGCAACAGGGCGCAACTGGCTAGGAGGTTCGGGGTTGGGGGGGTTCCTCCTAAGGTGAGGGGGTCCTATTGAGCTGGAGGATTGTGACTGGTGTATGCTCAGTTTCGCTGACAGGGATGTATGTTCCAGGCCACGGGAGGCGGCCTCTGCACTGTGGGTCCCCTATACACCAATGACCTTTTATCGTTGCCCTGGCTCGGACAAGCCCACGTTCATACATCACTGCAGGCAGCGAAGCTGGAGCCTCCCTGGGCACAGATGGTGGGCAGAGAGCCAAGGAGGCCAGCGGTCCAAAGGGAAGTGTTTGGGGAGGGTGGTGGTGGGTTGATTTGATTTTGTCTCAATGGGAACTTTCTTTGGATCTCTTTTCCCTTCGCCACCCCACCCCCGCCTCCCCCCCACCCCCCACTTCACTGTTCATTTCAAAACAACATTCTTTCATGAACAAGCACCAGGACATCAAATACTTCCACACCCTATGCTAGAAGCGCTTCGGGCCATGTTGCTCTTTTTCTTTTAAATAGTTCCATGTAAAATCAGATGTTAACTCTCTCTGAATAAACCCACGTGGAAAGGCTTTTTTTTTTTTTTTCCTTTAGTAACACCAATGACAATCAGAACAGGTGGAAAGAATATGTGCCCCTTAACTAGAGAGCACAATGGCTTAGAAGGAAAACACTAAGTTGTTACATATGTAACAAACAATTCTTGCTTATTGATGGTGAGAAAAATGAACAACAAAGCTTGGAGGGAAAGTGCAGCAAGAAATATATTTGCAGGAAGCATGATTTATGTCTTTGAATGGGGCCCATTTCTTTTATAAATGGATTTTTGTTTTGCATCTCGGTCAATAACAGCTCCGCCCCACTTTTTAATTATTAAAGCTTGTGTTGGGAGCATCACTTATTTTTTATATTTTTGCTTTTTAGGACCACACCCTCGGGATATAGAATTTCCCAGGCTCGGGGTTGAATCGGAGCTACAGCTGCCGGCCTACACCACAGCCACAGTAATGCCACATCCCAGTTGTGTCTGCGACCTACAGCACAGCTCACGGCAACGTGGGATACCTGACCCACTGAGGGAGGCCAGGGATCTAACCTGCACACTCATGGATGCCAGTCAGGTTCATTTCTGCTGAGCCATGATGGGAACTCCTACTGTAGCTTTTTGAAATCTCTCTTCAGCCAGCCAACTATGAAACAGAATTCCAGGATTTGCGACTCAAGGGATGTGTATGTACTTCTCGGGGTTCTGAAATTCCAGAATGCTGAAGCCAGATGAGATCCTGAAGGCTGACTAGTGCAACATTACAATTCCCTCCTTGACCATCCTCCGTCCCCTCCATTTATGGGGAGGAAATTGAGACTGAGGGGAAGGAGTTTGAGCAGGATCGCACAGTCCTGCTGGTGGAAATGAACTCTTGTCTAATGAGCTTCGTAGGAAGACCCAAGACCTAGAATTCTAGACTTGGTTTCTTTGTTTTAGTTTTTTCCTAAAGTATGGAAAGAACAATGTCGTTAATTGAGTACTGAATAGGTGGCTTGGATAATAACTCGTGTAATACCCAGGAGCACTCAAATCTTTGTTTCCCTCCAAAGTCGGCCTCTCCCAGGTTAGTGCTGCATCATATCTTCAAGTACTTGAACTTCATGCAGAGGGGCTGGAGGGAACCTTAAGAAGAACCCTCAAATTGGGTGTAAAAATGCTATGTGCCACTAAAAGGTGAGTTAAGGCGTAGCGGGAGAGGGCCACGCCCTCCCAGATCGAAGGGAAGGAGACTGCAGCACAGCCAACATCTGTATATGCATGCGTAGTTCTGTAGCCATGTAGCATAACTTATGTCCCTGAGCACAGGCGCATCTATAGTTGTCTGCCTAAAATTTATGGTCTACTTGATAAGGGGAACAAAGAAACTTATGTAAGGGGAAAAAACCAGTGGGGTATGTAAGGCGGCACCCTGCTGTGTTCAGGGCTCAGCCTCTGGATACCAATCCGCTGAGCCAGTGCTCGCACGAATAAACGCTGCTTCCTGGTAAAAGGCCTGGGTGTCTTGTTTCTCTGTCTATGGCCCCGCTTACAAAGGTAGAACCATCTTGCTGTCCACAGACCTGGGTCTGACAGAGCTCCAAAAATGTTTGTCTTGAACACTGTTGAACTGTGAAAATGTCCTGCTCAACAATTCCTAATTACATATATTCTTCTCTTGGTAGATACACAGGACCAGAGAAGGAAAAGTCACGGTCTGTGTACTCGCAAAATATTGCCAGACTCTAAGAGGTGTTGTGCCTTTTTCCAAGATAACATTCATTTGATTCCTGACTTTTCTGACTTTCTCCCTTCCAACTTTTTGTTTTGGTTGCATTTGTTTTGTTTTTCTTAAAGCTTTTATTTCACAAATACTATATACTGATTTTAGAGGACTGAGAAAGTACGGATAAAATAAAAAACAGAGATCACCCATGATCCTAGAGTTAGCCAACTGCTGACATTTTAGAATGTGTTTTTCAAGACTCTAAATCTGTACAGAGGTATATTTTAACAACAAAGATGGGATCACACAGTTTATGCTATCGTACTGCCCGATTTTTGTTTTTTCTAGGGCTGCACCCGCGGCATATGGAGTTTCCCAGGCTAGGGGTTGAATCAGAGCTACAGCCTCTGGCCTACACCACAGCCACAGCAACGGCGGGATCCCAGCTGCTTCTGCGACCCACACCACAGCTCACGCGATGCCGGATCCCCCAGATTCTCATGGACTCTAACTGGATTCATTTCCATTTCTGCTGTACCACGAAGAGAACTCCTGTACTGCCTGTTCTTTTCATACAGTGTATCGTTCTGGAACCTACCAATATGGGCAGTGTCTATTCTCTCTGTGGTAGGATTTTATTTTAATTCTTGTCAATACAGAGAAAAGAAGTTTTAAGATATCAAAGTTGGGCACCTGTCAGGTGGATTTTCCTCTGCCTGTTAGTCTTTATCCAAGATAATCCTGAATGTTGCTTTCAGCCTTTTGTTGGAAGTGAGATTATTTGTAATTTGCAAGCAGCTATGGATGGTCCCCCCATCCTGCCCCCGCTCCGTCGGTGGTAAGGAGAACACGGAGTGGTCTACCCACCACCCAGAGCAGATCTTCATAAGCATGACTGGGTTCTCACCAACCTTTTTTTTTGTTTCTGCAATCAGCCATGCATTTTTAACTAATTTCAGATTTTAATTTTTGGTTCTAGAATTTCTATTTGGTTCTCTTTAATGGTTTCTATTTCTCTGCCTAGATTTCCTATTTGTTCCTTCATTACAAGCATATTTTTCTTTACATTACTGAGCACAGTTATAATACTGCCTTAAAATCTGCCTGAGAAACCCAACTTTTGGATCATCTTGGGGTTGTGTCTCCACTGGTTACCTTCTCTCTTTAGTATGGATCACATTTCCCTGTGTCTTTGTAGGTCTAGTAATTTTGGATGATATCCTGAATCTTATGAACGATATGGTGTAAAGACCCTGGATTCATTATATTCCTCTGAAGATTCTTAATTTTTTTGTTTGCTTAATGAGCAGTTAATTTGGATGAATTCAAGCTCTAAACGGTTTCTCTTCTGTGATGGGTAGCAACTGAAATCTCAGTTCAATTCTTATATCCTCAGTTGATTGCTTGAAACCTTCCCCATGCATATGTAGGTCAGAGGCAGCCAAAGATCTGAGCAGAGTTGATACTCTGAATTTAGGGCTCCCCTCTGTGGATCTCTTCTTTTCATGATACTCTCCCACCGTTTTGCTTTCTAACTGCTCTGGTCTTCCTAAACTCCCCTGATTATTCAGCCCTCTGAGACTGAGGATTTGAGTTTTCGCCAGCTGCAAGGTAGCTAAGGCCTGTCCTCCAGCAAAAAGCTGTGTGTGTGCTTTGGGGGGCGGAGGAGAAGACAGAGAGTTCTCCAGTTTCTCCATGCTTTGGGTTTCTCTAGTGCATTCAGATACTTCTTTTTTACATTTTATCCAGAGGTTAGTTTATGGTTTTTATTCTGCCATTACCACAATATAATCCTTCTTACCTTTTAAGAGTATAAAATCTGGTCAATGTTCACGGTGCTTTTTCCTTGTATTTCACAGAGATCTTCTCTCTGAGTCTTGTGTTCTAGCTGTATCCCTTCAGAATACCCATAGTGAATCATTCAATTCTCCCCTTATCGCGGAGAAGTCTGTGTTGGAGAACTTCTCTATGTAAATCACAGTGGACCTTCTGTCAGCTCTGGATCTCTCCTCCTCGAAGGAGAAGTTGCCAAGTTTACTGGCTGATGTCTCTGGTCCTGCAACATCTTTCCTCTTATTTATCCAGTACAAATAACTGTCTGACTTCCAAAGTTGAGTTCTCTCTAGATTAATTGGGTGCATTGTGACACTGGCCTTGAAACCTTACCAGTTTCTGACTATGGAAATAAAAAATGGAAAATAAAAACAAAAGAATCACAACTTCCATGTGCAGGTGGTTTTAGAACCATCTAGTTCAATGTGTTCATCTTCAGGTTGAGGTGAAAGGTTCTAGGAAGATGGCTTAATTTTGGACATGTGGTCAGTTAGGAGTAGAAGTACAGAACTCATTCATTAGACTCAGCTCTTTTCATATAGTTTGCAGCTATACTTTCCTACTGTCACCAAGACTTTTATAGGAAAGAGCTCCTTAATATCTAAATAGCTCCAGGGCTTCAAAGAAGTTGAATGTGAGGACGAAATATAAGGCTCTTCTGCAGTTTTAAAAATAGACTTTATATTTTAGGGCAGTTGCAGGTTTGTAGCAAAATGAGTGGGAAGTACAGAAGAGTACTAATTTTCCTGCCTTCCCCCATTCTTCCGCCCCCCGCACATGTGCGGTCACGCCTGCCATCTACATTCAGCCCCTGCCAGGTACATTTGGTGAACTTACCTTGACACATCATTAAGTCCACAGTTTACATCAGGGTTCACTCTTGGTGCTGTACATTCTGTGGACTTGGAGAAATGTATAGTGACACGTATCCACCATGACGGGATCATACAGAGCAGTTTCACTGCCCTGACAGTCCTCTGTGTTCCATCTATTCATCCCTACCTCCCTCACCAACCCCTGGTAACTACTGATCTTTTCACTGTCTCCATAGTTTTGCCTTTTTTTTTTCTGTCTTTTTAGGGCCGCACACTCAGCATAAGGAAGTTCCCGGGCTAGGGGTCCAATCAGAGCTGTAGCCGCTGGCCTATGCCACAGCCACAGCAACACAGGATCAAGCTGAGTCTGCGACCTACACCACAGCTCATGGCAACCCCAGATCCTTAACCCACTGAGCAAGGCCAGGGATTGAACCCGCATCTTCATGGATACTAGTCCAGTTCGTTAGCCTCTGAGCCATGACAGGAGCTCCTAGTTTTGCCTTTTAAAGGACAGCATATAGTTGGAATCATACAGTATATGTAGCTTTTTCACATTGGCTTCTTTCACTTAGTAATAGGCATTTAAGTTTCCTTGGTGTCTTTTTATGGCTTTCATGGTTCATTTCTTTTCAGTGCTGAATAACTTTCCATTGTCTGAATGTACCACAGTTTATTTATCTATTCATCTACTGAAGGACCTCTTGGTTTTTCCTAAGGTTTTGGCATATAAGTGCCAAAACAAAGCTCCTATAAACATCCTTATGTGGGTTTTTGTGTGGACATAAGTTTTTAACTCGTTTGGGTGAATATAAAGGAGCTTGATTGCTAGATCATCTGGTAAGAATGTCTAGCTTTTTAAGAAACTGCCAAACTGTCTTTTAAAGTAGCTGTTACCCCTTTGCACTCCTAACAGAAATGTTTGAGAGCTGCTGTCGTGTCACCTTCTTGTCAGCGTTGGGTGCTGCTCGGATTCCGGGTTTTGGCTATTCTAAAAAGTGTAAAGTGGTATCTTACTGTTTTAATTTGTAATTCCGTAATAATATATGATGCAGAGCATCTTTTCATATGCTTACTTTCCATCTGTCTTTCTTCTTTGGTGAGGTGTCTATTTAGCTCTTTGGCCTATTTTTTAATTGGGTTGCTTATTTCCTTATTGTTGAGTTTTAAGAGTTTCTTCTGTAGTTTGAAGGGTAACAGTCCTTTATCAGATATCTCTTTTGCAAACATTTTCTCCCAGTCTGTGGTTTATCTTCTCATTCTCTTGACAGTGTCTTTCACAGAGCAGAAGTTTCAAATTTTAATGAAGTCCAGCTTATCAATTATTTCTTTCATTTGATGTTGTGTCACTGGTTTTAATAACAAAAGCAATGATAATAACAAGACTATCCCAAACTGGGGTATTGACTGCCATAAAAACAATTGTTTTGTAACGACTAGAGTTCCATGCTAAGTTTTATTTGCATTTGAGGATCCTCTCATGGAAATCATTTCCATGGACATGTAATGTGAAAACATACAGATTTACAATCACCATTTACTCTGTAAATGGTGTAGCTATTTCAAGTGAAATGTCTGCAGTAGAAACAGACCAGGCTGCATCTGAGAGTCCTGATTTGAGATTAGCCGGCGGCAACCACGCCCTGAGCTGCTGCTCCTGCTTGAACTGAAAGCCAGGTATTATCAACAGAGGTGTTTTTCCACTCCCTTGGAAACTAGTAATAGGGTTCCATGGAAAAATACCCTCCTTCGCTCTTCCCAGCAGCAGAGACTCCAGGTGCTGACGGCTCTACTCTACAGACATGTTAAACATCAGGATTTGTGCCAGGAGCTGCCATGCCATGGCTAAAAACGACATTGATGTTAACAAGACAGTCCCATTCCAAGGAGTTGGACTCCAGTGAAATACAGGTCAAGGAGAACTTTGTGAAAAGAGATTGGAATTCCTGACCCAAGAGATACCACGGCTGGGTGCTTATCAGCCAGTGAGCTCAGATGGATAGGTTAGTGAAGAACTCAAGGGGAATGGGGGACTTCTTACAGGTGACATCAGGAACCACCATAGCCTTACTGTTGCTGTATTTTCTCGGTCAAAGCAATCACAGGCACGGCCCAGATTCAAGGGGGAGGAGAAACAGATCCTCTCTTTATGGGGGGAGTCTGTGGCCATCGTTAATCCACCACATTTAGTAATTTCTTTTTTTACCCTGCCTATTAGTCCACAGTAATGGTACCCTAACTGTGGCTCTGATGGGACTCTTCCTGTGTTCCCTTGGGTGAAATGGTCCCCCTCTCAGGAACCATGACCTCACAGAACCTACGACTGTGGACGTGTGAAGCATATATTCTGCAAGTGGGTTCCAGGGAGTGGCGGTGAAGGGGCCACTCCTACTTTTACCTTTTGGTTCCTGGAGCCGCATATTTTAGCTTTGGGGGACAGAGTGCCATACCAGGTAGAGATTCAGTACATAATTTGTATCCCAGAGGCTATCACTGCAACTTGCTCAGTTGTCTCTAAGAAAACACTTCAGCTGGGCCTGTCATAGGCCCTTCCTTCGTTCCGTGAGGATGGCTGCTTCTGGGCACAGCGATATTTGGCAGTGGCTGTCACCCCTCCTCTTCTGTGAAGGGAATACCTTGAACTGAGGCAGTGTGATGCGGGACCTCATTTGGTAAACCAGACGTTCTGTTATCCCTCCGACGGCAGAGGCCTGGTGGATGGGGAAGACACACACACAGTCAGAGGAGGTATCCGTTCCAGGATGAACAAACTCCTGCCTCCTCCAAAGCAGGAGTCCAAGGTAACCAACTTCCCATGAGTGGCCGGCCAGTCTCCTTGAGAGACGGCACCACACAGGTGACCCACTGTTAGTCTGTGCTGCCGGCAGGCTGAGCAGTAGCCAGGACTGGCTGCAGTGAGAGGCAGGCCATCATCCTGGCCCACACATGGTCTCCATCTCTGTCCTTTGGGCCATCCTTGAGTGAGGCTTGGTGTGGCAGCAATCCGTTTTCGGCTCATACCGGCAGACTGGGCCCAGGGATCTATAAATCAAACTTAAGATTTTTTTTTTTCTCCTTCTGGTACCAGGTGGTACCCAAGGCCCTTCTCTATGGGATCACAGGTGTGAATCAAGGACAAAGTATTGGTCTAACCAATGGTGGTCTGGGAGTTTGGGCCATCGGTGTGTAGGTCTTTTCAGCACTCTCTGGATTGCCTGACTCTGAATGTGCCATTTCTTTCACACAGTGGATTGCGGTAACATGGGCAGAGGCTACATAAACTCCTATTGGTATGCGTGGCTTTAGAGAAGTCCCAGGGCACAGAGCAAAGAACCGAGTATACACCCGAGGCAGGATGCTGTGAAAGTGAAGAGAGTTGAAGCCATCATAGAACCAGCCACCAAGCCCACAGCTGGAATCTGAGATGGGAAGTGAGGATCCAGGTGGGGCCCAGAGGCATCCAATGTCTTTGCCCCCACATCTGCTTTGGTTCTGTCACCCCAAACCCATGTATAGTCTCTGCCCCTGACTCTACCAGCTTTTGGAGAAAACAAAGATCAGATGGGGAAAGCAGATCTAGAGGGCTTGGAGGATCTCCAGCCACTGAGAGATCGTGTGACACCTGTTATACTTTTCCTCTGTTAAAACACTTAGATAAGTTTTACTTGGCTGTTTGTGGCTTTCAATGTTTTAAGGCTTTTATTGATATATTAATGCCCACTTTTATCCCCTCTTGTCTTCCTATAGGATGATTTGAGCTCCAAAGTGTACCCTTTTACAGTTCCTAGTGATTTTTTTTTAAATTGAGAAATCTGTTCCATTTACTCATCAATATAAATCCAAGGACAGTGTCTCCAAGTCTCCAATTCCTCATTCTTAAGAAACTGATAACTCTAAACCAATGTTACCAAGAGACAATTTATAAATCCACCTTTATTGTTTCTCACGTTGGCTTTGTTCAGTATATGCTAGAATGTGTCCCAGTTTCTGGGCTCTGTTTCTGAGGCCTTAGTTTTTGTTGTTGTTTTTTTCTTTATTGTCTTTTTGCCTTTTATCTAGAGCCACACCCGCGGCATGTGGAGGTTCCCAGGCTAGGGGTCTAACAGGAGCTGTAGCCGCCGGCCTTCGCCACAGCCACAGCAACGCGGGATCCGAGCCGCGTCTGCGACCTACACCACAGCTCACGGCAACGCCGGATCCTTAACCCACTGAGCAAGGTCAGGGATCGAACCCGCAACCTCATGGTTCCTAGTCGGATTTGTTAACCACTGAGCCACGATGGGAACTCCTTGTTGTTGTTTTAATGATTTTTATTTTTTCCATTATAGCCGGTTTACAACGTTCTGTCAGTTTTCTACTGTACAGCAAAGTCACACATACATATATACATTCTTTTTCTCACATTATCCTCCATCATGGTCCATCATAAGTGACCAGATATAGCTCCCAGTGCTATATAACAGGATCTCATGGCTTGTCCATTCCAAAGGCAATAATTTGCATCTATTAACTCCAGATTCCCAGTCCATCCCAGTCCCTCCACCTCCCCCTTGGCAACCACAAGTCTGTTCATCTGAGTCCTTAGTTGTTGTTTTAATTAATGCATCACTATTATACTCCCACCCACCAGTGCCCTTGTTTTCTCCCTTCACCTTTCCAAATTCTGTTTTCTCTCTGATATGTATCCCTCCATACATTTATCCCTGCTCCCATGATCTTTCATTTATGTATACGCAGTGTCAGTGTTCCCATTCTTCCTTGTTAGTAGAATCCTGAGTTTATTTGCATTGCAATGTGTTTAGGCCCTGGCAAGGGGGGTCATGATTAGCTCAACACAGTAATGATAACCCTTTCCTCATACTTCCTAACTTACCTTGCAGCTAGAGGTAGCCATGTGACTAAATCCAGCGATTTGACTCGTACTCCAGGAACTTCCATAGGATGCAGGTACAGCTGTAAAAAAGGAAAAAAAAATCTCTCCAAGTTAATGGGTATAACTCTACTTTATTATTTAATAATATATTATTGTTTTGGATAGGTAATACTAGAATATGGTTTAAAATTTTATTTTATTTTTTTTCTTCTGTTGTTCTACCCAGTTATTTCAAGGGTTTCTTGCAGTTTTTGGAGGTTTAAATTAATCAGTATTCAGATGATGATTTGTCCAAGTTGTTTTATATTTAGATGAGTTTTTTGATGTATTTGTGGGAGAGGGTGAGCGCGACCTCTTACTCCTCCGCCATCTTGCCGCAGCCTCCCCTGGTTTAAAATTTTAAAAGTAATAAATGGAAAATGGTGTAGTCACTTTGGAAAACTCGCAGTTCCTCAAAAAGTTAAACATAGTTACGGTATAATCTAGAAATTCCACAGCTAGGTATATACCCAAGAGTAATGAAAATAAACAGCCACAGAAAAACTTGTACACAAATGTTCACAGCAACATTATTCATAATTGAACCAAAAGTGGGAAAAAAACTAAATGTCTATCAACTGAGTGGATTTTAAAAATGTGGTATATTCATACAATGGGATTTTTTTTTTGGTCTTTTTAGGACCACACCTGTGGCATATGGAAGTTCCCAGGCTAGGGGTCAAATCAGAGTTACAGCCACAGCAACTTGGGATCCTAGTCGTGTCTATGACCTATACCACAGATCACAGCAACACTAGATCCTTAACCCATTGAGCAAGGCCAGGGATTGAACCTGCATCCTCATGGATGCTAGTCAGATTCGTTTCTGTTAAGCCACAACAGGAATTCCTAGACTATTATTTAGCAACAAAAATAAATGAAATACTGATGCATGCTACTGTGTGAATGAACCTTAAAAACATTATGGTATTTAGTAAAAGAAGCTAGTCACAAAACCCACATATTTTATAATTCCATTTATGTGAAATGTACAGGCAAAATCCATAGAGACAGAAAGTGGATTAGTGGTTACCTGGGGCTCAGGGTAGGGAAGCTGGGAATGGAGAATGATTGCTATGAATTTGTGTTTTCTTTTTGGAGTGCTGAAAATGATCTAAAATTTGATTTTGGTGATCGTTGCAGAACTCTATAATATGGTAAAAACCTCTTAAGTGCATACTTTAAATGGATGAATTTTATGGTATGTGAAATATCTCAAAATAGCTATAAATAATACACAAATGGAAACCCAGTACAAAGTAAGCTTTTTTTCTACCTCTTCTCCCAGCTACCATTTTCCTTTTCCAGAAGCTACCACTTACCATCTTATTAGGTATAGTTCCTAAGACATTTTATTTATATTCAAGCACATGCACACAGGGAGTTCCCATTGTGGCACAGCAGAAATGCATCCGACTAGGAACCATGAAGTTGCAGGTTCGATCCCTGGCCTCGCTCAGTGGGTTGGGGATCTGGCATTGCTGTGAGCTATGGTGTAGGTCTCAGACTTGCATCGGATCCTGCATTGCTGTGGCTGTGGTGTAGGCTGGCAGCTGTAGCTCTGATTAGACCCCTAGCCTGGGAACCTCCATATGCCTTAAGTGCAGCCCTAAAAAGCAAAAAACAAACAAACAGACAAACAAAAAACCAAAAACCAAAAAAAACCCCAAAACAACAAAAAAACAAGCATATGTACACTTATTTTTATTGTATAAGCCACACACTGTTCTTTAGCTTACTTTTTCAACTAAAAATGTATTTTGGAGACATACACACAGAGAGGAGAATGCCTTATTAAGATAAGGGAGAATTAGAGTGATGGGTCTACAAGACAAGGAATGCTGAGAACTTACCAGTAACCACCAGAAGCTAGGAGACCGGCAGGGAACAGATCCCTCTATGGATCCTTTGAGGGGCTAGGGCCTGCTGGCACCTTGGTTTCAGACTTCTAGCCTCCAGAACTCTCAATCAATTTCTGTTGTGCTAAGCCAAAAATCAAACTAAAATATGTCTTGTCCATATAAGTTATCTACGGTAGACTCCTTTCAAATAGTGATGTAGTATTTAGCTTCACGACCACAACGTCCATGATGTATTGGATGAATTTCTAATTAAGTATTTAAAATATTTCCAAGTTTTGCTTTTTTAAACAAATGATGAAATAAACTTGTCCAACATTATTTTTTACATTTGTAAGAACATCTTTGGGATAAAGTCTTCAAAGTGGAATTTTTGGATTAAAAGATAAGTATATGTTAAATTTTGATAGAATTGTCAAACTGATCATCACAGCATTTGTGGGGAATTACCCTCTCCCCAGGAATATGTGAATGTGCCCATTTCCCATAGCCCTGTTAGCACCATATATTATAAAATTTTTGATCTTGTCAATCTGATAGTTGAAAAGTTATGCCTCATTGCAATTTAATTTGCATTTTTGTTATGATGAGGATGTTGATTGTCTTTTCTCTGTTTAACACCATCATCAATATCATTACATTCAGTAATGTTATATTCACTTCATTAACACAGTTGAATTTTCTTTTTTGTAAATTGTTCATAACCTTTACCCATTTTTTATGGATTATTTCCTTCCTTCCTTCCTTCCTTCCTTCCTTCCTTCCTCCCACCCTCCCTCTTCTTTTTCTTCTTAGGGCTGCATCTGTGGCATATGGAAGTTCCCAGGCTAGGGGCTGAATCAGAGCTGCAGCTGCCAGCCACAGTCACAGCCACAGCAACATAGAATCTGAGCTGCATCTGAGACCTACATCACAGCTTGAGGAAACGCTGGATCCTTAACCCACTGGGTGAGGCCAGGGATCGAACCCACATCTTCATGAATACTAGTCAGGTTCTTAATCTGCTGAGCTACAACAGAAACTCCCTGTTGTTCTTTGTCTTAACAGTTTTCAGGAGCTCTTTATATATTAAGAAAATTACTATTTGTCCTGTTTTTAGCAAATATTTTTTCAAGTTTTTCGTTTGTCTCTTGACTTTGTGATTTTTTTTCTCTTGCCATGAATAAAATTTTATTTTTATGTAGTCAAGTTTATTATTATTCTATTCTATAGCTCCTGGATTTCATGTCATGCGCTATCTTCACTTGAAATATTTTTTTTCTTTTTGTCTTTTTGGAGCCGCACCTGTAGCATATGGAGGTTCCCAGGCTAGGGGTTGAATCAGAGCTGTAGCCACTGGCCTACACCACAGCTCATGGCAATGCTGGATCCTTAACCCACTGAGTGAGGTCAGGGATCGAACCTGTCTCCTTGTGGATGCTAGTCAGATTCATTTCCACTGAGCCAAGACAGGAACTCCCTCACTTGAAATTTCAAAAGTAATTATTTGTTTACTTCTAGTGCATTTACAGTTTCATTTTTTTATATGTAAATATTTATAGAATTTACTTTGTTTTAAGGTATAAATAGGAATCTAAATATTTTTTACTTGATGCCCTTTTACTGCTTCCAACATTACTAAGTAGTCTATTTAATTAAGCCATTACTTTAATAAGCCACTATTTTTTTTTTTTTTTTTGTCTTTTTAGGGCCACACCCATGGCAAATGGAAGCTCCTGGGCTAGGGATCAAATTGGAGTTGCAGCTGACAGCCAGCTCAACAGCCACAGCAAGGTGGGATCCAAGCAGTGTCTGCGACCTATACTGCAGCTCCCAGCAATGCTGGATCCTTAACCTACTGAGAGAGGCCAGGGATTGAACCCACATCCTCATGGATATTAGTCAACTTTGTTACCTCTAAGCCACAAAGGGAACTCCCTAATAAGCCACTTTTGCTGTGCCATCTTCTTGTATAAATTTGAGTCTGTTTCTAGACATTCTGAGCCACACTGCATTCTTGGAATAAATACTTCTTGATCACGGTGTATTTTATATATATATATATATATTTATATATATATATATATATATATATATATATTTATATATATATATATATATTTAATGTGGTGTTCAAGTCTATTTGCTAACATTTTACTTAGGATTTTTGCTTCAATATTCATAAGTTGGACTAATCTAATTTTCTTTTGAGTATTTGTGTCAAGTGTTTATTAGGCTTGCAAAATGATAATATTCACTTTAAAAGATTACGGAAATTTTTCTTCTTTTTGTATCTCTGAAATGTTTTGAATAGCATTAAAATTACCAGTCTTTGAAGGTCTTTTAGAATTCATCTGTAAAACATTCTGGGCCTAGTGCTTTTTGGGATTAACTCTTAAATAACTGTATTTCTTCTAAGGAAATTGATCTTTTAAACTTCCTTTCTCTATTAAGGTTAATTTTGATAGGCTGTATTTTCTAGAAAATCATTCACTTCATCTAGCATTTCACATTTATGTGCATAGAACTGAACAACTTAAATGCCTGATATTTTAGAGTAGCCACTGATAGAATTGTTAATCCCCAACTGTCATGTTTTAATCTGTACTTACGTTTTCTTTTATAATGATTAAATCTATTTTGTTGATTTTTTTCCAAGAAAGATCTTTATTAATTCTACTATTTGTTTTTTAACTCAATAATTTCTGCTTTGCTCTTTCCTTCTCTCTACTTTTATTAGATTCCCTTTTTGTCTCTTTTTCTAATTTTTGAGCTAGATATTTAATTCATTGTTACACTTTCATTTTCATTCTTATAAATATGTAATATATGCATTCTTCTTTTTACCTTCACTTCAATTGTATCTCAAAGACTCTGATATGTACTGTTTTCATAATCATTATTTTTAAAAGGATTTGTTCAATTTCAATTTAAATTTCCTCTTTGACTAAAGAACTGTTTAATAATTTAAAAATTTCAGGTTAGAAAAGACCCTGTGCCTTTTGATTTTATTTATTTTCAGTCTTATTGTATTGTGATAAGACTACTATTGGCTTACATTATTATTATTATTATTATTATTATTATTATTATTATTATTATTATTTTTGCTTTTTAGGGCCACACCCGTGGCACATGGAGGTTCCCAGGCTAGGGGTCAAATAGGAGTTGTAGCCTCTGGCCTATTCCACAGCCACAGCAACATGAGATCTGAGCTGAGTCTGTGACCTATACTACAGCTCACAGCAACGCCGGATCCTTAACCCACTGCGAAAGGCCAGGGATCGAACCCACAACCTCATGGTTCCTAGTCACATTCGTTTCTGCTGAGTTATAACGGGAACTCCTGGTTTATATTATTTTTATTTAAAATAAACTTACCGATATTTTCTTGATGACCTCACATATGGTCAATTTTCATGAATGTTTCATGTGTATTTGAAAAGAAGAAATAATTCTCTTCAATAAAGGTGAAGAGTTCAATATATATTTATAAGCTCTACCTTGGAATTGTGTTGTTTAGATTTTCTACATTTTTACTTACTTATTTAGCCCATTTTCTCTGTCTTGAACTCAGATTGGACCTTACAAGTCTCTTCTAAATGTATTTCCATGTATTTCTTTCCTATATTTTATTTTTTTTTGGCTTTGTAGGGCAGCACCCACAGCATATGGAGGTTCCCAGGCTAGGGGTCTAATTGGAGCTACAGTTGCTGGCCTATGCCACAGCCACAGCAATGTGGGATCCAAGCTGTGTCTGTGACCTACACCACAGCTCATGGCAGCGCTGTATCCTTAACCCACTGAGTGAGGCCAGGGACTGAACCCGCAACTTCATGGTTCCTAGTCAGATTCATTTCCGCTGTTCCACGACGGGAACTCTGCTGCTATATTTTATGATGCATAGTTATTAGTAACTTTTATATCTTTACTATGAATTATGGCCTTTAGTATTATAAAGTGTCCTTCTTTGCCTCTTTAAACCCTATTCCTTCCTTGAATTTCATCTTGTCAGACATCAAGTTTATAATCCCTGATTTCTTTATGTGCATTTACCTGGTTAGAGCTTTACCTATCCTTTTAATTTTATTCACTTTGTCTTAGGAGTGTTCTTTGCAGTATAGGGTTGAATTTTGATTTGTAAGACAACTTGAAATTTTTTTTTCATAAGTTAATTAAGACCATTTACATTTATTGTTACAACTTAAATACCTGATCTCAGCTCTGTCATATTATTTTATGTTATACTTACTATGTGTTTTTCATTCTCTGGTCTGTTTTTGTTGCTTTTTAGTTTTAAAAAATATTGGTCGTTAGAATGATTTGTGGTTTTTGTTTTAGTAATTATCTTTCCACTAATATCTTTATGTAGTACCCACGTTTTCTTTTTCTTTTTCCTTTTTTTTTTTTTTTTGACTTTTGTCGTTTCAGGGCCACACCTGCAGCATGTGCAGCTTCCCAGGCTGGGGTCTAATCGGAGCTACAGCTGCCAGCCACAGCCACAGCCACAGCCACATGGGAATCCGAGCCGCATCTGCAACTTATACCACAGCTCACGGCAAGGCCGAGTCCTTAACCCACTGAGCAAGGCCAGGGATCGAACCTGCAACCTCATGGTTCCTAGTCAGATTTGTTTCCGCTGAGCCACAATGGGAACTCCCCCATGTTTTCTTTATATAGCCATCTACTATCTGATTTGTCTGCTTTAAATGATATCCTTGACTCTTATCTATAATCTATGTGAAACAGAAACAAATTTATTCTACTTTCCCATTTCTTTTCCCTTCTTTAAAAACAGTGTTATATCCATTTTGTCAGAGCACATAACGCCTTTATGCTATCCTTTCATCTCATCCCCACCTTTGGTTGGTCTAAAATCTATAGTTAAATATAGTCAGTGCTTACCACCAGTCTTTTTAAACAGTTTCCTCGTTCACCTCTTAGTTGGACGAAGGTGGTCTTTTAGTATATTCCTCAGGAAGGACTCATTAGTACAATACTCCCTGAATTCTTGTCTTAAAGTGTTTTCCTATAAATAAGCACATGAAAAGATGGTCAACATCATCAGTTATTAGGGAAATACAAATCAAAATCATGAGATACTACCTTACACTCACAAGAATGACTATTAACACTGAATAGTTTAAATCCTTGCAAGTGTTGCAAAGATGTGGAGAAACTGGAACCCTTCAACACTGAGAATGTAATATGGTTCACTTGTTAGGGAAACAGTCAGTTCCTCAAAAAATTGCTTAGAATTGTCATGTGACCTAGTGATTGCACTGCTAGATATATTTCCCAAAGAGCTGATCACGGGTACTCAAAGAAATCTTTGTACCAAAATGTTCATAGCAGCAATGATCACATTAGCCAAAAGGTCAAAACAAATGTCAATCCATGGATAAATAGACAGATTGTGGTTATTTATACAATGGAGTACTTATTCAGACACAAAAAGGAATAACCACTGACACATGCCACAATGTGGATGGGCCTCAAAAACACTATGCGAATTCAAAGAAGCCATACACAAAAGGTCATATACTTTTATGATTCCATTTATATGAAAGGTCCAGAATAGGTAAATCCATAGAAAGACAAAGCAGATTAGTGGTTGCCAAGGGCTGAGGAGAGGGCAATAGCGTATAAATGCTTAACGTATACAGAGTTTTATATTGATGGAAGTGTTTTGAAGCTACATAGAGGTGGTGATTGCACAGCATTGTGAATGTACTAAATGCCACTGAATTGTTCACTTTAAAATAGTTAATTTTATGTTATGTGAATTTCATCATAATAAAAATTGGTTTTCTAGAGCCTTGATATTTGAAGGATAGCTGAGTTGGATTTAAAAAATCCTTGGTTCACATTTTGAGGTTTTTGATGAGTATTTCACTACTGTCTTGCTTTGTAAGGTGCTCTTGTGAAATATAATGCCAACCAGATTTTGTTTTCTTTGTAAGTAACTTTTTTTTTTCCTGGAAGACCACCGGATATTTTTTCTTTAACTCTAATGCCTCAATGTTCTGTTAGGATATGCTTCAGAGTTGACTGTTTTGAGGCAATTTTCATACATGGTGGGCCCTTTCCATATGTAGATTCAGATCTTCTTTTATTTCAGGAAAACTTGGGAGTTTCCATCATGGCTCGGTGGAAATGAATCTGACTAGCATCCTAGAGGAAGCAGGTTCAAGCCCAGGCTTCGCTCAGTGGGTTAAGGATCCCGTGTTGCTGTGGCTGTTGGTGTAGGCCAGCAGCTACAGCTCTGATTTGACCCCTAGCCTGGGAACCTCCATATACCCTGGGTATGGCCCTAAAAAGACAAAAAGAAAGAAAGAAAGAAAAAAGAAAAGAAAGGAAACCTTACTCATGTTTCGCATGTTTGTCTATCATAGCTACCCTTTTCTCACTGATTCTTTCTACCTCTTTCCCTAATTTCATTTCTTGGCTCCTTTCATTTCTACCCTCTATCTTCCTTAGTCTACTTGCAGCCAAATTTATTTTGTCTTAGGTACATTACAATTTAGTCATTTCAAGGTTAATTTTGTCTACAGTTTCTTTCCTAATATCAGTTCCCTTTTTAGTAGAAGTTCCCATTTGTCTGTTTTGAGTTTTTAAATTTCTGACCTGTGTTTTTTTCCCATTATCTGCAATTGCTTTTTTTTTTTTTTTTTTGTCTTTTTAGGCCCGTACCTGTGGCATATGGAGGTTCCAGGCTAGGGGTCTAATTGGAGCTGTAGCCGTCGGCCTCCACCAGAGCTCAGGGCAACACTGGATCATTAACCCACTAGTGAGGCCAGGGATCAAACCCGCAACCTCATGTTTCCTAGTCAGATTCGTTTCCACTGTGCCACGACAGGAACTCTCTGCAATTGCTTTTTAAGTTACATTTAATTCATGTTGGAATATTGTATAACATTTTCTTTTGCATCAGGGCTGGTTTTATTTATTGCTCCTGGAGTTTGTAATCTACTGAAAAGTTTTTCTTAAACTTAAAAAAATTGAAATATATCATGAATTCAGAAAAGTAGCTGATAACCTTGCTGCACTTTTTCCCCACCACTTTAATCCACCATCATTAAAAATCTATTACATACTCGAGTTTATCACAACACTTACCATGACTAATGTCATCCTTTTTGCCATTTGATTAGCGAGTGACCCAGTTTCAGAGTCCCATCCTAATGTTCTTTCTAGAGCCACTTCTGGTATCTACTCTTAGCCTGGGTTCCCCCACTGCAGGGTCTGAACCAAGGGGTTACATGAAGGTACTTTATTTGGGAAATGATCCCAGAGAGGAAGGAGAGTCTGCGATGAGTCAAGGGAAGAAGGAAAAGACAACGCAAAGTTGTATTATCAAGTTGTTCACCTCTGTGAGTGATGGGACTTATTTCTGCTTGGACCCTATAGAGTGCACTTCAGTTGTCCATCAGAGGGATGAAAAGGGGGAGTACTTCTTCAGTGGCTTCTGACTCCTTTTGGTCAAGATTTCCCCAGGGGAAGGAGAAGTGAGGTAGGGCCCCAAAAGTGTTTCATACTATTTTCTAAGGGTTTCTGTTGTTTCAGTTAAGGAGTCGGTGATGTCTGGGTGTTGTCTTTTGTCTCCGACTTCTAAGATTTTCTCTTTGTCTTTGGTTTTTCATCAGTTTTTCTATGATGTGCCTTAAGTAATTTTGTGTTTATCCAGCTTGGGCACACTGAATTATCTGTCTTATGTGTATTCTGGAAAACTCTTAGCCATTTCAGTATTGATTCTAATTCTCCTTTTCCTCTCCTGGGACTTCCATTATGTGTATAGTCCTACCTAGATTTAATGCACTTCAATTTTTTATGCTTTGCAGATTTTTTCCTTTATAAATCGAAAGTTCGTGGCAACCCTATATTGAGCAAGTCTACCAGTGCCATTTCTCCAACAGGATTTTCTCACTTGATGTCTCTGTATCACATTTTGATAATTTTCATATTTCAAGCTTTTTCACTACTATTATATTTGTCATGGTGATCTGTGATCAGCGATATTTTATATTACCATTGCAAAGATTATGACTCAAAGCTCAAATGATAGCTAGCATTTTGTAGTAATATATTGTTTTTAACTAAGGTATTTTTAGACATAAATAAGGTTTTTTTTCTTTCTTTTTTTTAGACATAGTGCTATTGTACACTTAGTAGACTACAGTATACTGTAAACATAACTTTTTTTTGAGGCCGCACTTGTGGCATATGGAAGTTCTCAGGCTAGGGGTTGAATTGGAGCAGCAGCTGTGGCCTGTGCCACAGCCAAGGTAGCACCGGATCTGAGCTGCATCTGCAACATACACTACAGCTTGTGGCAATGCTGGATACTTAATTCACTTAGCCAGGCCAGGGACTGAACCCACAACCTCATGGAGACAACACTGGGTCTTAGCCCACTGAGCCACAATGGGAACTCCTGTAAACATAACTTTTATGTGTACTGAGGAACCAAAACATTTATGTGACTCACTTTATTGTGATAATCTAGAACTGAACTTGCAATATCTTCGAGTTATGCCTGTATAACTTTCCACACAATTTCATTAACTACCTTTTTTCTTCAGTATCTTCCATTTTTTTCTTTCTATGCATCTGAATTGGTATTTTCTTGATTTATTTCAGTTTCCTAAATCTCTTTAATTGTGTCAGATTCGTTGTTGGGTAACCACCTAATGAATTCTTAAATTTCAGTTACTGTAATTTTCATTTATAAAATATCCACCTAGTTTAAAAAAAAAATTATGTTCAATTCTATGTGAAATTTTTCAAGATTATTTTATGAACACATTAAAATTTTTTTGAATTTCATAGATGATAATTCCATTATCTGAATTACCTATGAGTGTTTCATTTATCTGTTTTCTTAGTCTTCAGTTATGTGGTCTTGTCTTATGTGCCTGGATAATTTTATATGTGTCCCAAATACTGCACATAAAACAATGTAGGAATAATTTGAGCCTGGGGAATTTACTGGGGCTCCTAGTCTTTGGTGGACCCTAAATTACTCTTTTTATCTTTCAAATTCCTGCGAGGCTGTTGGAAGCTCTGTTCAGCTTCTGAGCCTCTTACCCATGATTTCAGAATGGCAGCTACATCTAGTAGAAAATCAGCCTTCATGACTGGCCCACCTTCTGGGCTTTCCTCTGTTCCCAGAGCTCGGTCCTGTAATTTCTTTCTTTCCTTTTTTTTCTGGTCTTTTTAGGGCCGCACCTGCAGCACATGGAGCTTCTCAGGCTAGGGATCAAATTGGAGCTACAGCTGCCGGCCTACACCGCAGCCACAGCAATACCAGATCTGAGCTACGTCTCTGACCTACACCACAGCTCACAGCAATGCCACATCCTTAACCCACTGAGTGAGGCCAGGGATCAAACCCCCAACCTCATGATTTCTAGCCGGATTCTTTTCTGCTGCGCCACAACGGAACTCCCAGTCCTGTAATTTCTTATAGCCTAGGTAAAAATCAGCTTTCCAAGTTGTTCTTTTTATTTTTATTTATTTTTAGGGCCACACCTACAGCATGTGGAAGTTCCCAGGCTAGGGGTTGAATCAGAGCTACAGCTGCCAGCCTACACCACAGTCACAGCAACGTGGGATCCGACCTACACCACAGCTCACGGCAATGCTGAATCCTTAACCCACTGTGAGACCAGGGATTGGGCCCGCATCCTCATGCATACTAGTTGGGTTTGTAATCTGCTGAGACACAAGAGAACCTCCCCAAGCTGTTCTTAACAGGAAGGGTAATCCAAACTATTAACAGGGTAGAACTGCAGCCTGCTGAAAAGGTTTCTTTTTTTGTTTTCTTATGGAATACGGATGTGGACTTCTTTTTTAAGTTAAAAGTTATTTTGGAGTTTCCTGGACCCGCCAGGGAAGATAATCATATGGGTGGGGGAGGCTTACGTTTCTTAGCTTGAGAGGGTCCTCTTTTATTGTTACAGTAAAGTGCAGTTCCTTTAATAAATGATCTTCTATGATAGTGATACCATTTAGTGATACCATCTTTTTCTGGGGCCCAGAGTTTCAGCTGGTTCCTTCTTTCATTTCACTACTACCTTCAAGGGAGATCTCCTCACTCCAAAATGCCCCCTTTTCTTTCAGAAGAAGTGTCTTTCCTAAGCTGCTACCTCTGGTCCTGTGTTATTTCCAAACGCCTTCCTTTCACTTCCCTAGTAGCCAATACTCTGATCACCAGGCCTCAGACCCATTCTTGGTATTTCCTCACTCGAGGGGTACTTTCTCCTTTTGGCAGAACCTTAGTTGACATCATTTGTGTTCTGCCACCACTAGAATCCTGTCACAGGCTCCTCTCTTGTGCTTAACCCTTGTCTCGCTCACTCTCTGGTGTGGGCTTCTGAGCTGGTGTTTATTTTTCCCACTTTTATCTAAAGTGAAGTTTGTAGAATTTTCTATCTCCAGTTGTAGGAGTGGGTTATTTCTTGTCCTATTAAGTTGTAGGAGTGGGTTATTTCTTGTCTTACTAGAACCCAGAACAATAAAAACACATTTTTTTTTTTAACATTTAGAAACAATTATTTTTTAGCTAGCCATTACTATTGATTTCTAATTTTACTACATTTTACTCAGAGAACATATCCATAAGATTTTGATTCTTTGGAAATTGAGACTTCCTTTGTGGCCAAGTACATGGTTAATTTTTCTTTGAATGTTCTACAATTGTTCTGTACTAATTTGAGTTTAGTAATCAAAATAAGCAAATCTTCTAGACTTTTTCCTACTTTTATCTATCACTCTCTGATAATTAAATTCTATTAAAATCCATATAGTCAAAATAGTGCCATTAGTTGTTACTTCATGAATTGTGAGGCTACACTGTTATGTGTGTGTGTGTGTGTTTGTGTGATATATATATATATATATATATATATATATATATATATACATATATGAATTCAAGTTCACTACATCTTTGACCTGTTGTTCCCTCTACCAGTTTAAAATCTGTCTCTTGCTTTTCACCTTGGATTCTATTTGGCCTGATATTGAAACTGTCACCCTACCTTAATGTTTACATATTCAACACATCTATTTCTTGTTTTATAGCTTGTCTTCCTTCTCTCAGTTAAATAAGTCTCCCCAGGAGTTCCCATGGTGGCACAGCAGAAAGGAATTCTACTAGGAACTATGTGGTAGTGGGTTCGATCCCTGGCCTTGCTCAGTGGGTTAAGGATCCTGCATTGCCATGGCTATGGTATAGGCCAGAAGCTGTAGCTCCGATTAGACCCCTAGCCTGGGAACCTCCATATGCCATGGGTACGGCCCCTTAAAAAAAAAAAAGTCTCCCCGACCTCTAGGCTGTATTGTAGTCTCTTAAGGTTTCTTCCAAAACTTCTCTTATTTTCTCTATTGGACAAAACACATTTACATAAGACATAGCTTGATTTTAATGACACATTTCTTTAAGATTTCTTAAAAACTGTTTATGCTTCAGTTCCTTACCAGAGATTCCTGAGAGCTTTCTGAGTTTCGGCCTCTGTTACTTCACTGTAAAAAGGTACAAGAAGCAAAGACACAAAAATTAGCTTGCTGTTTCTTTAGTTTCATAATGGCTGACCAAGAGTGCCCCTGTCATGTTAAATTAAGTCTTAACACAAAGGAATGTTGGCGAAAGGCACTGGAATTGTCAGAGATGCTGGCATTTGAAGAAGTGGTTGTAGCACCAAGGAAAGAGAAAGAAAAAAACGTGCTTTAACTAAGTGAAAATGAGTTAGGGGATAGACAGGTGGGAGGAGATGCTGTAGATGAATATAGATATGAAGAGAACAGATGACAGAAATATAAAGATCAAGAGGTAAGTTTGATTTTAAAAGAAAATGGATGACATTCAGTGAAGAGGGAGGTGATTCTGTTAACAGGGATGAGAAAGGCGAAACTCAATAAAGAGTGAGAAAGGGCGAAAAGCAGAGAGGCCCAAAGGCATCTACCACAGAAGAGAGGTCATATTCTAAGTCTGAGGGAACCAGATTTTGCTTTAGAAAAATTGAAGGAGAAACAGGGTTTAAATATATTAGTCAATGTTATATGGAAAATGAAAGGGCAAGAACAAAAGGTGTAACGATACCAGGAACATGGGCCCAGTTTTGCAGGAGGTCAGACTGGAAGGCGCAGTCTACTGGTGGGACTTTGAAATGGAAGTGAGATGTCTATCTTGCAAGATAAAAGAGATTAGGATGAAGAGGTTTTTCTAATTCTGTATTTCTAGTTTTTAAAATACTTGTTTCTATAGCTTTGATATTTTCTATCTTTCTGGTTGACCTGGGGGTTGTTTTTGTTCTGAACAAAGGGGATGTAAAGTTGCATTTGCTCCCATTCATGGATCTAATTAGGCATGTTGCCCAATCTGTAATAAATCATGGGTTTAGTTTTCCTTTGTTAAGGTAGGCAGAGGCCTTCAGGCATGAGTGACTTATTCAAATGTGCTCTCATAGTTGGGGATGAATGATCATCCCGGTATTGTCAGTCACTCAATAATTTTATACCCCAAAAGCTCTCCCTTGGTTGTTTTGTTCTACCCAAAGATGACACTTTATTCTTATATTTGTTCACAGACATGATTCACATGTTGCTATCGAGAGCATAAGGAAGTCATTCTCAATTCAGCAGTAGGGCCAGGTTGGCTAAAAAAAAAGTTATTTTCCATATCCACAAAAATGTTAATCAGATTCTTGTTAGAACATGTGTAAGAAGTGGTTTTCATTGTCACAGCTCCTGATGTCAGATTACTAAAATAATTTATGTTTGGTTGTGGGAACGTGGGGGCATGCTGACCCTCCCCCGGTCACATGACCACTTCTCAGCCCACACTTCTTCAAAATACACAGAAATTATTTGTGTTTTGTGGTAACGAGTGAATGGCAGGAACAGCAGACTTTCACCGTGGCTGTTCTTTATTTGATTAAACATATTCTCTATTTATTTGTAAAAAAAAAAACCCTAATTTAAGTTAAACGGCAATAAACCATGATAATTTAGAAAACATGTTGAAACTGAGAGTGAAGAGAAATGTTCTCTGCGTAAACCACACTGGAAACCATAAAACTTATTTTTGTCAACTGCTTCTCATGACAGTGGCTAGGAATTCAACATTTCTACTACAGTAGGCAAAAAACATGTAAAATACACTCTCCCACATACCACATCACATCTCTATTGATATTTCCAAACTAAAAGCATTTCAGCCCCCAAAGTTCTGAGTGTACTGTGTATGTTTACACCCACAGCGGTACGTTCACATAAGCAATTACCTTAAATTGGGGTATTTGTGTGGCAAGACCCCCCTACCCTCAAGCCATACTTAATGGAGTAGGCTTGGATCACCAAAAGAAAGCCATTGCTCTGTATCCTAAAAGGGGGTGAACTTTTCCACGAACTCTGGTCATCACACAACAAAATGAAAAGCTCTTCTCAGACAGATTATGAAGCCCACTTGAAGCATCCAGTGCCACTTACCCACTTCAAAATGTGTCAGCAGCTCTTCAACTACCCATGAAAATTAGTTTTGTGAAAATTCATGTATTGGAAAGCCGAGTATTTTAAAACTAGAAAAGGAATCTTAATAATCCGTTATGGTTCACATGAAAGTGACAGAAATACGGCTAATTTTCTAATGTTACCTGAGGTATACATTCTACATCACTGAGTAGATCTCAGAAGTGTTCTAATAAAAACTTGCTCTTTCCACTTAAAGATCACAAGAAGTCAGCACAATCCAGTCTTCTCCCTGCAGAGAGGGTATTAAGTTTGGGATGTAACGTTTTAAAACAATAACACAAACCTCCTGGGAGAAGACCACAATAAATGTCTCAAAGACCACTCAGTTAATCCCGGGGTATAATCGGGCTGTTTTAAATTACTGCAGGGAATATTACGGGTCTTAATGACACTGTAACTGCTTAAAGCCAAAGAAAGCTAGAAAGAGAGGCCAAAAAGATGAGCTCAGAGCCAGCTGAAGTGACAACAAACATGTGGCTGTTTACTAGGATTGGAGAGGTTTAGTCTGCAGATGTTTGCGGTCTCTAGAAGGTTCCAGAGGAATGAGTTGCTATGAAGATTTGCAGAATTTGATGAGAGCAAGATTCTTCTTGGAGATGGCAGGCCCCAGACAGGGAGGCCCTATGGTAGAGAGAGAATTTATAGATTTCCGTGGTCAGATCATACTCTACTGGTTCCACAATGTACATCAACAAATTAATATTGTACGGATGTCATTTCAAAGTCTCCTAAAGACGAGAGTCATTATTGAAGCCATTAGAGCACAGATGGTTCAAACTATATGCAGATATTCATACTTGCATTTTTGCATTATAGCTGCTTTTTTTTTTTCTGTTGAACTGTAATGAATTGTCTCATAATCTATTCCATCTTCTTGCCATTAGCAGGCTTTGAATGTTCACAAATAGGAGCAAAGAACTCATTTTCCAGAGCTTTAATCACACAAAGAGAGAATGCCTAATTCTCTAAATGAAATGGTCTGTGATCACTGAAGCAGAGATTTAATATATCACGGCAAATTAGGTAGATTTTAATAAATTACTTATCTCCCTGAATACTTTACATATGCTTAAGAAGGAACCTAGCCTGTTTGCAAACAGCGAAAACCCACAGCCTATAAAAATCCTTTGAAGAAAATGACAAATAAAAAAGTAAATTAAAAAATGAAATGCATTATATCCTAGACCTCTAGAGACAATTCCTTTGCAGCATTGATTCACAGCTCCATTAAAAATATCAATTAAATCCTTCAGTGAGATTGAGTAAAAGCTAGAAAATTAACTTTCTGAGCTGCTTTTCGAGGATCTGGTTATCCAGATACATCCTAGCATTGTATAAGCTTGATGTAAATTTAAAAAATGATAAAAGATACTCCTTTTCAGGTCTAACGAAGCATATCAGAATTTGAGCCACATTTTTAATATTTTTTTCTACATCATAAGCTAAGTTTTCAAAGTATAAATTTCATGTATATATATATCTATCTCTTTTTTACATACACATATTTCTGGATCCTATACTACCATCACAAATACATGAAAATAATAAAAGTAAGAACTGTACTTTTTAAGAAAAGAAAAACAAAAAAACTTGCAGTAATTTAATAAGTTGGCGCCAAGTCTCATTCTTTATATTTAATTGATAGAAACGGCATGCATCAAAGAAAATGCATACTGAGCTTTAATGTGCATAAAATGGATATTAGCATTTTAAAGAGGAAGATTAACACATTAATCCAAGTAATTTTCATATATTGCTTCTAATAAAATCTTCACAGTATAAAACTCTTAATGAGGCTAATCATAGGCATTCCATTTAGGGGGACAATTAGGGATAACATAAAAGTATTTCTTTTTCATAGGTTTTCTAAGATTTATACTTTTTTGCTTATTAAAAATAAAAATGGGAATTGCATTTCAGTTCTTCATAAGAAAATGTTGAAAATGCAAATAGACTTTCTCATGCTATCATGTAGGTATAAATTATTGAGAAGGTGCTGCCCACTGTGGAGAACTTAAATCCTGAGGGTCGGCAGTCATGGGAAGGAGGGAATAGAAAAATAAACAAGTGAAAAAGTATACAAAACTTGAACACTTCAAACCCAGGCCTCCCCCGCTCCCAGCTTCCCATGAATTATAGATTATATACACCAGAGTAATTACAAAAATCTCATCTAAGCGCTTTCATGTGAGCATTTACTCAGGAGTAGGAGATGCCTCTGAACCAGTTTCTTTCAAGCCTCCAAGTCATCTCTGTATTGCTCGTAGACAGATCGTAGGGCATCGAGTGCTCTGACTGTTACCTTGAGCTTGCCAACACTTCCACCATCTGCTCGAGTGTCCAAAACTGGGGAGACAAGAGCAGACAAGTGTTAATATCATTCAACAGATTTTTCTTCAGATAGCCTAGCTGAAACACTAGTCGAAAGGATGAAAACAGCTTTATAAAAGTCCAAAATTGACTGGTATCCCAGAAATCTAAAACCTAAAGCTTGGAGTTCCCATCGTGGTGCAGTGGTTAACAAATCTGACTAGGAACCAAGAGGCTGTGAGATTGATCCCTGGCCTTGCTCAGTGGGTTAAGGATCCGGCATTGCCGTGAGCTGTGGTATAGGTCGCAGATGCGCCTCGGATCCTGCCTTGCTGTGGCTGTGGTGTAGGCCGGCAGCCATAGCTCCGATTGGACCCCTAGCCTGGGAACCTCCATATGCCGCAGGTGCAGCCTTAAAAAGCAAACAAACAAACAAAAACAAAAACAAAAAACCCCTAAAGCTTGCCATGTGTGTATAAAGATACACATTTTAGATGCATTGCATGTGTGTATACATATTGCCTGCAGAGTTAAAACTAATGACCTAATCCTAAAGTCTATCTAGTGTAAAGGATATAGGGTAACGGTTTCCATACAGAATCAGAATTTCTTAGCAAGAAAGAAAGTCTAAAAGGGATGAAGGGGATCAAGACAGGACACTGAAGAATTTGTTCTAACAGTGTTATTAACAAATATCAGGAGTTCCCATCAAGGCTCAGTGGTTAATGAACCTGACTAGCATACATGAGGACGCGGGTTTGATTCCTGGCCTCACTCAGTGGGCTAAAGATCTTGTGTTGCTGTGGTGTAGGCCGACAGCTACAGCTCCGATTGGACCCCTAGCCTGGGAAACTCCATATGCCATTGGTGCCACCCTAAAAGACAAAAAAACAAATATCAGAATGGCAACCTCCTGTAAAGAAGTTATATGATCATAATCTGGAATGATTATTTATCTTTCTAAGGAAAACATTCCATTTAAAATAGATTATATGGGAAGTTAGAAAAAGTTAAACTGGCAGAGCCAGATCTTAAGATCTATGGATTAGTTTTGAGGGTCTATGAACTGAGGCTGCAGGCAAGTAGATGTAAAATTTTGAGTGTCTATGGGCTTTTCTGGGCACAGCTTGTTAATTTAAGCAGACTGCTTGATAATCCTCTGAGCTCAGCGTTGGGGGCCATATGGGATGCTGATTCAGTACCTGGGACCCCATTGCTCTGGGAACAGTGATACCTACCAATGACTCAAGGCCAGAATTTTGGACTTTGTTAAGTCTGATAGCACTTATCAGTCCATATAGTTTCCTCTCTATTTTCCTTTCAATATGTGTGTGTGTATTTATTTACTTATTGGCTACTTCCGCAGTATATGCAAGTTTCTGGTCCAGGGACTGAATCTGAGCCACATCTGTGACCTATGCCACAGTTGCGACAATGCGGGATCAAGCCGCTGCAGCTGGATTATTAACCCACTACACCATGGAGGGAACTCCTGTGTGTGTGTTTAATTCCAAGAAAATTTGTAAGGAAACCTTCAAATAAAACATAGTAAACAAAGACTTAGGTGGAGAAATGAGCAGGCAAGGAGATTGCAGGGGCACAAGTGGTCCCTGATGCACTGCCAAGTCACCTCTTTTTTGGGATGTCTCACTTCTATGTCCGGCACAGAGCAAAGCATAAAAAACTTGATGGAACAATGTTTAATTTTCTGACTCTTTCCCAGAGCAAGGCCACAACAGCTGTTTATATCAGATCAGTGTGGTCCCATGTGGTCTTGCAGAAAGAGAAGATGGGTTTCCAAAGAGGACTGACTGGAGAAAAGACCAAGAATATAAAGCATAGATCATTTTGACCACTTTTGTCAGACTCTTTTGGTTCTGGGTGTCTTTAATAGGATTTAGGCTAATATTTTAATCCTATCATCTTTTGCTTCTAATACCTGCCAAACAAAGTTGTGATGTGTAGGTGATATATAAAGTTTATAAAATTTCCCAGAATAGGTTCCTAATTTGGTTCCTTGGTCTAATTTGGTTAGTTACTTGGCTTGATCCTAACTTTGGAGCACTTGACGCATATCCAGCTTGACAAGGAGCTTGACATCTGAACCACGCTGAACTATGGTGGAAGCAGAGTGCCTGGCACTTAAGAGATGTTCAATTAAGTGTTCATTTAATGCATGGATAAATGAGTAAACAAACCGTGTACATTTCCCCAGTGGTGGATGGCTCTGCTGACTTGACAAATGAGATGAGGACTCAGCCTCATTTCTCCACTTACTGTATAGCCCAGGCCATCCCTGATTATGATTTTTAAGTTTGGATTCTATAAAGTACAGTTCCTTCAGCATGTTATGAATATGTTACATAAAGATAAAGGGTAGAGATTAGGCACTGTTGATACTCACACCTGGTGATGTGAAAACCAGGAGGGCACTTTTTATCACGAATCCCTCACTCTTCCCTGATTCCCGATGGGAAACAAGTGACTAAAACTACTCAGTTATTTGCAGTGACTGTATTGCTGAACTGTAATACTGAATTAAAGAGAAGCCTTGCAAAAGACACTATAATGATCACTAGAATAACATGCCTTAGCTGAAATAAGGCTTGACAGCATGAGGCTTCCATAAACAGCATTAGAAAAATCCAATGGCCGTATTTTTGCCTCACACACAACCCCCGATACTCACAAAATGAATAATTCCTTGTGAAATGCAATAAATTATTTTAAAATTTCTGTTGATTCAAGGGAAGGCTGAAGGGGAGAGTAAGAGGGGGATGTAGGGAGAGGACGCCAGCTTGGCAAAAAGTCAGCTTGCGTTGCAAAGGATTCAGCTAATGTGTGACTCAAAATCTTTGCAGCCAGCAAAAAGAAGGTTTTAATAAAGAATTTGGATTTCAGCAATTGCTAGTTGTACAGATTGAGCAATACTTCCACCCGTACCGTCAATATTTTGCTCGATGATGTCTCTCCCTTCCCGAAACATGTCAGCGAGGTCAACGTTAGCCATGCCGATGTCCTCACACTCCAGATCCTGCTCATCCTCTGGAGGGTCACTGACCACAGTGAAGCGGATGCTGAGAAGGGGAAGGACCGAGAACATCACTACAAAGAGAAAAAAAACACCACGGAACAAAACCCCCAAATGGGTTTTTATCTCTAACTGTGAAATCTCCAAGTTCCAATTATTCCAATAAAAAGAAAATTATATTAGGTTAGATAAGTTATTATATGAAATATTAGAATTATTATAGCACACTCAGCCTTCACATGAACACTAATCCACTTTTCTAAGCACTGATTACCATTTTCTAGAATCTGAGAAAATTACTGGGCAGAGAGAAGAACTAGATGTTCACTCTATTATATACTATCTGATCATATTTTGACACGTCTACTTCTAAGGCTAAAAGGATCAAGTGAAAAAAGACCATGGAGGTTAGGGAAGCATTTTCCCACCTAAATGCAACATTTTCTATAGAAATGAATGCACAGTTTTGGAGTGACTACTAAGCAATTTTTCCAACTGTGTTCTATATATTCAGAATTATGTCAGATAAATGTTACAGCTTTGCCCAACAGCTATATGAAATGTTTGTATTACTTCAGCAATCTTTTAACTTACAATCATAGCGTCCAAGTTTTATTTTACTTTTAGACACATAATTGTAGGGTTATGGTGGAACTGATTTGAATTAGTGGCTTGTGTTCAGGCCAAACACATTTGGATTGACCAAATGACAGGAATTTACAGTTAAGTACTCTTTTGATATGTCTTGGCAGCATAGCTTAAACCATGAATGCTTGTAAACTACCATTTTAACCATTTTCAAAATGTATCCGTCCCGAATCAGAAACAAAACAAGAAACTTGTTTCTTAGATAACTTTCTTAGGTAAAAATCTAAGTCTCTGAGAATATCATGTCTTGAAAAATATGCACAAATAAAATCCTTCAAGTGCTTAGAGGTAAACATGACAACATTTAAAAATAATATGCTAAAAATAAGTATTCAACATTTCACTCCTTAACTAAGTACTTGTTTTTAGCTAGCAATAAATTTTGATTAGAAAATAGAAATCCCTTAAGTTGAAACCAAAGGTAACGCTTATTTACACAATACTTGTGTAATTGTGAAGAGTGCAGATCCTGTTCTGCAAGTGAATAAGATGGATATTTTATATGATGCATAAAATAGAGGGATTAAGATGGAGTGGTTAAGGGCATCCATTCTGGGTTCAAATTTCTGCTTTCCTACTGATTAGCTATGTGACCCTGTACAAATCACTCAACCCTTCTGATTTCAGTTTCCCTATCTGTAAAACAGGAACGAAATTCATAGGGCTTCTGTGAGGACCAGATGAGATGATACATGTAAACAGTGCCTGGAACACAGTAAGCATCGAGTAAATATTTGCTCTTTTATTATTACTATTTTTAACCTAGGTAGGGTTCTTTAAGCTTCCACATTTCTAAGGGGAGAGATAAAGAAGACATGGGAAAGGCTTGTTTCAATTAAAAACTGAGACATGCAAATTATACAATGACTGTATCAGTTAACTAAAGAAGAAGAATGATGATGAAAGAAATTGCCCTAAAATGAATATACTTGGAAGAATAGGAATTTAAAGTGATCTTTGATGCACATTTTATACCTACAGAAAAAATACAGGCTACACAGATTGTAATAATAATCAGTTTTATCTTTATATAATGTCTTCATATCTAAGGATCATATCCCTTTTTTGCTTTTTAGGGCCGTACCTGTGGCATATGGAAGTTCCCAGGCTAGGAGGTGAATCGGAGCTACAGCTGCTGGCCTATGCCACAGCCACAGCAATACAGGATCTGAGCCACATCTGCGACCTACACAATGCCAGATCCTTAACCTACTGACGAGGCCAGGAATCGAACCCGCACCCTTGTGGATTCTACTCATGTTAACAAACATGAGCCATGAAGTGAACTCCCTAAGGATCATATCTGTATCACTTTACAAATGCATACTATTATTTACACTGAATATATGAGAATTCTGGCAAAAGGGGGGGAAACCCTCTAATGGCCAGACAGGGCTAAAAACAACAACAACAAAAAAACGCAATTTATTTCTGGCTTTAAACTGTTTAGAGAACGAAATGAGATATGCAAAATGAAGAAGCTGAAGTTGAGCTGAAAAGGGAGGAAGGTACACTAACATAACTAAAAAACTACAGCCTGGATTTGACTAAACTGTACACACACCCACGCAGACACACACAGATGCATCTCATCTTACCTTTAACCCTGCCGAGACGGAGGCTGGACCTTGTTCTACCTGCTGAGGCTTACAGTCTGCGGACCTGGACATACACAGAGGGTGGATGCCTGGCATCCAAGTGGGGGTCTGAACAGAAAGTGCCACACGGGCTGCTGCTGCCTCCGCTTCCCACCTCTTCCTCCTGCAAGTCTCCCCTGCCAGGTCCTGAAAACACACTTCTCTATCTTCCTTCATGCCTGGAATTGCCTCTGCCTGGAACGATCTTCCTAGGGCTGCTCATAATTTGATTCTTCACTAACCAGCTTAAATGTCTTCTCCTCAGGTTTGCCTTCACTACAGTTTTCTATTTTAGCTTTCTTTCTTTTTTTTTTTTTCTTGTTTAGCTTTCTTCTAGTACCTATTGTAAAGTGTAATTGGTTTATTTGTTTACTTGTTGTCTGTCTCCCTCAGTGGGATGTAAACTCCAGGGGTGCAGAGACTTCCTTTTGTTCAGCAGTTTAGCTCCTGATACTTATGCAGCATTCATAAACACGTGTAGAGTTATTATGTGAACTACAAAACAGAAGTTAATTAGGCTGGCTCATTTGGGGATGGCTGACTGGAGAAAGCAGGCCTTGCGCTGGGCCTCACTATTTAGACCTCAGACGTCACTTGCAGTTACTTAGGAAATCAGAATGAACTGAACTTTGTAGGTCATCTAACATTTTTTATTCTTTCCTCATTCTGAAATACTTCATTTTTTCTTTTTTTTAAATGGCCGGCTGCACCCACAGCCTATGCAAGTTCCCAGGCCAGGGACTGAATCGGAGCCACAGCTATGGCTTTTGCTGCTGCTGCGGCAATGCCGGGTCCTTTAACCCATTGTGCTGGGCTGGCGAGCGAACCCGTGCCTCTGCAGTTAGATTTTTAACACACTGCACTACAGCTGGGACTCTTGAAATACTTTATTCCAAATAACTTTTAAGTTCCCATTTCAATGTGTTGAGTCCCTTTTAAAGTGACACTTGTATATTTGCAAATATAGCATGGGGTAGAGTATAGGGCACATAATTTTAGGGGGAGGGAAGACTGGCCAGGCTTCGCCAATGGTGGCTCTGTAAGTTACCACCGAGGTAACTTATAGGGCTGCTGTCTGAGAAAATGAATTCTTATAAACTAGGAGGCACTTTCAGTAATGTGACTTTGGACTATTTAAAAAAGGTTCATTAACTGGAATAACAATTGTCTTTTGTCTGTGGAAAAATGTAAATTCCCTTTTATTTTTCCTTAAGGAAATGATACTGTCAAGAGAGAGAAGTGGTACAGGGCCACTCTCTCCCACGAGGGCCCCACCCCTGCCCCAGCAATCACAGGAGCACGGCCAGCACTCATGCAGCTGTCATCAGCCCCGAGTCAGTCATTCTCTTCAGTGTTTCTCTAAAATGACATGAATATTTGTATCTCTATGGGGTGTTGAGATTTTTAGGGAAACAATGATGGGAGAGTGGGGGGTCATTACAGTTATTGTGGACTTAAAAAATATTTTTATACCTCAGACTTGGATAGTGATGACCCAGTTTGATGGCTGCAGAGAAGCAGATGACATGGCCTGTGCTGTTTAGTCACTAGTGACCTGGTATACCCTAGGGGACTGGTGGTATCTGAGGTGGCCTTGAAAGAAGCTCAAGTCTACAAAGTAAGTATAACTTGAGTGATTATCTACCAGCCAGGGAAAAACAGAACCTAAAGGTAATGAACAGGGTTTTCCCATCCTTTCTTCAGAATTCAGATCCAAGAAAATCATATACACATTGCAGGGAGTTAATGAAAAATCTACTATCAGGTCCTAAGAGCTAAGAATTGCAGTCTCTTTTCATGAAACAGAACGTCAAATGCTAGCTTGGAAGCTCTTTTGAAAAATATAGTCTCTCTCTCTTTCTCTCTCTCTTTTTTGTCTTTTTAGGGCCACGTTCGCGGCATATGGAGGATCCCAGGCAAGGGGTCGAATTGGAGCTATAGCTTCTGGCCTATGGCACAGCCACAGCAACGCCAGATCTGAGCCACATCTGCAACCTACACCACAGCTCACAGCAACGTCAGATCTTTAACCTACTGAGCGAAGTCTGGGATTGAACCTGCATCCTCATGGATGCTAGTTAGATTTGTTTCCACTGAGCCACGATGGCAACTCCTATAATGTCTTTAATATTCATTTCACAACCTCCAGCAAGGAGAAGAAGCCAAGTCTCTTTCTCAGGTGGTGGGGTAAGCTCCATCTTTGAGGCAGAGAGAGGCTGTGTCATCTGCTGGCCATAAAGGCAAGGAAAAGAGGATAACAGAGAGATACAGGGTCCACCCAGGCCAAGGGGGATGGGCTAGTACAGTGGCGTCGGGCAAAGCCCAGCTCAAGGGTTAACAGGCAGCACTTAGATAATTACTCAGACTGTATGGATGGGAGCTCACTCGAAAGCACCAACTTAAATGGGTATAATTTCTCTACTGGCCAAATGTGCAAGCGTCTTGTTCAAATTCCCCCCCTCGAAGCATTAAAAAATAATACGAAATGATGAATTATTAAACAGTGATGTTAGGTAAAAATTAGTATGAAAGGCTGGTGAGCCACTACAAATAATAATATTACTACTACCTAAAATGACTGTGATGAATACTTGCTATGCAAGTATTATGTGCCGGGTGCTATTCTATTCATCTTACATTTATCATCTCCTTTAATCCTCACAATCACCCTCTATGGTATTATCATCTCCATTTTACAGATGCAGAAAGTGAGGACCTTGGTGGCTATCTGAGGTCAGATAGCTAGTAACTGATGGAACAATTTATATTACAGCCATTGAGTCCAGAGCGCCCCCTCCTGGCACACTGTTAGGCGCTCCACAGTTACATGTCAATGGTAATAAGATACTTGATATACTATACTGTACTATCTTTTTGTTTGCAAAGCACTGTAGGATCTTTATGGCTACTCTGTATGGTAGGCAGGAATACTATGTTTCTAGGAGGAAAGAGACTTCAGAGAGGCCACATACTTATTCAAGGTCATAGAATGCCTCAGGGAAGTCAGGTGTTCCGCTTCTTTCATCTTGGGCATTTTTTCCCACAGCACGCTACCGAGATCTGCTTTATATAAACCAGAATGCTTAAGATTACCTTCTGTTAGGCATCTCTTGTTTTAGTAGGATAGCTTTTAAGATGTCTCTCTTTGCTTGGTTGTTTTCTCTATCCACGTAGATCACTAAATAAAAAAAAAAAAAATTCACAAAAAGAAGTCACTGAGGAATATGCTACATTAATACCATTCTGTATTTGTATAAATACCTGTTTTTAGAAACGCAAGTCATGCCACCTCACTTGTACGCCTGGGAAAAGAAAGCAGCACTGGAAACCAGAATCAAATCTGAATAGTCATGTGATCTAACGTCATGTCACTGGCAGGTTTATGTGCACACTGTCAGAAAAGATACAAGCAACATCTAAGAGTGCCACATTGCTGTCACTGCCTGTTAATGGCAGTGGCAGTCATGACAGCAGAAGCCAGCGGTCTTTATTGCTTTGTATTTGAGGGATTTACTGCATTTTCTTTCACCCAAGGAGCAAGTGATAATGATAATGTATGGCAGAGAGCTTGTCCTTCCTGACAGCCCCAGTAATTTAATCCTTCTCTCCTGCCACAACATGCAATAAAAGAGGCATCCTGGAGCACTGGGTTAAGGAAATCCATAGGCTGACGTTTGCTGGTGTTTGGGTGGGGGTCGGTATGGGAGAAAAATGTGGTGGAAGGGAGAGAAAGGCTTTTTAGGGTGTGAAGTTTGTCTGTGGATTTTAAAGGTATGTGTTGGCATGCAGGAATGTGGCTAGACTTTACTTAGCTGAAATATAAGATAAATGACTAACTCTTCCCACCAGGAAGAAGACGGCAAACACGTGGAACTGTAAATAAGTGCCTGCACTTCGGGAAAAAGGCATCTCAAGTGTGTGAACACTCCAATTTTCATCCTGATTATTTTTTCTCAGCTTGGCAGCCTTTCAGCTATGCCTTAGCTTTTGAAGATATTTCTTTGCCAGATGCCATTTTTGGAGTTAAAGTCTCTCCTGTGACCAGATCTCAATTTAGAGATTATCCCTGATCAAAAATACATAAAGGGTGAAAGATACCATGACAATTCTAAAGCCAGAGTCTGTTGGGAACAAACATATTTCACACTGACAATCTTTCCCTGGACAGTTTGAGTTCAGTTTCAACTCATTTAATCATTTGCTGAATTGAACAAATATTAACTGAGGGCCAAAGATGGCACATGCTGGGCTCTGAGTCAGGCATGCATGGTCAGAGGCACAAAGGCCTGTGTAGGGGTGTGCTAGTAGTCAGAGAAGGAAGAACCAAGGTCAAACAGCAACTCTTAGCTTACCATTCTTTGTATGGTACCATATCAGTAAATGCGGCCAATTATATATATTATATATAATGTGACCGATTATACAGGAATTGAAAAAGACAAAGGTTCTTGTAAATTCTGTAAATAGAGTGTTTTTTTTTCAATGCTAAAAAGTCATGCTCTTCCACTAATGCTGGGAGATGGGACCTCATTTTGGCCACCAGTACACCAAGCTAAATTTGAACTTTTTTACCCAAATGGGATTTTTTTTTTGCATTTGCTGTTAATTACCGTTCAATATATGCTAGACTATATCCTTTCTGACTTCAGAGTTATAAAGCTTTTAAGCCCTAGTGTCTGCAATTAAAAAAAAAATTTATAGCTGTACCTGTGGCATATGGAAGTTCCTGGGTCAGAGGCTGAATCTGAGCCACAGCTGTGGCTACAGTGGATCCTTGAACCCACTGAACCAGGATGGGGATTGAACCCAT
Organism: Catagonus wagneri; assembly: GCA_004024745.2. Classification (NCBI taxonomy): domain Eukaryota; kingdom Metazoa; phylum Chordata; class Mammalia; order Artiodactyla; family Tayassuidae; genus Catagonus; species Catagonus wagneri. The sequence continues at coordinate 2,752,850 of PVHT020000180.1, forward strand.
GCCTTTGCAGTGACCTGAGCTGCTGTAGTCATTCTTAACCTACTGCGCCACAAAGGGAACTCTGGTCTACACTTTTTCAGGGGATAATTTTTCTCCGTTATATTGAGATATAAATGTCATATAACATTATATTAGTATTAGGTGTACAACATAATGATTTGATATATGTATATCCTGAAAAATGTTTATCACAGTAAGTTAACATCCATTACCTTACATGGTTACAATTTCTTTTACTCTCTTAGCAGCTTGTAAATATACACTACAGTACAGGTAACTATTGTGGTCTACATTGCTTGAAGACAAGGGTCATCTCAGTGATTACAAAAAAAGACTGTTTGGGGTGGATAAGCAATGAGATCCTGGTGTGGAGCACAGGGAACTGTATCCAGTCACTTGTGATGGAACATGATGGAGGATAATGTGAGAAAAAGAATGTTTATGTATATATATATATATATATATATATATATATATATATATATATATAAATAACCGGGAGACTTTGCTGTACAGCAGAAATTGACAGAACATTTTAAATCAACTCTAGTAAAAAAGATCTGGAAAAAAAAAAAGCTGAATTCAAAGTCTAACATCCAGGGAGTTCCTGTTGTGGCTCAGTGGTAATGAAACTGACTAGGATCCATGAGGATTTGAGTACGATCTCTGGCCTTGCTCAGAGGGTTAAGGATCCTGCATTGCCATGAGCTGTGGTGTAGGTCACAGATGTGACCGGGATCCTGCGTTGCTGTGTCTCTGCATAGGCTGGGCTGGAAGCTATAGCTTTGATTCATCCTCTAGCCTGGGAACTTCTGTATGCCGTGGGTGCAGCCCTAAAAAACAAGACAAAAGAAAACAAAAACAAAGTCTAGCATCCAAAGAATCTTTCAATTAAATTAGACTAGTTCTGATGAATTTCAACAGTTTGAAAATTTAATGTAGTAAAATATATATAACAAAATTTACCATTTTAACCTTTTTTAAGCATATAGTTCGGTGGCATTAAGTACATTCATAAGGTTTTGCAGCCATCTCTACTTATCCATCTCCATAATTTTATCATTATCTCCAACTTGATCATCAGCTCCACATCCATTAAACAGTAACTTCCCACTCCCTCCTCCTCTGAGCATGTGGTAACCACTGTATTACTTTCTGTCTTTATGAATGTGACTACCTAGATATTCCATTTAAGTGGAACCATATAATATTTGTCCTTGTGTGTCTGGCTTATTTCATTTAGCATGTTTTCCAAGTTCATCTACGGTATGCAGGATTTCATTATTTTTTAAAGACTGAATAATGTACCTGTGTGTGTATGTGTCGGTATACGTATATACATACACACACATACATATACACACACTAATTTGGTTTATCCATTTGTCTTTTGATGGGTATTTAGTTGTTTTCAACTTCTGGTTATTGTGAATAATGCTGTGATGGACATGGGTGTACAAACATCTGTTAGAGTCCTTGCTTTTAATTCTTTTGGGTATATTTCCCAAAGTAGAATTGCTGTATCTTTAGTGACTCTATGTTTAACTTTAGAAAAAAATCATCTTTACCACTGGAATTGGTAAAAAATGGTATAGCTGGGACATCTTATGCTTGTGCTTCACCCAGTTGATCACCACACTGTATCTGATACTCTCTTAACAAAGATAAACATAGAGATGGCCACTATTTGAGTGCTGTTTATGTACCACACACCGTACTCAAGACTCTCCTGACTGCAAATCATATCTGTTAAGAACCATGCTGATCCACATTTTACAGATGATTAAACAGACCCAGAGAAGGCAAGTAATTTGCCCCCAGTCACCTAGTTAGAAAGTAGCAGAGCTAGCATCTGAATCCTGCAATGTCTACTCCATGGCCTGCCTTCTTAACCTCTGAGCTGTACTGTCTTCTTCTTTCACATGAGGCCAGAACTCTTCCTGCCATTTAAGATGCAACCACTTTGTTAGCACACACTGGAAAGTGAGCAAGTTCCATCATGCTATCAACAGAAGCCACTTCATTCTCCTTTCACTCTTAAAGGGGTATTGTTTGGTTACAACTAGTTCAGGTGCCTTTACAACTCTCTTGACTGAGCACTCTCAAAAATTCTTTTCTGAAAAAAACTCAAACTACTTACTGAAGAGTTTGGTTCTCCAAAAGTGCCACAGCTCTCCTGCTTGCAAAAACAAGGCCTAGACTAGGCATCTTAATCTAGCCTAATGGTTCCTAGTCTTTAATGTGCATCAGAATCCCTGGAGGATTTATTAAAATGCAGATTACTGAGTTTACCTTTAATTTCTAATTCAGTAGGTCCAGGGTGGAGTCTGAGAATTTGCATTTCTAACATTTTTGCAACTGCTGCTGCTGCTGCTGCTGGTCAGGATATTAATGAGAACCAGTGTTTAGCCCAACATTCTTTTGCCTGATTTTTGAAAAGGATCAGGAACTAGTGAACATTTCTGTGTTCTAAATTAGATGGTTAAAAAAAAAATTGACCATTTCAAAATTTCAAAGACACCCTTTAAAAAGAATTCGGTAATTATAAAATGTATCAGAACTCTCTAAAAGTTAAGCTTTTTATCTCTCATTCTTATCAGAAATCACATTTGTTTAGGACTTGTTAGATTTTGATATAAGTTTATGGAAAGTATATGTCAAAAATTATACAAAAAAGTAAATAACCAAAAAAAAAGGATACCAACCAGTAGTCCTAATACTTCAGTTGATCTTGAATTGTCTACCACTAGACAACTCAAGTTGTCTTGAATTGACTATACTGTAAATCAACTATAAACTTCCATAAAACTTTAAAAAATAAAACAAAACAAAACATATCACTCCCTTCTACAGGCTGGAGAAATCCTTATTTTCTTTATCAATGTCATTTGGCAGAGGTAAGAAATGCAGGTGGTTTAATTATATAAAGGGTTGATAACCTTGAATCTCAAATAACTTTTGTGTTAAAGTGTTATCAGCCCTCTAGTCCTTATCTTTGCCAAGTTTTCCTTCCCAGTAGTAACAGATCTAAAGTTCTGCATCCTTTTCGTCTTCTGAATTAAACTTTAATTTTTCCAAAATATAGACTGTTCAATGCTCAGAGACTAAAGGCCTAGACCTGTATAAGTCTCATAAAAACTTTAGATGATTTCATTAATCTTTTTTCTTCCACTGTCAATTCCCTAGGCAGCTCTTTTTCAGCCCCAGACAACATTCTTTAGACCTACCATTAATCTTATTTTTCCCCAAACTATTTCCTGGCTTTCTCAGCATTTTTCAAGCAAAATTTTCAAGCCCAATAAAATAAAAATATTTTGCTCTTGCTACCAATGTCTAGCAAGTGAATTCAAGTTAGGGTTTTTTTTTTTTTTTTTTTTTCAGTGTTAGTAGCCCTAAGAGGATATATATTTTGTGTAGGTGAAACTGGTATTAACATCTCTTAATAAAGACTGAATTAGGCTATGAATAATCCTGGGGATCACTAATCTAAACTTCTCATTTTATGTACCTAATTTAGGCCTCAGTATACAAATCCCTTTTGAATAGATTCAAGTCATAATACAGAGTAAAAAAAAAAAAATCACTGTGAGGTTCACTTAACCTTTCAACCGGTATGGTGTTCAAATAGGAGATAGAATGTATTAATTGTTCTTTAAATTTTCCATCTCAATTAAGAAGTCTGTTTGAAAATAAAATTACTTTCATTAACATTTAATAAGATTTGGAAGATGTAAGTCTATATTATATCGACCTTTTATAGCAAGTAACAAGTGAATTGTAAATCATTACAATAATTAGCTGAAATAGTTACTTATTAACCAAAGATTCAAGGAGATTCCCCCGCAATAAAGGAGATGCAAACATAATAATTTAAAAATAAACATTTTGAACATGCTCTGCTTAAATGAAAAATAAACCTTCTACAAGGTTAATATTAATTATTTCTCAAATTTGCTGATGAGGTAGGACTTCATTTTTTCAGATGCAGTAGGTATAAAACAGCATTATTTTGCTTTTAAGCACAAAGTACATTCCTATTCCCTCCTATCAGATAAAATCCTTAAAGTTCTTTTCAATTAATCTTGAAAATTCTATATAGTCAAATCCAAATAGGTAGGAAAAGAAGCTGCAGAAAGGTATAGAAAACACTGAATAAATTTGATTCAAATGGATTATTGGTTTTCTTGTTGCTATCAAATGACTAATTCATCAGAAACATAAGCAACTCTTAAAATACCAATTAGGTAGTAATGTATCTTGCAGTGAAAGGAAAAAATTAAAAAAAGACAAATCAGTGGCAACCAACCAACCAATTAACTACCAAAATCCCCAAACAGACCTAGGTCTCCATATGAGGATATACAAAATTCAGGATACTTGAACACGTATCACAGGTTTCATCCAAACAATGATTTGCACTGCTCCTTAAGCAAACACAAACATCTGTTCTGCTGCCTGGCCAAGTTTCTTAATGTACAATCTCTAAAAAACAATTTTGCCGTCAGTCCAACCAAATGGTATACTGCTGACCTTTACAATGAATAATACAAAGCCAGAAGAGATTGTCTCTTTTCTTGGGAATATCTTCATTAAAATTAGTTGACTAAACAGTCCTTTCATTACTAATAATATTGTAATTGTGGCTTCCTTTTCTGATATTTTGCAGTTAGTTAGAAGATCTCTAGGAAGCTTGAGAAAATATTTATTTTTATCTTTTAAAGAACACATTTCTTTTCTTTTTTTCCTTTTTACAGATGCACCTGTGGCAGATGGAAATTCCTGGGCTAGGGGTTGAATTGGAGCTGCAGCTCCCAGTCTATGCCACAGCCACATCAACACCAGATCCGAGCCATATCTGTGACCTACGCACAGCTTGTGGCAGCTCCAGATCCTTAACCCACTGAGCAAGGCCAGGGATTGAACCTGAATCCTCAAAGAGACAGCATCAGGTTCTTAACTTGCTGAGCCACAATGGGAACTCCCAGAAAATATTTTTAGAAATGTCTTGCTAGATAAAGTCAAAGAAAGGAAGGAGGAATCAGATTCTTGTATTGACCACACTACTTATTTCCCATGTGACTTCTCAGCCTACTTGTTATTACAGAATTAAAGAATCTGAGCTGGAAAAGTTCTTAACACCTTATTCAACAGATAAAACAGGGAACCATGAAATTTAAACACCTTGCTCAAGTTCTTGTAAGAAGTCAGAATTGTGGATATGGGAAAGACTGGACCAGATCTCTAGATACTTGTGATTACTGTTTCAAGTAATGAATGTATTTCTAAAAATGCCAGTTGCAAAACAAAATAACCATGAGTATTTGTAATCCTACTGGTACAATAGCATGATCATATATATTAACTAAAATGCAATTTATAGAGCTAAGAAGAAAACACTGATGTTCAACTTGAATGAGATGGCCTGCTTTGCTAAAGATAATCCAACAGTCCACCTTTATGGTTTGTTTTAATATAGGGCTTTTGGAGATTTAATAAGCAGTTTTAACTTAGGGTCATGGCAGCTTGATATGATTTTTTTTTTTCCTCTTCTCTAATTATACACTGATACATAGTATTCTTAAAAACATCTTAAAAAGTTGGTTGATCTAAGAATTTACTGGGGGCCTACTGGGTCTGTACTGGTCCAGCAGGCTTTCATGTCAACTAGCCGATAGATAAAGCCCTAAAAGAAAAAAACCCGCCTGCTGCTATGAAGGGATGTGTGAACTAAAAAATGAAAAGGTATTGTCAAAACATTTATCACTCAATTCAAATCCTGAACATCTAGATGCTGGGAGAGATATACATAAACATCTATGAGATGACACTGAATAAAAACAGAAAAAGTTAGGCTATTAATTTGTTTGAACCATATGATAAGAAAACTCAGTACTTTTACTCCCCTTGAATTATATTTTTCGATTAAATTCAATTGTAGACCTAGGTAGCATTTTTCTACTGATACTGTGATGTAGCAGGAACATGTAAAAACCATTGTTTTTATTTTTTTTTAACTTTAGTATTACAATCGTCCCTCAGAATCAGAGGGGGGTTGGTTCCAGGACCCTTGGAGATCTCAAAATCCAAGGATGTTTAAGTCCCTTATATAAAATGGCACAGTATTGCATATAACCTGTGCACAACCACCTGTACACTTTAAATCATCCCTGGATTACTTATAAAACCCAATACATTGTGAATGTTATGTAAATAAATGTAAAACAATGTAAATACTATGGAAATAGTTGCCATGCATGGCAAATACAACTTTTGCTTCTTGGACTTCCCTGGAATTTTCCCCCTGTATTTTCCATCTGTATTTAGTTGAATCCAAAGATGCAAAACTTGCAGATACAGAGGGCCAGCTGTACTCTAAATTTAATTTCTTGATCCTTAAGTAACAGTTTTGGCTTTTATTAATCTATTCTGATAATAGTTTCATGATTTTATGTGACTGTTAGAGGATTTTACTTTTTTCTTGTTCCTTTGGCTTCCTTCATAAATAAAAGTTATATTATTAATGAACTGTACATACCATTGCTGAAGTTATAGTAGACCCACTGCCCACTTCTGGGTTTTGGAAGTGACACTGGTGTCTCTTCAGCAGGAAGACTGTAGAATCGACACTCAACAAACAGCCGCTGGATGGTGTCATCTGAGGTTAGTTGAGAATCATTAAGGCTGAGAGCTATAATCTCAATCTGAATTTTTTCTGATGGCTGTTTAAGAACAAAATCAAAAAACAATAAGGAAACAAATAAAACGAACAAAGAATTCTTTACTCCTTTTCACTAACAATTTTATTTTATTAAACAAATTTTTAAATTTTATTTTAATTTTTTTATGGCCATACCCGTGGTGTATGGAAGTTCCGGGCCAGGTATTGAATCCGGGCTACATCTGTGGCCTACGCAACAGGTGTGGCAACACCAGACTGTGCTGGGCTGGGGATCCAACCTGTACCTCTGCAGTGACCTGAGCCACTGCAGTCAGGTTCTTAACCTATTGTGACACAGCGGGAACTCGTTCACTGACAATTTTAAATAAAACATGAAGGCACTGGCCTTCAGTGATTTCTTTTTTGGAAGGCATTGTACACTACTGTCTTGTTACACATGATAGATTATTCACGACAGAGTGAGAGAGAATGAGCTTCTAATGCCCCAGGGTTTGAAGTTAACAGTGTCATGGCAATAGTCTCCTGATTTACATTTGAGGCTATAAATACCCCACTAGTAGTCTATCAGGAGTGAAGATTGTGAGATCTTCATCTCCAATTGCTTTCAGAATGACATGCTATCAGCTGGCCTTGTTTCAAACTATGTAATGAAATACATGTTTATCACTGCTTTTATTTACTGCATGGTACCTGAGAAAGTTTTGGTGGTTCAGAGATCAAAGCCTGTTGAATACTTTATAGCTATTACGCTAATATATGTGGCTGTATGCATCCAATTAACTAGGGCTATAGTTCATTCTCCTATATATTCTGCCACGACATATTTCATTCAGTAATAAGTTTTCAAACAAAAGAAACAAATTTTTTATATAATTTAACATACATTTTCTTGCAATTTATTTTTATTTCATTTTTACAGAATTAACAACTAAAATATGTATGTGTATAATTTTCATCTTAATCCTTATTTAATAGATTTTGGTGTCACAGACATATGATAGTCACAGTTTCCTTGAGTAATAATTTAAAATAAATAATAGACTATGACTTAAAAATTAAGAACATATCAGGTTAACTCCTCAGTTAAATGTTTGTGCTTATAATTTAAAATTTGTTCTTTATTCCCCATTACTAAATCCCTCATTATTAAATTCAGAGGCATACTATAAATTATATGACAAAATAATAGTTAAAAATCCTGATACTGACTTGCTTATATCACCAATTTTTAGGAATTCATTGTTAACTGTAAATCAATGTGTAAATTTACCATAATGATTACATTTAGATATTTCAAAGTATATAGTATAATTAATCAAACTGAAATGCATAAGTACCCTATTGTAAAAATATTCCCATAAAGAACAATTTCCATTGCTGTCAAACCCCCTCAATATTTGATGAAGTAATTTTACCCCTTCTTTCAAAAGACATTTTCTTTTATTATGTATTCTAAGACACTTTAACTAAAAACCCAAATCTGAATATTTCAATAAGGTTATTTTATTATTCAGTAGATTCATGGAAATTTTACTAGGATGACAGAGAAAATTCCACACCATTCTGTCTCCACTAATACAGGTACAAGGCTGCAGCTGGCAATATTACTAGGATTAGCATAGTATGATGAAATATTTAAAGGAAAATTTTTTCTAAAACCTAATAAATCAAATGACTGCCAAATGTCATTAAAGTGATGGTCTTTGACTTGAATATGCTTTTCATATTCAAATTTGAAAAGAAAGAGATGAAAGCCTGGAAAGGTTACTCGGTTTCAACTAATAACCTCAAGCTCTCTCCGTTCACGTGCATAAAAAATGAAGTTGGCTCTATTGTCTAATCTCACTTCAGAAAAGCCCTTCTCTGCTTGCTGAAGACTAATATGTAAAGAAAATATTTTAAATGATATTATTTTTCCTTAAAATGTACTGTGGTTGTCAAAATACCATGCACACACATATTTTATAATTCTGGTCCAAATGCAGCACAATGCATAATTAGGTCTTTTACATAACTTGTAATTTGACAAATTTAGAATTGTTATGAGAATAATATAAAACATTCCTGCTTCTGTATAAAACATCTAAAAGAAAATAGCTATAAAAAGGCAAAACAGATATACTTGGTTATTTCCACATGGTGAAGAGAGGAATATAAAAATTTTTTAATCACAGAAGCCAATGAAGAGACAAATGAACTTTTAAATAGCAGGGGAAATAAAATTTATTTAAGTGTTTTTCAAAATTAATAATATATTAACTCTACAATCCCCATATGAAAATCTGCATTACTGTAAGAATGAACTTGGGCTCCCAAATAAGACTATATCCAAAAATATAATTCTAAATAAATGTAGGTACTTGGATGAGATTCAAACAAAATACCAAAACCAAATAAACCCAAAGAAAACCTTATATTAACCAGAAAAAAAAAAGCTTTAAAATTCTTTTTATGATGTCTTCTGTCTTCTTTCTGGTCCAGCTTTTTTTTTTTTTTTGGTTATCCACACCCTCTCCTAGCCTCATCATCTCTATCATATGTCCTTTTTCATTCTCTAACTTAACTGACAGATTGCTAGTTGTCATTTCTTTGTTCCTTTAATGTACAACTTAACAATCAACTTAAAATAAATCCGAAAAGAGTTAAGTTCTCAACAGGATATATCTAGAGAAGCACGCCCTGAATAAAGAATTCCCAGGAGTTCCCATCATGGCACAGCAGAAACAAACCGGAGTAGGAACCATGAGGTTGCAGGTTTGATCCCTGGCCTTGCTCAGTGGGTTGAGGATCCGGTGTTGCCATGAGCTGTGGTACAGGTTGTAGACGCGGCTCGGATCTGGCATTGCTGTGGCTCTGCAGCAGGCAGGCAGCAACAGCTCCAATTCGACTCCTAGCCTGGGAACCTCCATATGCTGCAGGAGTGGCCCTAAAAAGACAAAAAAAAAAAAAGGGAATTTCCAAACATTATAAGTTTTGGCCTAGTGGGGCTGGTCGACTCATTTTTCAATACTATAACCATTCTGGTTGTTTTCATGTCCTTGTGAATCAAAAGTTCAACTAGATCATATACGAAGTTTTTGAAGATTAGGAAGCACATCAATTACATTAATATACAACTCCAATTCAGTGTCAGAAATGAACTCATGATCTCTCCTCTTCCCTCCCCCCTCCCCCAATCTCATTCATCCTCTGAAATCTGCTATCGCAGGTGATGACACCACAGTCCACCTGGTCACCTACAACCAGGACACCCTGGATATATTCCTATACATCTCACCATACCCCAAAGATCCCTTGTTCCTGTTCGTTTTACTTAAATATTTCAATGGTTCACTGAATTACTGAAAGCTTATGATATTTCAATACTGTCAGCTATTGGGGATATAAAGACAAAACAAGATGTGGTTTCTTTTCTCACAAAGAAGAGAAAGTTCTTTATGTTCTCTTATGATCTGAGGAAGCAACTAAGTCAATGGCTTTCTAACATTAGAAAGTTTTAAAAAAAGAAAGTAGTTTTATAGAATAAGGAAGGATAAAGAATTATAAAGCGTAATTGGTTGGTAGAACTGTACGCGGATAGATGCGTGGTACGAGGCTGTAAGTTTGGTGACAGAGAGACTATTGTCTTGCTTTTTTTTGTCTTTTTGGGGCCACACCCGCAGTATATGGAGGTTCCCAGACTGGCGGTCCAGTCAAAGCTGTAGCCGCTAGCCTACACCACAAGCCACAGCAATGCAGAATCTGAGCCGTGTCTTCGACCTACACCACAGCTCATGCAAGGCTGGATCCTTAACCCACTGAGCAAGGCCAGGGATCGAACCCACGTCCTCATGGATGCTAGTTGCATTCATTAACCACTGAGGCACCATGGGAGCTCCTGTCTTGCTCATTGAATCACTAGTGTAGCACACAGTATACATTCAAAATATAAGTGGCTCTATTCTCATGGCTGTAAGAGAGGTGAAGGCACCACTGCCCCCTCTGCCTTGCTTGCAGCCTTAACTATTCTTCCATGGAAGAATTCTTTTCTTAAAAACAAATCAGGGAGTTCCTGTCGTGGCGCAGAGGAAATGAATCCGACTAGGAACCATGAGGTTGCAGGTTCGATCCTTGGCCTTGCTCAGTGGGTTAAGGATCCAGCGTTGCTGTGAGCTGTGGTGTAGGTCGCAGATGTGGCTCAGATCTGATGTTGCTGTGGCTGTGGTGTAGGCCAGCAACTGTAGCTTCAATTGGACCCCTAGCCTGGGAACCTCCATATGCTGCGGGTGCAGCCCTAAAAAGAATAAAAAACACAAAACAAAAAACAAATCAGGGGTGTCTGTTGTGGCTCAGAGGTAACAAACCCTACTGGTATCCATGAGGACGCGGCTCCATCCCTGGCCTTGCTCAGTGGGTTAGGGATCCAGCGCTGCTGTGAGCTGTGGTATAGGTTGCAGTCACGTCTTGGATGCCACGTTGCTGTGGCTATAGTGTAGACTGGCGGCTACAGCTCTGATTCGAACCCTAGCCTGGGGACTTCCATATGCCCCAGGTACGTCCCTAAAAACACAAAAACAAAACAAAACAGACAAAACACCCAAAACAATTAAGATAGCACCCTTCTTCTTTTTTTTTTTTTTGGTCATGCCCATGGCTTATGGGAGTTCCTAGGCCAGGGATCAAACCCGCACCACCAGTTACCTGAGCCATAGCGGTAACATGGGTCCTTAACCTGCTAGGCCACCAGGGAACTCCTTTTAAAATTTTACTTTTATTTTAGCTCCTTAAAAACTTACACTCTAGCCATTTCCCCAGACCTGCAGAGTACTGTTTATATTGCTGAGTTTTTGCATCTGAAATCTTCTTCATCAGGCAAAATTCCGCTTATTTGAGGCCCTGTGTCACACATGCACTCTTTCTCTGAGACCATTACTGATTTCCAAGACTGAGCTGGTTCCTCCTCGGGCCCTTACAGCACCTTTCAGTCATACTCTATTGCATAAATTTGTTTTTCAGATCTGCTTCTTTCTGTAGACTGTTAGTTCTTGGAGGCCAGGACAGTATCTTATTCACCTTCTGCTATTTAACATCCTCCCCAGGATGTGGCACATAGAAGGCTGTCAAAAAATACTTAATGATATAGAGTCAAGGGACGCTGAATATCTCCATGTATTCAGAATGTTGCCAGAAATATGTGAAACTGCAATTATTAGTGTTTTATTTTTAACATATATTTATTGGGTCTACTACATTTTGGGAAGTTGGTGATTATTAACCATTGAAATCTTATTCTAGATTTTAATTGAACAGTACTATTTCAAAGACAGGTCAATACTGTAGAAATCTAGGTGGTAGGGTACTGCTATTTCAACTTTTCTTTCCGTTGGAAAATTTTCAGAATAAAACAATGAAAAAAAGTTCAATTAGGAGAGTTGGACAATATACTGATTCAAATGACAGTAACTGAAGCACAGCCTTTCAGATGCATGCTGAATAATGTCTGTTCAGAATTCCTAGAGCAATATAACCAGTTCATAACTCTGTATTAGCACCCTGCACATACAGTAGTTTGACCAGCTGGTATAGGCTTTAGGCTGTTCCTGTTTTGTTTCTGTCTATGTGTGTGAACACGTCATCGGGCATGATGTTACCTCTCAGTACTTTTTTGTCTTGTTCACCAGTTGCCCTGTTACCTTCGCTAGTTAGGAAGATGTCATCATTAGCATATAAAACGAGCATTTAAAATTGGGTTGTGGCGAACATTGGTAAGAGAAGTCACTCAAATAAGAACTGTGTGCAACTTTCCAGTTGTTTCTGTAGATGGACACTATACTTTCTGTGATTGAATGATCTAGAAATGTGATGACAGCTTGTATTACTCTCAGAGAAAAAAAAAAGTTAGATTTCTCATGATTTTGGCTCAGTTCCACTACTGATTCTTGACTGATGCTATAATTCACATTTTAGGTCATATTTCTCTATAGTATTTACTTGGGCTTTTATTGGCATGCTTAAATTTTTTATGTTGTACTTCAGAAGAGCATGCTGAATTCTTCCTCTGGTTTCAACCATCATAGTAGCCACACTAAAGTTAGACTGTTAGGCTTCTAAAAACTAATTCAATTTGACAGTCCTTAAATACAGTGTTGCTTAACTGAGAATGGCTTCTGATAAAGGTTTGGAACTTGTTTCAGTCAGTTAGATTTAAATCTCGCTATGGTGAGATTGCATGTGAGTTTTATTTCATTCTTAATTCTACAGTGAATAAGTCTTTAACTTTTAAAACTATGAAATATAGAAAATAATTTGGCATATTCAAGTACTCAAAGTCTTAAACAGATGTTACTGTTTTGCTGTATCTGATTTATATCTTTTTGTTGTTATTATGGAAGAAACAAGCTATTTCAGATATAGGGAAAAGCTCTCATCTCCCAATTCTTCTCCTCCTTCTTCATTCTCCCAGAAGTAATTACTATCATGAAGTTGGTGTGTGTCATTCCCAAATGTGCTTTTATCTTTTCTACTACATATGTATACATTTATGAACAACACATTACTTTGTTTTTAGATTTTATATGAGTGGCATCATCCTCTATTAATCATTCTGCAATTTTTTCACTCAATACGATATTTTTGAGATTTATTCATAATTACAATTAAAATCTAATTCATTAATTGGTTGTATAGAATTCCATTTATATTATATATACAACCTATAGTCTATTTCTCTACCAATGAACAATTAAGTAAAATTTTTTGCTGTTATAAATAATGTTGCATTGAATATCCTTTTATGTTTTCTTATGCATGTGAGTGGTCCTCTTAGAATTGCTGGGTGATATGTATGAGAAATTCAACTTCATAGGATTATAAAGTTACTTCTTCCCAATGGCTATATAAATTTCTATGAATATTACTTTTATTGCCATAAAAATGTTTTTTTGTGTGTGTATGTAAATAAATACATATAAAGCCTACCTTTATAGCACCTTTAAAGGAGCCAAGGTATGTAAAACTTGGTACTTTATAACAAAATAAAGAGATGAAATGGAAATAGAAGGTGATGGTTCATGTCTATTCCCTTTAAGAACAAAAGTTTAACTGAAGTGAGCTCTATCTAAGACAAGCTCAGAACAGTTGGTTCAAAAAGCCAAACTCCCTACTTGTATTGATGGAGCCATGTTAAATAGGGTAGGAATACATAATGATTAATGGTGATTCTTACGACTTCCCTTCTTCAGGCTGAGGGTTGGCAGAGTCAACTCAGATTCAAAAAAGTCCCCTACACATTATACTAGGCTCCAAAGCTTCCCCTTACTAGGAATCAGATCCACTCTTCATATAAGTTTTGATTGAAAAGTCTTTGACTTTTTAAAAAATAAGTGTAGAGTAGAATAAGAGTAAAGTGAAACTCAAACTGTCGAGGCAATAATGTTTTTAACAAACAAAACAAATACAAACCAGTTTTCACCGGTGGCAGTAACCTTTCTTTTCTCATATGTTCTGTTAAAAGGTCCTATGTCGAATAAATACTATAAATAGTGAAAACTTCAGTGATGGAAATCAAAATAGTGCTAGGGTTAGGAGTGCTTATTTTTAGAACATTGTCTCTCTTACATACCACGTAAATCACTACATTTATAATCGTCAGCAAAATATAGAAGCTTGTTACTGCATGTTCTAAAGCACTCGGAATATCTTTTTCTTGTACTAGTAGACTGGAGGGATACGACACATTTCCATCATTAACTGTGGCTTACTATGGCAGTACTTTGAAAGAAGGAGAGAATTTTTTTAAAAAACGACCCTCAATTTTCAAGTGATTCTGATATGCTACCCTGCTTTTCACCATCATTGAAAACTGATGTTATAGTACAGAGATCCTCAATTTTGGCTGCAGGTCAGTATCACTGGAGGAGCGTTAAACAAAATTCTGATTTAACTGAGCCTCGGTTCTGGCATTTAAAAATGTTCCCTAGGTGGTTTAACTTGCAGACATGGTGAGAAGTACTGCCTTTCCCTAGAGTTGTGGTTCTCAAACCCCAGAATGACCTGAAAGGCCTGAGGACACACAGATTGCTGGGCTCCAGTCTCAGAGTTTCTGATTCACTAGGTCTAGTGTGGGGCTCAAGAATTTGCATCTCTCACAAAGTATCAGGTGATACAATGCCGATGGTCTGAGGACCAACGCTCTAAACCAGAAATGATTCATCCTGTACTTGTTGACCCTTTCTAAGATATTTATAGAAGACAATATACTAAAGACAATATACTAAAAGACAATATACTGAATTGTTTTTTAGTTATTATTTAACATTTTAGTACAGAATTAGCTAAAAAATTATTTCCTTTTTAGAAGCAATCTATACTCATCCCTAAAAATAATACAACAATATAAATCCTAAAAAGTAAAACATCAAAAAGTTCCTTGTTTTCTTCCATTCCCTAACTCAGGGGTTAGCAAATTTTTTTCCGTAAAGGCCAGATAGCAAATATTTTTTGCACTTTAGGTTCTATAGTCTCTGCTGCAAGTACTCAGCTCTGCCTTTGGAGAAGTCAAGTGGCCACAGACAATGTGTAAATGATGGTTTGGTGTGTTCCAATAAAACTTTATTTACAAAAATAGGTGGAAAGCTGGATTTTGCTGATCCTTGTCCTGACTCATGTCCCAGAGATTCTTACTGCTAACAATGTTTGGATAATATACTGACAGTTATCTTCTTTGCTTACATAAAACTAAAGGTTATGTCTGAATGCTCATATAAAAAATACATATGTATGTGTGTACAAATATACTATGTATGTACAAATATGCCTTTTGTTTGCTTTTATTTTATTTTTGTCTTTTTGCCTTTTTCTAGGGCCGCACTCGAGGCAGCATATGGAGGTTCCCAGGCTAGGGGTCTAATCAGAGCTGTAGCCGCTGGCCTACACCACAGCCACAGCAATGCCAGATCTGAGCTGTGTCTGTGACCTACACCACAGCTCACGGCAATGCTGGATCCCCAACCTACTGAGCAAGGCCAGGGATCGAACCCGCAATCTCACGGTTCCTAGGATTCGTTAACTACTGAGCCAGGACGGGAACTCCTGTTTGCTTCTTTTTAAATAGAATCATCAGTGAGATAATTTCTTATCCATTAGTTTGGCAAAAAGCGTGATGTGAGGAAACAGTTATTTCCACATGTTGTTATATATAAAAATGTTATGTATAAAAACATTTCAACTGGAAACGTTTGTATTAGCAAAAAGTTATAGAGGTCAAAGCGTTTATCAAAAGGCACTTTTATAAATAAATATGGTATAGATATACAATGTAATATTACGCATATGTTAAAATAGAGTATATTGCTGTGGAAAAATGTCCATGGCATATCAGTAAGAGATAATTAAGTTGGAAAACATAAAAAATAGTTTTAAAAGCAACTGGCATCAGGAGAGTAATTCAAATTTCTGAATTAAAACATTTAGTTAAAACATTTCCATATATAAAAGAGTGGGGGGGGCTTACTTTAACAGCTGATAGACCATCATATTTGATTCTGAAGTGATTTAATAACTTTTAATACATGAATGCTAAAAGTAGTGAGTTGCTTTATGAATTTTTCCTTTCAAAGCTTTACAACATATTCTGCTAAACATCATTAGGGCCATCACCTAAGAATGCCAGCTCATGTTGTTCAAGAAAACTTGGCTTCCAGGTGGAATTGTACTTTAGTCCAGTTGAACATGGCAGCTTTTACAAAACTGCTATTAGTGGAAACAGTGAAAGAGAAAGATGTAAACATGTCCTGAACAAAAATCTTTCAGCCTGTGATTTCCCAGTCTTACCTGTGGGTACACTTATGAAATCTGTGACTTAAAGGCAATATATTTAGTTCTGAAAATTGAAAGCTGCATTGTTTAAATGGTAAAATTAGAAATAATGTGAAAGGAAGATCAATAATTCTTTTTTTTAATGCCATGGCAGATGCAAATTTTTGGTTTTGATGTCTATTTTGAGGACCTAAAACAAGGCTTTTAATCAATGTATTATACATCAAATTGATACTGTTAACTTCTGATTATTCAAATTAATAAAATATTCATAGAGAAATGTCCAAAGTTTTACATTTCTCAGACCCCCCCCCCCATTAATTATCATGCCTAGAAGCTTTTTAGTAAAAGCAGCAGTCATCAGGCTGACGGAATCTGACAGGCCAGCAAGGCCCAATTACACTGGTGCTCTGTGGCACTTTGATGTCCTGGAAAGAAGAGAGATAGGGGCAAATTGGGTAGCACATTATGTTAATGACTTGATTTAATCCAGCCACTAAACTTTATGTAGCCTGTTAAAAAAGATGCTAACACTAATTATGCCACTTTGGAAAGGAAAGGAGGGGACAAGCATTTCATTCTGACAAAGTGAAGCTCATAAATGTTGTAAATGAAATGAAACAAAATGAAGTAATCTAGGATTAATTATACATCACAGACATGAAGAAAAGAGGAAGAACCAAGTGATATGTCTAAGTCCTGAGAAATCTGTTAGATTCCTTTTAAGGATCAACATTTCTCAGAAATTACTATGAGCTGTCAGAGTCTATAACAGGAAAAAAAGAAATGGAATGATCTTAAATTGCTTACATAGTGCAGTAGATAATTCAAATTCATAGTGTAATTGGCATAGATGATATTTATCTAGGACACTTCTTCTAGTCTCAATTTTGTGACATTATAGCTATTGGTAAAGGCAATTTAAAAAATTTCTACAAGATGGAGATAACCACAGAGGAGAGTTATTTAACTACTTTTAAATTAGCCTTTGTATCTCTAATTTACTCTTTACATGATTGATAGCATGATCTTTTAAAATGTGATGCAAGAGTGTAAACTCCATAAAAGCAAGAGACTTATTTCTCTCATTCACTGCTAAATCCCAGTCTCTATAATAAGGCTTTGGACACGGTAAATACTCAACTAACCACCTATTTAATGAATGAGTGATCTTCTTCCCTCACCCTTAAAAATTCTCACTGGCTGCTCATAGAACTTTGGGATAGGCTTCCACCTCCTCAGCTGATGCATGGGGGCCTCGATATTCCGGAGAGGCCTATATTTTCACCATATTCAGCTGGGGATGCCCATGTATGCCACAGGTTTGGCCCATCCTAAAACTATTCTGATTCTGAGGACAAGTCACACACCACATTCTATCAAATTCTCACGCTTTTGTTCCTTTGGCCTATAATGAAACCTCCTCTGCTTTCACTATCTCTTAATCATCTCTGACCCTTGGCTTAGGCTTCACTGAATCTAGGAAGTTATCCTGGATGAGGGTCCCTCGTGTTGAGCTAGACACCCCTCCTGAATGCCACCATAGTGCCTGTGCACTCCATTCTCCCAGTGCTGACCACACTGCACTCTAACTGTGCTTCCCTTTGTGAATTTTTTGAGGCCAGGGATTGCTTCTTGTCTGGAACACAGTCGATGCTAATGAATGAAGAATTGTTGTGAGAACTAAAGGAGATATTATATAGGATGTGCTTAGCACTTATTAGCCATCCTATAATACCTTCCCTTCCAATGAAAGCTATGTATTACTGTCCTGAGATTTCCATCTGAAGCAGTTCTTAAAGAGGCGACAAAAGAAGAAACTAATGAATGAACCACAAATATTTTTACACTTAAAAATTTAACACTAACAGTGAGAAAATGACATCCTGTGCCTCCTGGTGTCATGCATTGAAAAGGACACAGCATTGCTTCTGTAGTATTCCTACCAAAATGAATAACCTAAGTCTACTATGGGGAGACATCACACAAGTCCAAAAAGAAGGATATTCAACATAAGTGGCCTGCATTCTTAAAAAATGTCAATGTTACGAAAGACTAATGCAATGAAAGATTGAGGATACACTACAGATTAAAGGAAGCTAAAGAGACATGAAAACTAAATGCCGTGTGTGATCTGGATTTGGTCCTGGACCAGATTAATAAAATCCTATAAATGGTAATACTGTGACAATCAGCAAAATTTTAAGAACTATAAATTAGATAATAATATTGTATTAATATTCTTAAGTATTTAGGGGTAAAGGGGCATGATTTCCGAAACTCTCAAATGATTCATTACAATTAAGTATATAACAATGCGTGTATATAATTAAATACATACATATTGCACATATATATGCACAGGAGAGAAAACAGATTAAAAAGATGAGTCTAGCAAACGTTAACAACTGATGAAACTGAGTGAAATGTATTCAGGAGTTCTTTGTACCACTTTTGCAACCTTTAAAGAAAAAGGTTCCATGACTCATGTTAAATGATTTGTAAAAACAGCACAAAGAAAATCTGGTACAATTACTAGAAAATGCTGTGTTTCGCCATTATGATTATCTCTTTAGTGTTTTGTTCCTATGCTTACAGATTATACTATTTTGCTATATCTACTATATAATTTAACAAAACTAAATTTCACCTGTTAACATGAGATACTGGTCAGTACCTTCTACTAAAAGTAGAATTTTTATTCATTTATTTATTTTTGTCTTTTTAGGGCTGCGCCCTCAGTATATGGAGGTTCCCAGGCTAGGAGTCGAATTGGAGCTGTAGCTGCTGGCCTACGCCACAGCCACAGCAACACCAGATCCGAGCTGCGTCTGTAACCTACACCACAGCTCACAGCAATGGCGGATCCTCAACCCACTGAGTGAGGCCAGAGTTCGAACCTGTAGCCTCATGGATGTTAGACTTGTTTCCGCTAAGCCACGACAGGAACTCCGTAAAAAGTAGAATTTTTAGAAGCACATGGGAGTTGAGGAGTTCAGGTCGTGGCTCAGCGGAAATGAATCTGACTAGTATCCATGAGACCATAGGTTCGATCCCTGGCCTCGCTCAGTGGGTTAAGTATCCAGCATTGCTGTGGCTGTGGTGTAGACTGGCGGATACAGCTTCGATTTGACCCCTAGCCTGGGAACCTCCATATGCCATGGGTGAGGCCCTAAAAAGACTAAATAAATAAATAAATTAAATAATAAAAAAATTCAAAGCACATGAGAGTTGATTAGTGGCTACCAATGCATAAAGCACTGCTTAGAACAGGTGCTTGCTTTAAACGATAGTCACGCTATTGAGACAGCATCTAAAACCACTATAAGAAACCACATTTTCAAATGACAGTGAAGGCTGTATTAGGCTGAAGCAAAGTAACAAATTATTTTTCTGGAAGTAATAAGAAAAAAACCCAGTTTACTCCAAAGGAAAAAATATATGTGTATATCAGAATTAATTGAATATTTTAAAGGAATATTTCTTTCACTAAACTTCTTTGTTAAATCAAAGTTCTTTACTCTTTGTTAAGAGTTAATGTACGATGCCACTGAGATCTAGCAATGCTGTCAACATACACATGATTCTGCTAAAAATCTGATATAGGGTTTCGCAATTTCAGCACTACTGACATTTGCGGGTAGATAGTTCTTTGTTGTGGTTCCTGTCCTTTGCAGTGTGCTTAGCAGAAACCCTGACTTCTCTCTGCTAGATGCCAGGAGCAGTCCTTCCCAGTGTGACAACCAAAAACGTCTCTAGTGCCAAATGTGCCTTGGGTGACAAAACTGCACTCAGTTGAAAATCATTGATCTAAGATGATATATTTAGATAACATTTTCCCATAGTTTGAAAATTACTTTTAGATGATGAATACATGTTTAGAAAATAAAGTTAACAGTTGCAATGTCTCCCTAGTATCTTCTGAATAAAATCCAAGACATTTGGTCTTCTCTACTGTAACTGAAGTCTTCCATTCTTTTATACAGAAAGGCAGTTCTAGTTAATTGAAGTATAACTGAATTTTTATTGAAGTATAGTTGATTTAAAAATTTGTGTTGATTTCAGGTGTATAGCAAAGTGATTTGGTTACACACATACATGTACATATATTATGTTTCAGATTCTTTTCCATTATACTTAATGCATTCTTGATTTCTGAAACGTATTGTGCATCTCTGACTGCTCTAGAAATGCACATGATTTTCTCCCCATTGTGGAGGTATCACAGTTAAAGTAGGACACTCCTTTCTAATATGTGGCTGACCATAGCTGAATGGGTCAAGGTTGCACCACTGACAGAGATGGACCCAACCCAGAGGTTGGGTGTGGCTAATCAGAGCTTTCTCCTTGACGCTGGGCATTCTGTATGGCTATCCTTGGGCTAAGCAAGTGAAACAGAAAAAGCCTAAAAGGAGAAAAAGCACACACGGAACTCATGAGAAAGAGGGTGGCTCAGCTCATGGGCATATCCTCTATGTAAGTCTATTAAAAAAGTCACTCTTTCCTCTGAACTTCCTTAATTAGCAGCATGACTGTTAGCAAGTTACTGTATTTCAAGATCTCAGTTTACTCATTTGGAAAATGAGTAGGATGGGTGCAAAACAGCTTTAATCTTCATTCAGCTCAGATATCTGACTACTAATTATTGGTACAGTCTCCTGACATTATTTTATACTATAATTTAACTGCTGAATTACCACCTGACTTTTCATGAACACATCTTCCCAATTAATGTAATGTTCCCTGAGGACAGGGCCAGAATACTATGTTTACTTCCTTAGGGAGGAGTGATTACAAACTGCAGACTGAATTTCTGGGAATCACTGAGGTATAACAAGAGATATGAGTGCTGTTTGTAGCTTGACTAGATAAATACATTCCTTGGTACCAGTCCTAGGATCTTAGGGATGGATCGCTTGCCACCCTTTAGACCGGAGACTGATTCAGTATATAATTCTCACATTTGTATATTCAAAAGGCTAGATCATACAAGATTTCAAAAAATCCTGATGAAGTATGCAAAGTGTCTTTCAGAAGAATTAATGAGAAAGAAATGTGAGTTACGTGAGAAATATCTGAATCAGACTTGCAGGCTTATTGCTCTTTCTTGATCTAAAGAATGGAGTCTTACTAAAATGATGTGAGGGTTAATTCTGTGTGTCAACTTGATTGGGCCACAAGATACCCAGACATTTGGTCAAACATTATTCTGAGTAAGTCTGTGAAGGTGCCTTTGGATGAGATTTACGTCTGAACTGGAGACTGAGTAAAGCTGATGATACTACCTACTGTAGGTGGGGCTTGATCTAATCGGTTGAAGGCCTGAACTGAAAAGGCCGAGGAACAGGGAACTCTTCCTGTCTTAAGCTGGGACACTGATCTTTGACTGTCTTTGGAGAGAACTGAAACACCTACTCTTGCTAGGTGTCCTATCTGCCTGCTTTTTGACTGGAACTTACACAATATGTTCTTCTAGTTCTAAGGTCTTTCGACTAAGACTGAAATTAAGCCATTGACTCTCCTGGGTCTCCAGCTCATAGAATGCAGGTCTTAGAACTTCATACTCTCTGTAAGCATGTGAGTCAATTCCTTATAAAAAAGCCTCTTTCTCTATTATGTATATATATCCTATTGAGTCTGCTTTTTTTGGAAAACTAACACAAATGGCTAGAAAGCTAAATCTCATACAAGGTACTCATTTTCCTATTGATTTCCATTGTCAAAATTTCTAATAGAGGGTACAGAATTTCCATAAACTGAAATAAATAAATTTGATTTATTTTGACAAAATAATTCAACAATTTCAGATTTGACAAAGCAAAAGAATTAAACTGAATTGAACTAAATGCTATAATTAAAAGTCTTAGATGTAAGATTCCTTCTTTGATTTATCAATTTTGAACAGTAAAGATTCTATATATCAGGAGGCTATAGGTTTGATGGTGTTATTATAACTAATATTCATATAACAATAATGATAAAAATTTGGACAGATGAAGTGTTCTCTTTGTATTTATTAATCATTTATATTTATCAATCACAGAAACAGTGGATTTCTCTATTTTGTGGAGCATCTGTGACAACTGAAATGTTTCATTCTATGGGTCTGTTCTGTGGAGAAAGTAAGCTAAGAATGTTGAGTTTTGTTTTTTTTTTTCAGCCACCCCTGTGGCATATGGAAGTTCCTGGGCCAGGGATCAAATCCCAGCTGCAGCTGCGACCTATGCCACTGCAGAGATAACATCAGATCCTTATTCTGCTACCACAGAAGAAACTCTAAATGTGAGATTTTAAGAGTTGAAATAAGTATTTCAATTCTTATAAAGTTGAAATTCTAATAAAATAGTTATATAATCATTTCAAGAAACAATGTAGATGAATAGAAAAAGCTAGGGTTTTTTTAGTTTTATTTACTTTATAAAAATGATTTCCCTTTTTACAAAGAAAAATGCTCTGGTAAGTGGTATACTTCCTTTGTAAATTAAAATATAATTTTCAAAATTTCAGTTTACATACTACTCTTCAGCAATGTGCTACAAAACAAGCAAAGCATATCTATATGAAATTAATTACCTCCTAAGGTTTAATTTTTGGCAGAATGAAATATCTTTAACAGTTTATCACCGGACATATTTAGTTATGAATAGTCTATGAATTCATATATGTAAGTTATTATAGTTTTAAATGCACTCTCACATTTTGAGTTCTTTAAAGTTTAGATTTAATACATCTTTGTATAATGGTTCTGAAAAAGAGTTGGCGAAGTCATTTGTTTTAGCAAGTAACTACTGAAGCTACTGATGTTAGGTACTCTTTACATGTAAGCAAAAATAACGCTTACATGGTATGGCCCATTATATAATGAAACTGCAAAGGAAATTTTCTTGTACTAGATGATTACCTAGATAAGATTATGATAATACATTAAAATTTTCCTAGAGGTATTTTGCCTTAAGCTTTTCATATATAAAGAGTGATGTATTATGAATGAAAAGCAGCTTTATTTCAGAACATTACTGGCTGATATCAGGTTACTGACCTGTTTGATGTTCTTGGAGATAGGAACTGGAATAATACACTCATCACTGTCAGAAGCTGATCTGTTTTCTTCATCTGTTAAAAAATAAAATTATATTACAATATACAATTGTATTTGTACCCTATGAAATGGAGAGAAATAAGAGTATCTTGGAAGGATAACCTTAAAAGAACAACATGATACTCATGTCTGGATTTTTTAAGCAGCAAAGGTATTCACATTTACATTACATTTTAGAAAAGAGGAAAAAGAAAATTTCAAGTTTAGTTTTAGTAGAAACAAAGTAAATAAAAATATAACTGCTTCTAGTCCAAAATTAAAAGCAATTTTTCAAAAGAGAGAACATGCTAATAATGTTTTCTAACAGCCTAACCTAACACTACTGTGCAAAAGTAAGATTATACCTATTATTTAAAAATATTTTGAAAAGTTTTACAGCTTTATTGCAATTAAATTGACATATAATAAACCACACAAATTTAAAGTGCCAAATTTGTATCTACATTTTGAAAATACGTATTCTGACAAAAATATAATTCTGTGAAACCATCAGGACAATTAAGATAGTGAACATACCTATCACTCCCCAAATTTCCTTATGCCCTCTTGTGATCTTTTCCCTTTTGCATTTTACTATTCTCATTTGTCTTTTCCTAGGCAACCATCCAAATGCTTTCTGTCATAATACTTTAGTTTGCTTTTTCTAGGTATTTATATAAATTAAACTGTGGGATTTGTTTGTTTGTTTTTTAGGGCCTCACCCATGGCATATGGAGGTTCCCAGGCTAGGGGTTGAATTGGGTTGAATCGGTAGCGGTCAGCCTATGCCACAACCAGAGCAACATGGGATCACAGCTGTGTTTGCGACCTACACCACAGCTCATGGCAATGGCGGATCCTTAACCCACTGAGGGAGGCCAGGGATAGAACTTGCGTCCTCATGGTTATGAATCAGATTCGCTTCCTCTGAGCCCCGACGGGAACTCCTAAACTGTGTTTTAAGTTATCTTTTTTTGGTCTGAGTTCTTAGCTTAAATTTTTAAAAAATCAAGTCCTCTAGAATAATCCAGATAATAGTACTGAGCCCAAAGCCATTTAAAATATAAACCGGAAACATGCTCAGCAATAATAACTTGCATTTTGTTGTGGTATGCCAAGTTGAAATAAAAAGAAAAGCAATAATTCCACCTGACTGTAGCTGACCAGACTGAGATATATTCCATCATTTCTGTCAAGAAACAGCTATCACGAAGTAGAGTCACTATTAAGTGAAGATGTTCTATGAGGCACACATGTTCTAACAGATGAAATAAAGCAGAGTTAAGCAGATGTATATTAATTTTAAAAAGAAAGTCACCTCCTGGTTCTATTTCTTCAGTTATTTCTGTTTCATCTTCAGAAGTCAAACTTTTTTCTGCAAGCTGACCCTCAGAGAGTAAAGACACATCATCATCTTTTACTTGTTGCACTTTCTCGGTTTTCTCTTTTAGCTTATCTATACTGCTTTCCTGAGAAACCTGAAGAAACAAAAGCACACTGATATATTATTGTTTAGATCACATTTATAGTGTACTTGCTGAAGCACTAGAATGATAATAAGGCATATAAATATTTAAATATGCAATATAAATATGATTCATTAGAAAATAATCACATAAGCTGTACAAATGAAAATATGTACATAAATTAACATATGATTATAAACTGAGAAAAGTGCATAATCTCAAAATAAATTTTACATTATACTTTAACTCACACGTGTATTTACTACCTACTAATATCTTTATAATTGTAGCTGTTATACTTGTCATATTTTTTGAACTTTCTATTCTAAGGAAGTCATATATAAAAATAGGATCAATGATACGATTTCTTTCTGAAACCAACCTTCCTTCCTTCCTTTTTGCTTTTTAGGGCCTCACCTGCGGCATATGAAAGTTCCCAGGCTAGGGGACGAATCAGAGCTACAGCTGCCAGCCTACACCACAGTTCATGGCAATGCCAGATTCTTAGCCCACTGAGTGAGGCCAGGGATCAAACCTGTATCCTCATGGATCCTAGTCGGGTTCACTAACCACTGTGCCACAAAGGGAACTCCAATGATATGCTTTCTTGATCCATGTCAATGCAAAGACAAAGTCTTTAAAAAACCTTTCAAAATAATTAATTAACTAAATATACTTATTTATTTTTGGCTGCACCAGCAGAATGTGGATGTTTCTTGGCCAGGGACTGAATCTGTGCCATGGCAGGGACCCAAGCTGCTGTGATGACAATGACGGATGATCCTTAACATGCTGTGCTACAAGGGAACTCCCAAAATAATTTTAATACAAACACATACCTTGGGAATATGTGAAACAGTTGGCATATTGATTTCTATTTCTGTTGTATGTTCCACTTCTGGTGAAATTTCCTTCATATCTTTAGGAGGAGTAGAGGTCTCCTTATATTAATGTGAAAACATACATGTATGTTACTTTGTATTTATTATTAAATCTCAAATCACCCTAAGATTTTTACATATACACACACATTTAGGATTTACTCTCTTAAAAACTTACATACATAACAAACAGCAGTGTTAATTATATTTATCATGTTGGACATTACATTTCTAGTACTTGCTTTATAACTAGAAGAGTGTATGTATCTTTTGACCACCTTTATCCAACTCTTCCACCTCCACCCCCCCCCCCGCTTCTGTTAACCATAAACCTATCTCTTTTTCTATGAGTGTATCTGGTTTTGAAGTATAACTGACCTATAATACTATGTTAGTTCCTGTTACGCAACATAGTGATTTGGTATTTCTATACGTTTCAAAATGATCAGCACCAGTAAGTCTAGTTATGTCACCACACAAAGGTATCACATAGTTACTGACTATATTCTCCATATTTCATACCCATGACTCATTTATTTTACAACTGGAAGTTTGTGGCTCCTAATCTTTTTCACCTATTTCTTCCCTCCCCAACCCCTCTCTCTTCTGGCAACCATAGTTGTACTTTGTATCTATAACTCGGTTTGTTTTGTTTGTTCATTTGTTTTGTTTTTCTGGACAAGATATCTTTACATAGTTATAAATCGAGAAGAGAAGAGTTCTAGGTCTGAGGTACTTCAACACTTAGAGACATGGTCCAGGAGAATGGACCTGGTAAAATTGTAGGTATAGTATCCTGAAGGCCAAGAGAAAAAAGGAGCAAGTATTCCACCGTGTCAAAAGTTACTGGGAGATTAAGATGGGAACTGAGAATGACTACTGTATATGGCAAAGTAAAAGTCACTGTGCCCTTAGCAAGAGTGGTTAAGTTTTACTAGAGTGAGCAAGAGACAGTATGAGGAAAGAGAGAGAGAGCATTAAGGCAAATTTTTGAAGAGTTTTGTTCTGCTTTGCTTTTTGGTATATAGGGGAAGAGGACTAGAAGAGTACCAGGAGAGAGAGATGGGGCCAAAGGAGGGTTTAGATAAAGAGTAAGAACATTTAACACTTATACTCACAGTGTCAAATTACAAAGTTAACATTTTAAAGGAAGAAGAAGTATTTTGTTAGTTTCCACTTAAATCAGGTAGGGTATACTATATCATTCACCTCAAATATTTATTATGGGAAAAAAAATCAGTTTTTTGAGTGTTTACTACTTACAGAAGGCTGATGTGATGTGATATCCACAAAAGAGACCTTCTTATCTTTAGGTGCTAAACGTCTTGGTTTAGGTTTTGGTGCCTAAGATAAACCAATATGTCAAACTGAGTGTGATAAACATACCTTTTAGATACTTTTCTCTTTTATTTGGCTATTTATTAAGTTTTATAGGAAATTCGAAGTAATTGTTACTCACTACAACTAATGTGCTAACAGAGGATGTTGGAGGTAGTCTTTGAACAACTTCGGACTCTTCTTTGTGCATGACATTTCCTAATTCTTCAGTTGTTATGGATCCACTTGGTGGAAGGTAAGCAAATTTCCATTTAAGTATAACATGGATGGTTCCTGCTGGATGCTTTTTATGATCTGTTAACTCAAATATTCCTGTCAAATTTACAAAAGTAATTGCAATTAATGCTACCGTGAAGTTTTATTGCTATAAGACTTAAAAGCAAAGAGAACTATCCACAACTTTAAAATAAGTTTGGCTTTTACTCATGACTCAAATAACTTGAGAGAATAAAATAAAGCACAAAGATCTATGATAGGTTCATCTGTCAAGCAGAATGCTTTCAGAAGTTAAAGCGTGAAAGATACTATTCATTCAAAGATGAGAAAATTGACTTATAAATATTTTAATTTACTGAAATTAAATTCAGAGATTCTTCAGAATTCTTAATCTTCCTATAAGATAGTATCTGGGTTACAGCTGAAATAACAACCTTCATTTTGACTTCATATTCTACTGTCTCCATAGAAAAATATATTAAAATTTCAAAATTTCAAATAATTTATGTATCTAGAGAAGTCTTTATATTACTATATAATTCTATTATAATTTTAAATACATTTTACCGGTATTTGTTAAATTACTCTAAATTAATAGTAGCACAGCAAAAAAAAAGTCCATTAAGTAAACAAACCATCCAAAACATATAGCAGTAACGAAAAGTATTACCTAGCTGAATCTATAATACTGTCGTACATTTTAATCATTATACTAGTTTTTTAGCATGAAAATTCCTGACTGAAAAACCATACTTATACTTTAAGCTAAATTTTCTTTAGGAGTATCCTTCACTTGGTTTTCAAATGTTGGACACTTTTTTAAATGGCTGGCTAGAAAAGAAAAAACTAAACAACTCTAGACTTTAGGTAGAAGAAAAGGATATAGGTGTACTGTAGGAAGATGAAAAACTTCTAATATAGGTCAGATGGGATTTATAGAATGGCTGAGTGAAGAGATCAGTAAATCCTTTCCATAAAAAGCAATGACAGGACTGGATAAAGTGATAAAAAATAATCTCTTAAGAACTCTGAAAATTGATCAAAGTACATAACAAATTGAGAAGCATTTATTCAAGAAAACCTACTGAACCTCAGTAAGAACAGTAGAAGTCAGAAAAGAGCCTGGCTGATTGTGAAACTTGTAGACCGTATGAACTTTGGATGTATTACCCAAGTCATACACTGACCCATAGGCAAAAGGTAGCTCAAGGTGTTTAAATACAACTTTCGATAATCACTGGCTGACCACTAAACTATGCTCAGGCTTAAAATGAAAACAAACAAAAACTTAGCATAGACATGAGTGGCTATAGGGAGGGGAAGAAACTATAGAACTAGGCCAGGCAAGTCACCAAACAAACAACAACAGCAACAGTAAGAACCCTGTGGAGGGCTGGAATACAGAGTTGCTGCAATGCAGTGTCCTAAATGTCCAGTTTTAAGCAACAAAAACAAAAATTCATAAGGTATGCAAAGAAACAGGAGAATGTGCTACACACACAAAGAGTCATCCAGAGGTACTTTCTGAGGGCATCCAAATTTTAGACTTAGTAGACAAAGACTTCAGAGCAGCTGTTATAAATATGTCCAAAGAGCTAAAAGAAATCACATTTAAAGAATTATAAAGTTTGATGACATTGATGTATAAAATAGAAAATAAAGAGACAGAAATCATAAAAAAGAGAACTAGAATATATTGTACAACAATGGGAATGCAGCCAATATTTTATAATAACTATAAATAGAGTATAACACTTAAAAATTGTGAATCACGAGTTCCCATCCTGGCTCAGTGGAAATGAATCTGACTAGCATCCATGAGGACACAGGTTTGATCCCTGGCCTCGTTCAGTGGGTTAAGGATCTGGTATTGCTGTGAGCTGTGGTGTAGGTTGTAGATGCAGCTTGGATCCCATGTTGCTGTGGCTGTGGTGTATGCTGGCAGCTACAGCTCCAATTTGACCCCTAGCCTGGAAACCTCCATATACCATGGGTGCGGTCTTAAAAAGACAAAAAAAAAAAAAAAAGTCAATCACTATATTGTACACCTGTAACATATAATATTGTACATAAACCACATATCAAATAAAAAAAGAGAGAACTAAATAGAAACTCTGGAGCTGAAAAATACAATTACTGAAATTAAAAAATTCAATAGATGAGCTCTGTAGGAGATATGAGAACTGACAGAAGAAAGAATCAATGAATCTGAAGATTGATGAATAGAGATTATACCATGTGAAGAGTTTAAAACATGAAGAAAAATGAATAGAGCCTCAGAGACCGGAGGATACCATTAAAATATGAACATAGACATAATGAAGGGGAAGAAAGGGCAGAAAAAATAACTGAAGAAATAACAGCTGAAAACTTCCCAAATTTGGTGGGAACTGTACCTATACATAAAGAAGCTCAACAAAGAGCAAGTAGAATAAGCACAGAGTGATCCATATCTAGTCACATCATAGTTGAATTGTTGAAAGCCAAAAAAGAAAAAAAGGAGAAACAAACGGAAATCTTGAAAACTGTCTTGTACAAGGGGACCATAATGCAATTAACAGATGACTTCTCATTAGAAAAAACAATAGATGCCAGAGTCAGATGTCTGATGTACTTAATGCTCTTAAAGAAAATAAACCTAACAACTAAGAATATGACATCCAGCAAGACTATCCTTCAGAAAACAGAAATCAGATAAAAGACACTCTCGGGTAACAATGACTAAGTGAACTCACTGCCAGGAGATCTGACCTATAAGACATATTAAAAGAATTTCTTTAGGCTAAAAGGAATGACACCAGATGGTAGCTCAAGTCAGCATGAAGCAATAGAGATGAATAGAGATCACTACCATAGGTAATTAGAAAAGATAGTATAAATATGTTTTTCCTAATTTCTTCTCAACTAATTTAAAAGACAACTGCATAGAACAGTAACTTTAAAATGATAATATTGGACTTATAATATGTAAAGATAAAAAATGACAAAAACAGCACAGAAGTTGTGGTGCTATTTATTTCTTCACATGGACTCAAATCCAGAAATATTATATATTATATTATATTATATTATATTATATTATATTATATTATATTATATTATATATATTTCCTCTAATGATATATATCCTCCTTTCTCTTAAAGAATATAACATAATATGAAGCAATAATTACAATATTATATTTGTTGGGTTTATAACACAGTCATACTACATACTTATATATGACAACAGTATCACACAGGAGGAGGGAGGAAATGGAATTATATCGGAACAGTTTCTAAATTTTAACGAAGATACTAGTTTTAGGGAGTTTGCTTTGTGGATCAGTGGTTAATGAACCCAGCTAGCATCCATGAGGACTTGGGTTTAATCCCTGGCCTTGCTCAGCAGGTTAAGGATCCGGCATTGCCATGAGCTGTGGTGTAGGTCGCAGACATGGCTCGGATCCCACGTTGCTGTGACTGTGGTGTAGGCCAGCAGCTACAGCTCCAATTTGACCCCTAGGCTGGGAACCTCCATATGCCCAGGGTGCAGCACTAAAAAGTAAATAAATAAATAAATAAATAAGGTATTGGTTTTAAATTTAAGCTGATTGTGGCAAGTTGAATGCATGTTGTGATCTCTAGAATAACTGTTAAGAAAATAACAAAAAAATATAATACTGTAGGCCAAAAGTTTAAGATTATCTGAGAAGGCTAGGAAGGTTAGTTATAAATAGATCATATCTGAAACACTGAGGTATAATTTAGGGTTTTTTTTTTTTTTTCTTTCATGGATTCAAGAAACAGGCTTACCTGAAATGCACCTGTCATGTGCCAGTGTAATCAGTGGTACATTGACTTTTCCTATGTAAATATCCTCCTGGGTATCACTATCATCAAACACATAAAAACTCAGAGACTCTGACTTAAGGTATCGATCCAAATCCATATTCATTGGCACTGGGAAACACATATGATCATCGAACTGTGGATCATTGCTACTGGGAATGATGGCAGTATCATGGTCTGCAAAATCAAAAAACTTGTACACAACATATGCGTGTGGCTGAAGGTGGCTTTCTCGGGATTGCAGGTGGTTGCAACATCTTACTGTAATGTGAAGTTCATTTAAGTTGTCATCTATGGAATCAGTAGAACCGAGCCGAGCAGTTTTGGGTGATTGCCGACTTAACTGGAAAAACATACATATTTTATATTACAGTAATAGCACAATGAAAGGAAAAACAGCAGCTGCCAACCCCCAAACAAAATAATTTTGTAAACTGACAAAAAGCTGCATATTTTCACTTCATAGTGAATATCTCAGTAAGATTCTTGACTCATATTCAAAACCAATATTCTGTAGAACATGGGTACAGCTGCTATTAGCAGCAAACATAAAAGACTGAGCATATATGTAGAGATTGCTGTTAAAACCAAATAAATCCAAGGAAATAGTTAATCTGATGATCTTTAATTCCATCTAATAATTAACAGGTAAAGGGAGCAGATGGGTTCAAAGACAAACGTTCCTTATCTCACAAATGTATTAAGAGCTAACCCTTCAACCATTCCATTTATTCTGATCATATCCTATTCTTAATTGAGAATCCAATTAATTCGATGGCACCCACCCCCAGAGATGTTTCTGTTATAATTTGGGCTGGTCCTCATCCTGAACCAATGGGATCTGGGGAAGCAGACACCTGAGACCAAGGCAATTAGTTTATCAAAGTCTAACTGCTATAAGAACGAGAGAGCAGAGTGAGCGATAAACCTTGGAGGGGTAAAAACTTTGACTTGGGAAGACATTTCAGAAGAGTGATGAGCAAAAGGAGTTATCAGACAGCATCAGAGATTACTTTATGGCCCTTTTTGGAACCATTACTCAGGTAGCCAGTAAGTATATAAATATTTTAGTAAACAGCTGCACTAACTGCTAAGCCTACCATAGCTGATGCGATCTGGGACAAAGAATGCAGTGCAATGCCATGTGGTGTTAGAGAATTCTCTACTTCCATAGAGAAACACTTCTTTCACTGCATTTTTGAATCTGGAGTGAACATCTGGAACCTCTGATTCTAGAGGATCTTACTGGAGAAGGACAACTAGAACTGTAGTCATAATCTCCTTAGTGGGGACATCTGGTGGTGTGGAGAGGGGAAGTCTAGGGAGGGAATCACAAGGCTGTTTTCCCGTGGGCCAGTTTGCCTCTGGCTGTAGAAGGCTGAGTGGAATGATTTACAAAGTACCCACTCTGCGTCTCTTCCCAAGTCCACTCACAAAAGCAGAAATTCCAACAGTTAAATGACTCATTCAAGCCATAAACTGGGAGTCTAAAAAACTTTAAACTACAAAACTAAGTAAACACTGTGGTTTCTCTATTTCTAATTCCCTTTTCTATAGCAGCATTTCCCAAAGAGTGTTCTGTAGAATACTAGTCCAGAAAGGTGATCTCTGGGAAACAGATGCCATTCTTTAAGTTGGGAATCAATGCCGTATTAGTCATGGTTCTTTAATTCAAAGTTATAGAAACTAATTCCACCCAACAAATTCAATGAAAAGAGACTTTAATACAGGCTATAGGGTTATTTCATAGAACTGTATAGCAGAAATATGGCTGGGTTATAGGAAGGTAACAGGACTGGAAAACCACCAGAATTTACTCTCCATCTAGTTTCCATTTCTCTCTGCATGCTCGCTTATTATTTTCTTTCCAGTTCCATTTTCTTTCCTTTGCTGTTTAACATGGTAGAAGATAGCTGGCCCATAACTCTCAACTTTACACGTTCTAGGCATGATCTTGATCCTCAGCAAGCAGAATCTGACTGACTCTGGATCTCAGGAAGCAGAATCTGACTGGCTCCAGTTGCGGGAGGGTAGATAGTGCTGAATCGTTGATTATAATTTGGTGGAGTGGGAGAGAACAAGATCACCAAGTGTAAAGCTGGCCACTGGGGGCCCAGCCCCATGGGTTAGTAGAGAGGGAAGTTCTAAATGAAAAAAGGGAATCATAACTTGAGCAGACATTCCAAAATGTTTCTCCATCCCTTTGTTACTTAAGTGTAGTTGAGATTGACGTTATGCATGAGAAGTCCTAAGGTCAAGCAAGGATCCTATTTAATTTTGCTCAATTAAATAGGATCCTCTTGAGATTGATGTTATGCATGAGAAGTCCTAAAGTCAAGGATCCTATTTAATTTTGCTCAATTCAGTGTTTTCTGTATTTACTGGATCATAAAACTCGTTTGGAAATATGGCTATTGAGACTCCATGAGACATAGTTTGGAAAATGCTGCTCTGAGGAATTGCATTTAAACCTCCAATTCATAGTAAAAGAATATTCATTTTATTTTCTACTTTGCATTTCAGAAACCTAAAAGTTTTTGAAACAGCTGGAAAGAAGGAGAATGACTGAAAGTTCAGTAACAGCCATTCATTTCCTTAACAACAGAAAGTGTAACAAAAGTCACTTGCTGAATAATAGCATTGCAGTCCTATT
Source organism: Catagonus wagneri (assembly GCA_004024745.2). Classification (NCBI taxonomy): domain Eukaryota; kingdom Metazoa; phylum Chordata; class Mammalia; order Artiodactyla; family Tayassuidae; genus Catagonus; species Catagonus wagneri. Next base: position 2,786,787 of record PVHT020000180.1, read on the forward strand.
TTTCAAAAGTGTCCTGGAGAGTACAAGGGAGTTCCTCTGTGGTGATAAACCAATTCCATACCTTGATTGTGGTGGTAGTTATATGGCTATATACACAAGATAAGTCTGCATAGCTCCCTGCTTCTTCCTACAACTACACACACACACACACACACACACACACGTGCACGCGCAAGCATATGCATGGATAAAAGCACATAAAAACTTACAAAAGCTTGGCAAATAGTACTGTACCAGTGTCGATCTCCTGGTTTTGATACAGTGCTATAGTTACATAAAATACTACAATTGGGAGAAGCTGGGTGAAGGCTACACAGGACCTCTGTACTATTTTTGCTACTTCCTGTAAGTCTATGCTTATTTCAGAATAAAAAGTTTAAAAAAGCCACTTGATGGTTATGAAAAAAATGACTTCAGTTTAAAGAATGATGATATAAAGAAATGCTGTAAAATTTCTGCGTCATGAAAGGGTCTTAAAATCAAACAAGCTTACCCGTTGCATTTTCTCTGGCCCCTTAAAAGTTGATGTTATATATCCCAAAGCCTTTGCCCGTTCTCGATAAAGTCGAATTGCTTGATCCATGGGAACTCTTAATCGGAACCAGTATTCCACTGTCCCAAAATTTGGGATATCTCCTTTAGTTCCTACAAAACAATACATAACTCACTGTTACAATAGTCCCATAAGTCAAAATATATACCAGTAAAAAAATACATCAATGGCATTATGCATTAAAACTATTAATTTTATATTGAGTCAAATAGTATATGACTCACACAAATGATGTGTGATTGGCAAATAACAGAGATAAAGAAAATAAAGTTACTTCTGCGAGTAAGAGTTCCATTGTGGATGTTAAATATTATTGAAGAACTATGTCAAACTATGACTTGAGGTAGTCCAATTTATACTATTTCAATCCTTCTAAAACAAAGAAAAAGCTCAACACTGAATCAAATACTCTATAGATCCTTTCCGATACTACTTTTCAAAAATTTAACAAGTTGCACTCAATGTAGTCTGATAGATACAATATGAAACCTCAAAATTATAATGTGATATTCCATCTTATAATTTAACTTTCAAGGAATCTTTGGCACCTTCCCATTTTTCTACTGTGCCACAAGTAGAGGGAAAAACACCAGAGCTATGCCAAATGTATACCCTGCTGTGTTTGCCCTGCAGACCCTCAGTACTCCTTAGGGTTCAGGCAGCTCTTCATCTCCCTCTGTAATGATTTCCTCTATGGCTCCTAGGAGACTTACAGGCTCTGTGCTTCCTTCACAGAAAGGAAGGCTATGTCCTCATTAGGGCATGACTGCTCTGGCATAACTGTTCGTTCACCAGTCTATTTCTCTACACACTTGAGGGCAGGGGCCATGGTTTCCATGGACACATTCATAGCAGGGGGACTGGTACACAACGGGTACTCAGTATGTGTTGAATAGAGGCTACTCTTATACATAAACTTCCTCGAATATACCATATTATTAAAGTTATTACCCCATCCTCTTCTACTTCATCAATTTCTTTCTCACCAGTAGATCATGCTCATCAGCATGAAAACATGATTTAAATCTGTCATCATTAAAAAAAGTCCTAAAAGAAGAATACTGATGCACACATATATTTGCTTGTACATGCATAAAGCAAATTTCTTTGGAAGACTTGGTAGCCCTTCGTAGCCTTGGGACCCAGGGTGGGTAGGGGACAGGGACAGACATTTTATGGTATATATTTTATGGTACACATTTCTGTGCTTTTTGAACCATGTGACTATATCATCTACAAATCAATAAAATAAAATCCCTCCCTAGAACCTAAGTCACCCTCCTTCCTTCTTGAAAAGGGTTCTTAATTTGGCCCCTAGGATACTGTATACTCTTGGTTTATCTCCCACCTCACTAGCCATTCCTCAGTCTTGTTGGTTGGCTCTTCCTCTTCCCCCTGAACTCTAAATTTTGGAGTTTCCCAAGGCTCAGTCTTTGGCCACTTTCCCTTCTTGATGCATGTTCGCTCTCTATGTGATATTATCTAGGCCCAAGGCTCTGAATATATTCTGTATGCTAATAATTCCCACTTTTATAATTCTCTCAGTGACCTTCAGGCTGGTATATCCAACTGTTTATGCGACATTTCCACTTGGCTGTAAAGTCAACCTTAACTTGTTCAAACACAATTCTTAGTTTTCTCCCTTGAATTTGTTCCTTTCCCAGGCCTATCTCAATAAATGGCCTCAATGATCTACTACTTGTTCATATCAGAAATTTTTACCTCCTCAGTTTTCCTCATTATCCTACATTTAACTGATGAGCAAATTTTTAAGGAAGAGTTAATCAAACATACACTGAATATAACCACTTTCATTACTATCTAATCCAAGCCACCATCATCTTTCCACAGGTTAATGCAACAGCCTGATAATGGTTCTATTTTCCCTGAGGGTCCTTATAATAGACTATTCCTATTGTATCCGGGATGGTTCTCTAAAAACCTATGTGTGTTCACGTTATTTTCCTCCTCAAAACTGTCCAATGACTTGCATCGTTCAGAGAAAAAGAGGAGTCCAAACTCCTCATCATGATCTACAAAGTTCTACAGAGTGATGTGGTCCCTGCCTACTGCTTTAAGCCCATCTCTGCTCTAGCCACTGGCCTTCTTGCTGTTCCTCCAACATGCTGAATTTGTTCCTCCCTTTGACCTTCGTAAGTGCTGTTTCCTCTGCCTGAAACATCCTTCCTCTGGATCCTAACATGGATCTTTATTCGGGTCTTTACCAATGACACCCCTCAGGGAAGCCCTTATCTGAATTAGTAATCTTCTAACTCTCTCTTTAACCTTTTGTCTTACTTATTGTTCTTCAGATCTGATGATATATACATATTTGTTTTATGGCCTGTCTTCTCCTCTGGAAGGTAAACATATGGGGGCAGGGGCTTTGTCTGTCTTATTTACCACTGATCACTGCATTTCCTAGTGCCTAGAATAGTAATAACACGACAAGCCCTTTAAAAAAATTGATGAATATACTATAATTACTGCTTAATCAAAGGTATCAATATGGTGAATGAACATCTGTACTAATAAGCTTTTAAAAAATTAATAGCCATTGTACTGACACTATCAATGACATTTAAGATAGTCCAATCAATTGTGGGCAGCTAAGTCTGAGAACACTGTCCTTACCCTAAAGGCACCTTGAATCTGTAAGATAAGATACTAATGTGGAATGTCACATCAATATACAAATCCATTAGTGATTCAAACATCTTATGCTTCTAGAGCTGTACTTACCAACCAAACTTGCTGTACAAAATATACGACCACTTTTTTCTAGAATTTCATGGAATCTCAACTGACATGCCGCAATTGTTTCATAATCTGTGCTGTAAGCCTGGTGGACCTCAAGAGTGATAGTATTTTTCTGAATGTATTGTAAGAATAAGTCATTAACTTGAACAAGATATTGAGAAGTAAAGTTATATTCTGGGTGATGGCCCCGCACAATGGGAGTTGTCTGTAGTTCAAAATCATAGAAAGCATAGGTACAGAAAGTGACAGGCTCTTTTTCTCCAGATGCCTCTAAAACTTCAGAAGAAAAGATTACTTTGTTGATATGGATTTCAAATAGATTTTCGCCTCGTTCTAAGTGAATGGTTTCATCAAATTCATCAACAGAGTCATCAGGCATAATTTCTGGTTTGAATTTATACTGCTTGGTGCCATAGGCAATATCCTTTAATTGGGCTGCAAGAGAAGACACACAGTTTAGAGGTTTTAAATACTGATATATAAAGACACAAACCAGCTTTCAAAGTGGTGGGAAGTCTGAATGCTTTTGGTAAATAGACTCAGTTTTAAATTCTGACTACACATTTTTTTTCTGTGAATAATGTGTTATAAAGAAACTCATAATTTATTTTTATATCACTTGCTAAAACAACAAAATTACAACTTAAGAGGTAATACAGGCTCTACCAAGGAAAAGGAAAAAGAAAGAAAACGGCCTTTGAATGAATGGCTGAGGTAAACATTTAGATTCCATCCACTCCTTTGCCTCTGCTCTATTATTTTCTCTCCCATGACGTCAATTTTTCTTTCCATTGGCTCCTTCCCTTCAGCTTATTAAAATACATACTCTTCTACTCTGAGGGGATTAGGGATATGTCTATTATCTTGATTATGGTGGTGATTTCAGACACATCTATATAGGCCAAAACTCACCAAATTGTACATTTTAAATATGTGCAGTTTAAAGTATGTTTATTATAAAGCTGCTTTTAAAAAAGATATGTCTCTTTCTAGATTAGAACATTTCCTCATACATATACAAAAATAAACTCAAAATGGTTTAAATACCTAAATGTAAGACCAGAAACCATAAAACTGCGAGAAGAGAACATAGGCTGAACACTCTTTAACATAAAGTGCATTAGTATTTTTTTGGAGCTGTTTCACGACGCAAAAGAAATAAAAGCCAAAATAAGCAAATTTAATGAAATTAAACTTAAGAGCTTTTGGACAGCAAAGGAAACCACTGATAAAATAAAAAGACAAACTAATGAATGCGAGAAAACGTTTGCAAACGATATGACCAATAAAGGGTTAATATCCAAAAAATATAAACAGCTCATACAACTCAATATGAAAAAACCAGACAACCCAATAAAAAAATGGGCAGAAGACCTGAACAGACATTTCTCCAAAGAAGACATACAGATGGCTAACAGGCACATGAAAAGATGTTCAACATTGCTAATTATTAGAGAAATGCAAATCAAAACGAGACATCACCTCACAGCTGTCAGAATGGCTATTATCAAAAAGTCTACAAATACTGGGAGTTTGGGGTTCTTAGATACAAACTATTACATTTAGAATGGATGAGCAATGACATCCTGCTGTACAACACAGGGAACTATATCTAATCACTTGTGACATAACATGATGAAAGATAATATGAGAAAAAGAATGTATACATACATACATAACCGGGTATGACTGGGTCACTTTGCTATACAGCAGAAAATGAAAGAACACTGTAAATCAACTATAATTTAACAAGACATTTTTAAAAAAGTCTACAAATAACAAATATTGGAGAGGATGTAGAAAAGGAAACCTTTGTACATTGTTGGTAGGAATGTAAATTGGTGCAGACACTGTAAAAAACATTTTGGAAGGTCCTCAAAAAGTTAAAATAAAACTACCATATGATCCAGCAATTCCACTTCTGGGTAGAATATATCCAAATAAAACAAAAAAAAATTTGAAAAGATATATGCATTCCAAAGTTGATAGCCACTATTTACACTACTTACAACAGCCAAGATATGGGCACCACCCAACTGCCCATCAATCGATCAATGGATACAGAAGATGTGGTACACACACACACACACACACACACACACACACACGCAGGAATATTACTCAGCCATAAAAAAGAATGAAATTCTGCCATTTACAGCAACATAGATGAACATATATAATTTTACACTTAGTGAAAAAGTCAGAGAGAAACAAATAGTGTAAAATATCACTTACATGTGGAATCTAAAAATAAGACAAATATATATGTCAAACAGAAACGGACTCAAAGATATAGAAAACAAACTGCAAAAATACTGAATCACTACGCTATATACCTGAAACTAGTCTACTATAAATCAACTCTATTTCAATAAAAAAATAAAATAAAAAGATATATCTTGGAGTTCCTATTATGGCTCAATGGTAATGAACCCGACCAGTATCCATGAGGATATGGCTTTGATCCCTCACCTCGCTCAGTGGGTTAAGGATCTGGCATTGTGTGAGCTGTGGTGTAGGTCACAGACACAGTTCAGATCTGGTGTTGCTGTGGCTGTGGTGTAGGCTGGCAGCTGCAGCGCCAATTCGACCCCTTGCCTGGAAACTTCCATATGCCTCAGGTGCAGCCCTTAAAAAAAAAAAAAATAAAAAAGATATATCTCTTTCTAGATACGCATTTCCCATGTTACATTCAAATTTCTAAAAAGAACAATGTACTGTGTCTCCAATTCCTCACCTACCCGACACTTTTTAAACTCCTGTAAAACCCATCTGCTTTACTTTTCTCATGAAAGTACTCCAGAAAAGGAGTTTCCGTCATGACTCAGTGGTTAATGAACCTGATTAGTATCCACGAGGATGCTGGTTTGATCCCTGGCCTTGCTCAGTGGGTTAAGGATCTGGTGTTGCTGTCGCGGAGGCTGGCAGCTGCAGCTCCAATTCAACCCCTGGCTTGGGAACTTCCAATTGCCACAGGTGCTGCCCTAAAAAGCAAAAACAAAACAAAACAAAAAAAAGTACTGCAGAAAAGGTCACCAATAACCAACTGATTACTAGATAGAATGGACTTTGGTCCTTGTGTTACTTGAATTCTTTGTTTACTTGATACTGATGACTACTTCCTCTTCTGTGAACTTCCATCCTACCTTAGCTTCCACATCATCATCTGCCCTACTTCTACTCCTACCACTCTTCTCATTCTTTAAGGGTTTCTCTTTTTCTGCAGGTTTGCTAGGGTTCTGTTTTTATCTTCTTTTTAGTCTACATATTCTCATGGGTAATCTTATCCTCTTTCGTTTATATATTTAGTTTTTGCTTTTTTTTTAGGGCTGCACCCGCAGCATATGGAAGTTCCCAGGCTAGAGGTCAAATTGGAGCTAGAGCTGCCAGTCTATGCCACAGCCATGGCAACACCAGATCTGAACTATGTCCGTAACCAACACCACAGCTCATGCAATGGCGGATCCTTAACCCACTGAGCGAGGCCAGGGATCAAACCCTCATCCTCATGGATACTAGCTGGATTAGTTTCTGCTGCACCACAATGCGAACTCCCTTATCCTCTTTTATGACTTCTGTTTCTATCAATATACTGAAGAAATTCCTATTTCTATTTTTAATTCAGATTTCTTTCTTGAATGCCAGGCCCACACATCTTGCTGAGCCCTCTATCTAGATATCCCCTAGGCACATCAGATTTGTACACCCATAGCAGAATGGCTCATATATTCTCTTCTTGTTTTTTTTCTGTACTTTGAATTTTGAGTGATGCTGTTAGCATTCATTCATCCAGTTGCCTAAGCTAGATCCTACAACTAAAACTATTTCCTAAGCCTTTATTAAATTTGTCCCTTTCTTTTGTACGTCCACTGATTCTATCTTACTTACCTGCCCCCAGTGTTTATTACATAGATTATTAATGGAATCCAAACTGTTTCCTTCAACTTTTACTCATTCTTATCAATATCTATAGCATAATCTCCAAAACGTAATTTTGTATGTTCTACTCCTTCCCTTGAAATTTCCTTGGTGCTTCTCTAGGTTAATAAGGTTTAAGAGCATCAGGGTGGCAAACAGGGCCTTTCAGATTTGGTTCTTTTCAGGTTTATCTCCAGGTTTTCCTCCCTTTACTAATCCCGAGGTCCAAAGAGATGGATCCACATGCAGTTTGTCAAATGAATGGCAGGGCTTCACATTTAGGGCACTGCCTCATCTACTTCCTGGAATGCCTTCCACTGTTTTTACTTAGTGATGAGTTCTATCAACTTTATTTTATTTATTTATTTTTGCTTTTTACTCGCGGCATATGGAGGTTCCCAGGCTAGGGGTCGAATCGGAGCTACAGCTGCCAGCCTACGCCACAGTCACAGCATTGCCAGATCCTAGCCACGTCTGTGAGCTACACCACAGCTCACAGCAACGCCAGATCATCAACCCACTAAGCAAGGCCAAGAATCGAACCCGCAATCTCGTGGTTCTTAGCTGGATTCATTAACCACTGCGCCACAACGGGAACTCGAAGTTCCATCAACTTTAAAGACTCCAAACCTACTGGGTGTAGTCTCCCCTGAATCTTCAGGTATGAATAGGCACTCTTTCCTCAGTGTTTCCTTGGTTTTGCATTTTTCTAGCTTCATACTCTTCACAGTAAAGTATAACTGTCTACTTACTTGTTCACATCTTATGAGTTCCTGGAGGGTGGTGCCGGAAATTTTTTTCCTATTTGTATTCTCACTGCCTAGCACTTGACTTGGGATGCATTAGGAATTTGAGCATGTTTATGGAATGAATCAATGAATTTAGGAGACAGATAAAATATATTGGTAAAGACTTAGACTTGAAAGGAATGAAAATCTCAAACTATGTGATCTCCTTGTTATTCAGGAAAATTTCATTAAGCAAATTTTTATTGAGTACTACTTAAATGGAACACACTGTTCTTTATGACTTTGGAAAACCCCATTCAGTCAGATTAAAGCGTTTATTGAACCCATCTCCTCAGAGCAGCGGTTCTCAAAGTGTGGTCTGGGAACCTCTGAGGATCCCTGAAGTGGTTCCGGAGGGCTGTGTTATTTTAAAAATAATACTAACATGTTATTTGCCTTTTTCACTCTTATTCTCTTACAAGTACATTAGAGTTTCCTAGAATCTATGTTCATAGATTTTCATTCTTTCAAGTCTCAATAAGTCTTTATCAGTAATATTTTACCTATCTCCTAAATTCATTGATATCACAACAGACTGACTACAGAAGCAGCTATTATAAACCCAGCTGTTTTGTATTAAGCAAAGAGTTAAAATGTCACTATTTTTTTTGTATGGAAAGTATAGCTTTTAAAAAATGAAGATTGCAATTTATGTTAACATGTTTATAGTATTATTTTATTAGTATTATTAAATTATTAATATTATCTTAGCATGACCTAAACATGTTTTAAATTTCTCATTTTTAATTTCTAATGTAACTATCATAAATACAACCCACATAAATAAAAGACCTTTTGGCAGTGATTTTTAAGACTGTAAAATTACTGCTGGCACAGATCACTGAATTTAAGCACTGTGTGGCAGACAGCATGAAAAGGCAAAGCACTTAGCATTGTAGAACTTACACTGTAGTCATGGAGAATATGCAAAACCCAATAGTGACTTACACAGACATAATGCAATCTCTAAACGCATTATTTGAGTACATGAGAGTAAAAGTGCTAAGTGCTGAGGTATGGTTTTTCAAAGTAGAGTTTTGCACCTGCATCTGAATTGTTTGGAATTATTTCTAAATATACAGAATCACAGGTCCCAAGATCTCCAGGGGCAGGGCCTAGGAAGCCACATGTAAGAGTCTTATGCTCTACCTCAGTGACTGAGCTAGCTGGGCGGCTAAGAAGCCACCTTTGAAACAAGTTCCCCAAGTAATTTTCAGGCTTGATAAAGTCTGAAAAACCACTGTAAGGGCATTTCAGGTAGAGGGATGGCCAGGAGCAATCAGAGCCAGCTTCCTGGCATGGGTGTGCAATTGGTTAGAAGGGTATATCTTGGAGTCAGAGCAGAAAGGAGCAGACAAAGGCCTGGTGATGTGACTGAGCAGGAGAAATCTTGCAAAGAGCAACCAGACCTCTTGGGCTGAGATCCACAATTTACTTAGAAATTAGAAATGAGGTGGTTAAATTTATTCTCTTGTACTTTATGAAGTACTTTGAAATCTTGTCTGCAGTACCGAATTAAAAAAGCAGTAGGGAAAATTAGCGAAAATTTTTGAGTAGAAAAGTATCAGATAAAAACAGCCTTTCTGGTAAATCATTATTTTAGTTAATAAATTGGGGGGGGGGAGCAAAAAGAAATTGTGAGTGTACATTTGGATGACATTTTCAACTGTTATAAAAATCCACTCCTCCAGTTACTGTGGACAGAGAATTGTGCACGTTGTACCTTCTAGTTTCTGGATGCGGACAGCCCTGATATCAAGAAGATGAACATACTGTTCCACTTTGAGTTCATAATCTTGCTGCAGATTTTCCATCTTCTGGGTCACTGCCTCAACTTCCATCTAAAAAAACAGAGATAAGTGTCATTACTTATGATTAGTTCCATTTTCATTTTTTCAAGCAACTATGGTTCAAGCATTTTCTAGATCCCAGGGATGCCAGGAGCTATAAACCGTAGTTTCCTAACTTCAAAGAGCTTATAGTTTAGAAAATTATGCTTGGCAAAGTTCCTAAGACAGAAGTAAAATCCACAAAACTCTGGATTCCTTTTTAAGGAGGTGACATTCCCATTTGTTGAAAGCTAATATCACATGTGGTTGTGGCAGGACTTCAGGGAACTACAACCCAGGTGCGGGACACGTTCATGCTAGTAAAGGGGGAATTCATTGCCACCATTTGTTCTCTAAAACCAGGGGTTTAAAAAGATTATTTGTTTTTAAACTATTTATTCTAAGTATCTAGCTATAAGGTTAAATTCCAGGTATGTGGTAATGTGATAATAGATTATAACGGATGATAATACATAATACTGCTTAGAAATGTAAATCATCAGTAGAATATTATAGGAAACCTACCTTCTGGACTTAACGTATTATGTTACCTGATAATCTTTATTAATTTTATGTTGCATAATTAGCATGTTTCTTGTTTTTTCAAGTTCTTGCACTGTTTCTGCATGAGTTGCTTGCAGCTCTTTCATGGAGTGTTCTAGATCTTTATTAACTTTACTGTCTATCTTCTCTAAAAAAAAAAGGTCCCCATTTTTCTGTGATTTTTGATCCTAAAACAAAAACATGTTTTATTATCAAAATAAGAGTTTCTAAATAAATGTTTCTAAACGTGAATTAATATGGATATAGCAAGGAACAATCATTAATTGAAAACAGATATATTTCCATTTTCCATCAGGAATAAAGCAGTCCTAATACAGAATATATATTTGGATAGACATTTGGAAGAAAAACAGAGAAACAAAAGTTTATTACTTCATGAAGTAAAAAAGAATCATGTACATTTATTTCTATGTCTACGTTTGATAAAAATCTACATTGTGATGACCTAAAAGAAACGTATTTCCTTGTGTTTTATAACAGAACATCCTGAATTGAAAAATACCATCTTGTGACATATATAATTCAATATTTTACTTAATAGGGTGTACCCAAGGTCTCTCAGAACAGAAAATTGTTGATTAGTTTTATGGTGGGGCATATAAAAGTAAAATGTTTGTTAAAGTTGGAGAAAGTGCTTTAAATAAGAGTTTTTTGAGGTCTACTTTAATGTAATTTTGATGTCATTATGAAATATGTATATACTGTAACTAAATGTCACCTGACCACTTTCCTGAATAATTCATTCTCCAAGTAGAAAGGTTATAGATCAGGGTCATCATTATGCTGAAACACTTATATGTAGACATGAAATTCATGGTGAAATTCAGAAAGTTACCTTTATAAGCAGGAGAGCCTCACTCAATTCATCAGCATTAATATCACTCTCCTGCAAGAGACAGTAAGTAAAAGCTCACAATGAGATATTAATGGAAAGTACTAGAGACATTCCAACTATGCAGATTCCCCTCATGGAACATAGGCTGCCAGAGACCATGAATTAATAAACTAAGTTACATATTGGTATTTTTTGCTCTGGGGTATAGTGTTTTCTTTATGTACAAAATATTTAGATAAAAATTTGAAGTTTCATTTCCTCAATAAGAAAATAGTTCACCTGGTTGTAAAACTTCATGCGGTTTTTAAGTTCATCAAGTTGTTGCTTTTGTTCCAGGTACTGTAACTGTAGTTCTCTATTTTCTTGAACGATTTTCTCATTTTGGTCTTAAAAATAAAGTTGACACCAATTAGAAAGGTAAGTGAGAATGGGGTATAAGAACGCATTTTAAATTAACTTAATTCAGGATACACACAGGATACACATCCAGCTCAATCTAGTTTTGTTCTGGCCAGAGAGGAAATTGAGCTAGCACCTAGACAAAGGCAGCAGGGGAAAGAAGAACAAAGGAACACTATCATGTGTCTACCATATGATTCACTTGCTTATCAAAAACTCAAGACTTAGGTTCACAGTATTAATATGAGGAAATTGTGGCCTCTGGGACTTCAAAGGAACATTCTACCTAAAATACCTAAGAAAATATGTTTCTAAATCTATGATTTTTTTTACTTACTTATTAAGGGTCCTGAAAGGCATGTAGAAAAAAAATTTTGTCTTTTAGTTTTTTTAAATTGAGTTCCTTGAATTGTCGTTTCCCAATTTTGCATAAAGTCTTTTTAATGAAACAAGATAATTTCTCCGTTAATAATTCTGGATCCATAATTTTAATCAACCCCACTTTTAATAAATCCGTTAAGGTAAGAGAAATGGATTCTCAACCAGTACATGCCAGTATCAATAGTAATTCATGTGTGTTCTTTGTTCATTGAGTTTATGCCATTAATTAGGATATGGACTCATTAAAGAATGGAAATAGGTTACGTTTGCCTATATGCTCATTTGCCATGACCCAGAGGCAGAGTATAGTGAAGAGCTACAGAAGACAGCAAATCCATAGAGACTAATTTTTCACTCTCTGCATTCAACATGCTTAACTCAAGAAAAGCATAATAGCTAGCTAATAAATCTATTCTTTAGTCCCATATTCTTATGGGTACCCTTCACTAGAGTTCATTGAGGTGGTCGAGGATTCTTCTCTGTGGGCTCCCTGTGGACTAGTTCTAAACCACATCATCCAAAATGTCTCTACTAATTTCACCCTGCTCACAAAGATTTATGATTATCATGAGTCCTCAATTCAAGTTGTACATTTTTATTTTATTTTCTTAAAGAAAAGGAAATCAACACATTTTCCAGGAATTCTTTATATGAATATGTTTGCACCCTGTGTTTTATACAAAAATATGTTTCTGACATTTATAGTGCTTTGTGTTCCTAAACCATAAAGGCTACATGTAAATAAAAAGTGTAAATCACAAGGTTGAGAAGAAATGGACTAAATTTGTATATTTTTAATATCACATATTTCCTGGCAAACTAAAAGGTAAGGAAAAAAATAACCCTAAAGTATGTAGAGTCATTTTAATATCAAACATACAAAGATTTTTCTTATTGATGAAAGGTTAAAGTTATCAGAGTATAAATTGCTAACACAGTGAACTAAATGGAAGAATTTCCAAATATGAACAATACTTGGAAATTTTGAAGATAAAGGTCAAATGTTTGAACTAAAGTAGGATTAATAATAAATCTGTATTCTTAAGAGATACATTTGCTTTTTTGGTTAGAGAGAAGACAAAGAAAGTGAAATCCTTTATTTTATAGTGATTAGATTAAAACAACATCCAGACAGAATGATTAAGTGAAGAAAGGAAGGTAAATACAGTCAGAAAGATGTAGAACCAAAGTCCTGAGGCTAATATAATTTCCTTCTCTGCCCAGTGAAACTTTTAGGAGTTCTGAGGGGGACCTAAAGTGTAAGGACGTGAGTGTTCCACTTTCATCCAGATGCAATGTATTTTGATTATTATTTCTATACTCTTGTTTTTCTATTCTTTCAGTTTATCCGAGCAGGGTCCTAAGAATAATATGCTTCTGGTATAAACAAACTTATTCAAATATTTCTTCCCTTACTGATTTTTTAAAAACTATGTCCCCATTTCAAACCAGGGGACATAGTTTTAAAACTAGGACTTTATTAGTAGAAAAACTACTTTTTAAAACTAGGACTTTATTAGTAGAAAAATAACTTATTAGCGGGAGAAGATATGACTGAATACCAGTAACTCTCTCTACTGAATTTTATGCAGAATTATATACTATATTTTTCTTAAACTGTTTATTGAGGATATAACTCCTGGATCTTTAAAAAGTACAGAGACGTTACAGTTCAAAGAGGAAAACGACTTGCTGAATTATAATATGAAAAATTAAAGCACCCCTGTACAAGATCAAAAATAACTCCTTACTTTATGATTTGACAAAAATCAGGTTAAGCTAAACAGCACTTTATTCAAATGAGATAACATTTCACTCTTTTAAAATTATGTTCTTCAAGCACAGCATTAATAAGCAGAGTGCAGAGGACAATTCAACTAAACAATTTTCAGAGCTCCTTTGTGCTAATATCTTCAGCTGTGATCAATATAACCATATGCATTATGCTGAATTATGCATTTCAGCTAAAGATAGAAAAGAACTTTCAAAGGCAAGCCCTTAAACACATGCAGTTAATTTAAGCATTAACCAAATGCAAACTGCATTTACATATCCTTCCCCGCATATTCACACAATCTGAAACTAATTTGTACCTTGAATAAAGAGGTGAGTATTCTCTGAAAATAATTTGCCAGTTAGATGAATGACTACAAGAAGCCAGGGAAACATCTCCTGGCAGAGAACACTTAATACATAAAAAAACTAACGTGTGAAGAGACTTCAAAGTAAAATTAAACAATTTCAAAATCTGTAATACAAAAAGGAACTTTCTAAATATTAAAAGATTTCCTTAAATAGACAGTTCCAATTTTTTGTTTAGTACTTCCTTGGAAAAACTGCTTAAAGGCTGTGCTATTTTTCTTATAATCTATTGTAACATTTTCACAAAGAAACAGAAACTTAAATTATGAGACCTGTAAATTTCAGGTATTCAAGCAAAAATAACTAAAGTAACGGTTGCATTAAAAAATAAAGATTCAGTTTTAGAAATTTTTCTTAAGAAAATAATTGGATAAATGTGTAAAGATTTGTGTAGAAACATGTTCATGATACTTAAAAAAACTGAAGTTATTTAAAAATTCATCAATGGAAGATTGTTAAACAATCTATGGTACATCCTCACACTGGAAAACTATGTCAGCTGTTATAAATGATGATGATGTGGATTTACATTTGTACCCAAGAAACGATTTCATAATAAATAAAAAAACACGTTATAAAATCATATGCATACACATAGAAACAACTCTGGAAGAACACACATAAAAACATAAATAGTAATTATCTTGAGGGTTACTGGATTAGGTAATTTTTAGAGTTTTTTGTTTACTGGACCCTTTTTTGAGTTATTTCCAGTATTCAAAAAATCTGAAAAAGGCATAAGAACCAGTTTTAAAAAAAAAGAGTAATGGACTAGTTGCATTAAAATAACTTAGCAACTATAGTTTTAATAACTTAAAAAGAATCCCCAGAATTAATCCAGCAGCAATAAACAGGTGTTTAAAAAAGAGACCAAGATTCTATCCTCGTAAGAGGACAGTTTTTCCATAAATTAATACAAATGTATAAAGATAAGACTTTTGGAATTCTTGATATCTAGGGAAGTAGAGAAAGCACAGAAACAAGAGAGGCTAATCTCTGTTCTCTTTCCTCTAGAAAGAAGAGAGGAAATAAAAAGCACTTTGACTTTGGTGGAGTAATTTATTGAGCAACTATTAAACAAAGCATTCTGTTAGGTATTCAATACTATACATTAAAATCTGGAATTATGTTATCTTTGACATAAAAACTTTAAAATATCCACCCAGTCAGAAATCATGTCACCATTTTATTCTATTCACAATCATCTAGAGAAAAATTCATAAACCATCTGTCATCAAAATTAACCACTTGGTAAATAAATATTGAAAACATATTTCTTTGAAATTAAGACTCCATTGATTATGATGTGCTCCAATTTCAGACTTCTTAAAAACGTTAAAAAAGTCATATCATAATTTAAAAAATGTTATCAATTATGAGATGCTTCCTGATTTCAGACATATTAAAATGGAAAAAAATCTTTCTTAGAGTTAATGAAATATGGCATTGTGATCAAAATCAATACACAGAGTACTGACTAGATGTGAAATTTTTTTTAATTGAGACTGCTCTAAACTTTTAAATGTTCTCATGCAACTGAATTATGAATTTTCAAAAGGAGCAAAGTATTACCACATCACTGGGTTTATCTAGTGGATGAGCAAACAGACACAACACTGGAAGAAAATAATTCACTTCCCTGGCTGTGCATTTGTGTGTATATGTGTGTGTAACAGAGTAAAGCAGACATCGACTTTAATTATAACTATTTCACTTCTATGAGACAAGAAGGGTGAGGTCTGGGACTCATGACATGAAACTTATTAATGATTATTATCTTAGCAGGGACATCTTGACAAGGCTTCTGTATTTAATCTCTGTCATAGAGTAGAATTAGACATCTCAGTATTAGAGATCTTTCTTGTTTGCTAGGTCAAAAACAGCCAAGCAAGACTTCTGCCACTCTCTGCTGTCTTACACTGTTTTTTTCCCCCCCATTGCACTTGCCACCACCTAATGTACCACATATTTATTTAATTACTGTCAGTTTCTCCCTATCAAATTTATGCTGCATGACGACCAGGTCTTTGTTTTATTCGTTGCTGAATCCCCAGAACTAGAACAGTGCCTAGCACATACAGACACTCAAAAAACACTTGTTGATTTTTGAATAAATTTAGGAAAATTAAACATATTAAAGACAACCCAAACAACTGTAACTCTGAGAAAAAGTAAGTCCTTTGGCATATATTCTAAGCTGACTAAAAGGAAATTTAAAACTTTGAGCAATCGGTCAACTCACAAAAGTGGATGGCTGTTAATACAGGCTATGTCTCCCGTACGTAGTAAGGTGTCTGGCAAAACAGCAGGCACCACAGTAAGGGCTTATCGTGTCAATGAATAACAAGGAATAACGTGCATGTCTGAAACGAATAAGTCAGGAGTCATTCTAAATGTACCTTTTTCAGTTTTTAATCTGTCAAGGATCTCAGTTTTGTCTGTTAAATCAGATTTTAAGGCAGTCTCGAGTTGAGCAATCTGTACTTTCAGCTGCTGTTCCTTCAGCTTCCATTGCTCCTCCTGGGCAGCACTGAAGGCACTGCAAAACACACGTGACACGCAAGGAAAGCTTGGAAATCAGCTTCAACCGAAAATAATAAAGAGAAAAGCTTTTAGTGGCACAGAGACCACTGTCATCATGTCTTAGGAATTAAGTAAACATATGCTGGTCTGCTGCTGTTGAAACCAAGGCGCCTTTCTCAGGCTGCGGTTAGGGAACATGAAAGAGTTTGTGGGATGAGCAAAGGAACTGGCCTTAATTTAGAGCTCTAAAGTCAGAAAATTTGGCAGTGTGCAGCTTTTGTGGGACTAGTGAAGGAATTCAGATACTGTACATACTCCAGAGGAATCCACAGTTCCAAACCGCAGTAGCAGACATCGGACAAAACCATCTCTCCCACGAATAAACCCTCTTAATACAGAAAAAAAACCTCTCCACCTGATCTTTAATTCTAGGATCTGAATCTTTTAAAGAGTCTGCGATAATAACATATTTGCAAAATACTGGCCACAAAATGAGAGCATGTTGAACTAAAAGATGGCAATTCTGATATTAAGAAGCAATGATAATGCAATTTTTGCCTAAAAAGCAAAGATCAATAGGTTTAGAACAGTTTCACTTATAACACAAGAAGGGGTTGAAAACCCAAATAAGAACATTTTGATAAGAATGATGTAGACAGAATGATTATTCCTCAATAAAAGTGTAGCAGTTTAAACTATTAAAATCTACTAATGACCAGACCCAGGATACTGGAAGAACCAATTGGAAACTAACTAAATGGCATGCAGTAGGGAAACTGTAAATATTTGTTTAGGTGAGTGGTTCCCAAATGCTAGCCTAAATGAAACACTGGTGCTAGGTTGAAAATGAAGATCCTGGGGCCCAGGAATTCATAGTTTTATAACGTTCCCCAGGTGATAGCCAGGTTTCGGAAAAACCGATCTTGATCTGCATTTCAGAAGAAAACTATTATCTGTGAAGCTTGATATGACTGAATAATTATCAGCAGCTTTGGCCCTTCTACTTATTTAAAACTCAGTAAAGGAAGCAGAAATTTACAAAATCTGGTTTTGTACTGATGAAGAAATAAATGGAAAAGAAACTTATTATTGAAAATTGCCCTTAATGTTGCTCCCAGCTAGTCTGAGGTTTTACTCCAAAGGAGATACTTTTCTGGGAGGCATAGCTTTCAAAAGAACAAAACTGTTTTATTTTATAATTTGTTTTTATTGCATTTAAAATAATATGGACTTAAAAATAAATGGGATTCTAGAAAGTTTCTCTAAATATGACATCTGTTTCTTCTATCAGTGTTCTCATTTCATATATGGAACCTTAAAAAATGCACAGATCTGATATACCAATATTTCAAGTTAATTTTATCAAAAGTAGAGTCACCTAGGTTTAAATGAAATCCAAACAAAATGTGTACTTGAAATACTAAAGGAAAGCATATGCCCTTACATTTTCATTTTTTAATGAAGAACAAATATATTTCCATGTCTGGTCAAATTATATATATCAAACATATACACATACACACATACATATGAGTGTATATGTATGTATGTGTGTGTGTCTTATAATATTAAAAACATGTACTACCCGGAAAAAAATTAGCATGATGAAATAGGCACAACCATACACTATATCAGCCGCCAAAAATTAGAAACAGTAGTGTTCCAATAGCATTTAGTACCAGCAAAAAGATCACCAACAGTTAATCTGGCAGAAACATCAGAAGCTGTATGTGTTTAAATTAAGAACAATTTAGCAGACTGGTTTTTCCAAACCCACAAAATACTAGTGTAAATCAGCATAAGTCACTCTGAATTTAGTCCACTGCTATCTTCCCTCTAAATTTAGTATTACATTCCACTGGAGTTTCATGAGGAATTCCTTTTGAATTTACTGTATTCCTCTATGCTTGGAGCCATCTGTGTAACTATAAATGGTAAACCACATCTGGCTCCATTTTCTTTGTAGAGGCTGTGTACATGATTAAATCTGCATATGAGAACAGTCTTTGAGAACCTTTTATTCATGAAAATGTTTTTGTACATTGCCTACGGTGACAGCTAAGGGGGGATCATAGTTGGTCTTTGTGCACACGGCACTGTTACATTATGTTGCTGGAGTGATAAAATATCAATCTGCGGTGGAATGCCCATTGGAGCCTGTGGTCACTGGCATGTGCACTGGCAGTGCTGGGTCAGCATACTGTAAATACACACCCTTGATTCACAGCGTGATAAGATTGAAAAAAGAGCTGAGAATCCATCTCTACCCTAAGGTCTCTTTTCTTACAGATGGAATTCCTTTTAGTTCAGTGTTCAAGGGCATCTAATGTGAGAGACACATTAGGAAGAGTAAGCTCTAATCATCCATAAAGAAATCCACAGGTACTTTAGTTAGGCCTAGTGGAGATTAAATGTTTGTTAACGTGGGGATATTTCACTCACTGAAGGAAAAACGACACCCTAAAAGTACTCAGTTTGATTTCTGGGAAGCACAACATGCTTATTTAGGATCATGTGAGCTTTCATGTTTCCTAAAGATTGCAGGTCGCAGGTGTCCGCTTTACAGAAGTGGAGCACGGAAAGTCTATGGCTGGTCAGCAGTGCTCCCTTTACATGACTTTCACATAGTAAAAACTTGAGCCAACCGATTCTTAAAATGGTTAATGTCATCTTCAAAAACCGAACCAACTCTTTTTAAAAAAATGCATTAGATGTCTGTCAGGGAATTAATACCTTAAAATCATCTTTAAAAGGGTCTTTGGATTCAAACTCAAATTGACTGAACCTGAACTGGATGATGTTGGGGGATGTGGGGAGGACAGGTGGGAAGGTTTCAAAGGGCTGATAAAACCTATATTCTACTATTTTACAGGACACTGATACACATTATAACAGAAGGACTGTTGCCTTCATCAGCCATATCACCCTAAAACTCTATACTAATTCCAAAATGGGACACAGCTTTACATTATAGTACAGAATTTCTCTCTGATCAAGTAGATTTAATTGCAAAAATTTTATTCTGAACTTTTAAAATGAACATTTCTTAAAGTTATTTCTTGGCACTGTATCAAAAATGTTTTAACATATTAAAGAAGGCTCATAACAAATACTAACATGAGGATTTTATCTTACCAGATGATTCTCTAATATGTCATATATCAAGCAATAAACACATTCAAAATACTGTTTGAAAAAGGAAGATGAGAGTGCAATCTGCAAATCACATTTCTCTCCTGAAAACTAGCCAATTCTGAATAACAAACAAATGCTCTCCTTTTAAAAACATGCTATCACTATGACTAACCAAATAGGGAATATATGTAGTTTGTGATGAGCATTAGTTATTGGCATGATTAATAACGTTGCTATGAAATACAAGAGCTATAAAGAATCTTGGGGAAGATGCTGATTTTTGTAAAGTTTTTCCAACCATGCTTCTGAAAACATATTATATGTTTAAAAACTGTTTTAGAGAATTTTATAGTTCTATTTACTATCATGTATGCTTGCTGGGTTTTATGCCTAAGTGACATTTTTTGACACAAATGGTTTGACACTCATTATACACATTTACTTCCATACACCTCACACAAAATTCAAGCGTAAGCAGCATAACAAAGTCTGCTTTTAATGTGACAGGAAAAAAAAAAAGGTTGCTCAAGCATAAAACATAAAAAAAAAAAAACCTTCAAAGGCAGACTTATGCTCTTAGATCATCTAATACGTAAAACTAAAGTTTCATGGTGATAAATATGAGAAAAGTTATGTTTCTTAAAATTTCATTTATGCATTACTCCTAACTAAGCTTAATTTTTTTTTTTATTACAAGAGAGTATGTTCAATTAAACCTCAAATTGGGGGGAAGTAGAAATGTATGAGTAATGGCCAAAGGGCACTTATTTTCATATATTAAGATCATGTTACATTATTTAGAATTCTAAGATACTGAAGTTAAGTATTAAATCAATGAAAACTTCTAAATGTATGACAGTTCTGTTACCCCATGAATGTTTCCCTTTCACATACACATTTTCCACTGCAATTAAAATCCGAGTGATAGTGACGCACAGGTGAAAAAAATTCAAGTTTTAGAGTCAAAAGAAATGAGTTTTCGTCCTTACTAGAGTCTCAACAATACTGTGTGACTCCATACAAATCTCAATTCCCTCATTTACAAGGTATGGAGATAATATTATTTTCTCTGTCATATAATACGGTGGTTGTGTGATTAGTATGATGAAATTTAAAATTTTCAAACACACAACTACTAAGCACTTAGGTATACATTAAAATAAACCTGGGCTCTATTCTACAGAGATGGAAATGCTCTAAAACAGGAGGTACACTTAGGTATATATTAAAATAAACCTGGGCTCTATTCTACAGAGATGGAAATGCTCTAAAACAGGAGGTATAATAAATGCTTTAGGTAAAATTAGTCAGGGCTGATGAGAGAGAGACCAGAACAAAGCACTAGGGCCAAATGATCTGGAAGGAGGTCCAAAATAAATTCTACATACAAAATTTCAGCCAGTGTGTCTTTTCTGGAGAACCTCAGATGCCACTTTAACCTATGCCTGAACGTGATATTTGTAACCCTTAAATAATAAACTACTGTGCAAAGAAAGATCATCAACGGCTAGTACTGGCAACATAGATGATACATACCACTGGAATGATGTCTAATATTAATTTAGGTACCTTTTCAAAGTAAACCAAGATAAAAGCCTCTGCCTACATTCTTCAGGTATGATTTGTTCAATTTACAAAGTGTAAATTTAGTTTACACACACACACATATCTGTATCACTTAACTAAACAGCTATGGGGTAGAATATTGTTTCTAACATTATCAGAAGAGATTAATTTTTACAATATCATAAATATGAAGCGGGTAAAAGAAGAAAAGTGAAGCAGCTCTTTAAAATTTATCTTAAAGATACCTGTGTTTCTCTTAAGAAACAGAAACAACCGTTAGGTGAACATCTTTGCTTTCCGCCAACAGAATCACTCTCAGCTACCAGGCTGGGTAGCACAGTGGAAGAAACAAAGGCTTGGAGAGACCAAAAGAGTTTCAAATACAAGCCCCACTACTTCACAGCTTTAGGAACACCGGCAAATCTACTTAATTCTGTTTTATTTTCATTGCCTGCAAAATGGACATTTATAATACCCATGTTTCCAAGTTGTCAGAATTATAACAATGTATGCAGTATTTAGCATAATGCTTGCTAGCTTACAGTTTGTGTTCAATAAAAGACAGCAGTTATTACTGGCAACACAGTGATATGGTTTTCTTAGTAAAACAGACTGCAGCACAGGTAAAAGGACTTATACCGATGCCTAAAAAAAGCTTACTTTTGGGAGTTCCTGTTGTGGCACAGCAGGTTAAGAATCCAAATAGTATCCACAAGGGTGTGGGTTCAATCCCTGGCCTTGCTCAGTGAGTGGGTCAGGGATCCGGTGTTGCCATGAGCTGTGATGAAGGCTGCAGACATGGCTCAGATCCCCGCTGGCTGTGGCTGTGGCCAGCAGCTGTAGCTCTGGTTCAGCCCCTAGCCTGGGAACTTCCATATGCCGTGAGAGCAGCCCTAAAATGAAAAAAAAAGGAAAAAAAAGCTTACTTTTCTTTGATAACAAATATTGACTTCCTGCAATCATCTGTTGCTAATTCTTGAATCAATGCTGGGTAGTCTGACATCCAGTGCTTTGACAGAGGAGATCTCAATCAAGAGGAGAAAACACGTGAAATCATGATTTACCTGTTATAAAGTTTCTCATAGTTTTCCTTTAAAAGTTCCCGTTCCTTTTCTAAATCATTAATTCTATCCTGTAGCTGAAATGAGAAGAAAATTACACATCAGTTGTATAAAACCATGTGGGGGTTTAAAAAAAACACGCGAGGAGGCTAACATGTTTTACTCTTGATTTCTAAATTGCAGCTGCGAACTAGTCCATTTATATCGTCTGTATTTAATTTAGCATTGATTTTTTCCAAGTTGTTGACTAAAAATGCAATTAATATTTCTGTTTTAATTTAGTGGGGACGTATGCACTGCTTTATGGCAACATGTGCCAAAACTCAATAAAGAATGTGTTAAAAGCTTGCTGTTAAATCTGGGAAAACATAATATTCTTTATTTTCCTCTCCGATGAATTCCATCAATATATTACTTTTGTATTACTTTCCACTTGGCCCCTCAAAATGAAAGCATTAACTTTTCTTTAGGTTCATGGTTCAAACAAACTGTGTCATTCACTATTTACTCTAAGATAATTTCTCATGTTACCTGGAATTTACAGAGAGCCACATCTTTTAAATGAATGAACAAATAAAATTGTATACCTTGTTTCAGACCAATAATAATACTATTTTAGAAATAAATTTGGGGTAATAATTATATCGTTATGACTAAAATGTAGCTCTCTGTATTTATTTCTAGTATCTATGTTTGTGTCATTCACCTGTACATTTTGTTATTACAACCTTTTCCCATGGATCAGAGTAATCTTAAAATTCATTCCATTCTCAAAATTCTCTTTTGATGCTAGTATGAGACACTGTAAAAGATTCTTCCAAGATGAGAACAGAATGTAGGCATCTTGTTGCATTTCCAGTGTGTTTAAGGACAACTTTAACAGACTACAGAAAAAAATCATGCTAGCTGGGAGACACAAGAAGCAACATGAATAGGAAGATGAGTTTTCAAACAACTTCTAGAAAAAAATTTTTTTTGTCAAAATTGCTGATGTTGGAAAGCAGAGAACATCCTTCTGCTTAGAAAAAGATATATTCCTAAAATTGTCCTGACATCTCAAATGACTAATAAGTTGTTAAGGCTGAGAAAGTTAAGTTCCACAGGTAATGTGGTATTTGTTTAAAAATGTTATGGTTTCCTTTTTCCTCAAGGATCCTTAATCCTTTAGATAAACAGAGGACCTCAGCACATTTGAAAGTATTTTTAAGTACCCATTCACTAGACACGTAACACATCACCTATGTTTTGCTGTGCTCAAAGTGCCATGCATGTAGTTTACGACTTTTAAATCAATACAATATTTGAAATGTCTCTATTTTACTTTTTCAAAACAGTTACAGAGACGTTTTATTGCAGCAGATGGCTAAACTCTTTGGGAGCTTACCTCTTCTACTCTTCTTTCAGAAAATGTCATGGAACGTAATTGTTTCTCAAGACTGCAGCATTTTAAACGCTGCTCTTTAAGTTGCATATTTAGCTCATCTCCATTTGCCATCAAGGCATCATGGCTGATCCTGAGAGTTTTTTGCTTCTGAAAAACAAAAAGAAAATCCTTTCAAAACTTTTTGGATTCTGCTTTGAATAAATGATTATCATTCCATACATGAATTCACTCCTGAAGTTTATGTTATACCGCTATTCTTTACCTCACAATGTATAAATGCTAGTGAATTAAGGTTTTATTATACAATGTATAATGTCTCCATAGGAGACACTCTTGACCCAAGTGTACCATGAGGAAGAAAATATTTTAGCAGAGTCATATAATGCAGACTGTTTTTGTCCTTTATTTCTTCCTAGCTTTTTGACTGATAGTGACCAGTGAGTAACTTAGTTCTAGCAAAATTTTCTTTTTTCTTTTTCTGTGGCTACAGTGGTTGGACATGCTTTCTAAAAATGTTGCAGCATGAGTTAAAAATAAATACTGACCACAGATGTCCAAACTGAAAAGATCTGTCACCACACGATATAAACAGCCTTGGAAGGTTAGCTTCTAACTTTAATACAATTAAGTTAAGCATTTCAATTCAGTAAAACAGTTGCTGAAGTCTTCTTAATTTAAAAAAACTGACCTATTTATGAATATGCTTTAAATTCAATTGTATATACTTACATACCACATACTTCTTTTAGAAATAAAAAAGGTGATTACACTAAAGTCTTTGCATAGAGTCTATATGATGCTAACGATGTAATGCCTTATCTGCTAATTAAAATCACTAATATTCTACTGAGGTGCCTTCAATTGTTTAAAAGAAACATGGCTGTTGAGCTACTTGAGCCCATTTTTGTTTATTTTGGGATTATTATAGCACACTGTCTTTAACTAGCTTTCCCCGGGCTTCCTACCTCATTGAAGCTGTTTGTCTAAACATCTCAAATCTCTACTCACTGTTAGTACCAAAAGAGCTACTGTGTTATCTAAGACACTTGTTATTTGTGGTATTTAAAAATATACTTGGAATAAATGTTTAATGGATATCCAAACAGTCAAAGTGACAAAAGAATGCAAAGTCACTTTTTTTTTTTTTGCTTTTGCTTTTTAGGTCTGCCCCCACAGCATATGGAGGCTCCCAGGCTAGGAGTCAAATTGGTGCTATAGCCGTCAGCCTACACCACAGCCACAGCCACGCCAGATCTGAGCCACGTCTGCAACCTATACCACAGTTCATGGCAATGCCAGATTCTAAACTCACTGAGCAAGGCCTGGGATAGAACCTGTGTCCCCATGGGTGCTAGTCAGATTCGTCTCTGCTGAACCACGATGGGAACTCCCCCAAGTCACTTTTCAATTCCTTTCTTACTGCCTTCTTTTAGAAATGGCTTTCAAACAAATGTATGTTTAATCTCCCTCTTCTATCTGTCTTCAGATAGAACTATCATTCCCACTCTCTAATTAATCTCTGTTTTATAAATGTACATATTTATATGGAAGGTAGTGCCATTATTTGACACTGAGGAGGTTCCTGCAGCTTAGAAAATGCTACCCAGACAATGGTTTAAAAATATTTATCTAATTCAATAGTGAGTTTAGGCTACAGATTACCCTATGCTTTGCATCAATTTACTACTTTTCTTGTTTCAGGACTTCAAAGAAAGTACTGCTTACTATGAATTCTGCTCATGTGGAATGTTTTGGAGTTCATTAATTCCAGAACCTATTGTTAATTATGCAGTGCCAATAAATAGGAGCCCTCTGATGACATATTCCTGTGGGGTCACAGTCCTGTTAAAATAACCACAGGGATAAAGGTCCCAAGTATTGTCAACCTGAAAGATTTGGATTTAAAATAAATACACTGACAACAGGCATGATGTGTATTCAAATATTTTCTGATACTGGCAGTGACAAAACAAAAAATAACACATGTCAAAAAAGATTTAACAAAACCTGATTATTGTCCTATTCATAACATTGATCTATCTTGGACATTTCATAAATGCTTTACAACTGAAATATATGCAAATATATCCAAACCTTCAGTGCTATGTGCCCATATGATTTCAGATCAAAGGAGTTAAATATAAATCATCTTCAGATGATTTATGATAATGTGCTTATTTATTTTAAGATGATACAGATATTTATAAAGTCCAAGCAGCTAGTTATTTCTTTAGTTAAGTTATAAATAACTGATAATACAGGAAGTAAAATTATACACACTTAAGAATAAAGATTGTTTTAAAATTCTTTAAAATTACTTTTTAGTGTTATGAATATTCTTCTAAAAAAAAAACCCTTGAATACTACTTTTGAACCTTTATATATGTATCACCATAATAAAATAAATTATCACAGTACCTCTTGAAGCTGAATAAATTTTCCTTCCATTACTGAAAGAGCATTGCTTTTCTCCACTAGTTGCTTATGAAGCTTAATCATTTCTACGTTTCCCCGAATGTTTGACCTTCAATGACATATTTAAGAAAAGGAGAGAAAGAGAGAAAGAATAAAAAATGTAAAACAAAAGGAAAAAAATCTGTGGTGGGACTAGTTATACATTGAATGCTACTTAGAAAAAAATTTACACACTTGTATATCAGTCACTGAGGCTTATTATATATGTAGGATAGATTTATTATTTAAAATCAACCAATATTCATTCTTGAACTTGCATAAACTCATAGACTGAGTTTAAAGGAAGTCCCAAATTTGATGACTTGTGCCACTTCTACCATGACTGATAATACGCATTTAAAATCTGTTTCAGCGTCCTGGAAGATTGTGCAAAAGGACATGTCTTTTAGCACAGCCATCATTCCACCACCAAATTTCAGGCATATTTTGAGGAGGACTATCACACTATTTTTCACTAAATGAAAAATATGCAATTCAGCCACTCATCTTCCACCACTCCCTAGAAACGAATGGTATCATAAGATTATCATTTGTTGGAGTTTCCTCCTGGAGTTCAGACTTTTCAAAATATTTCCAAAAAAAGTGACTTAGCATTTTATACTAATAATGCCCAAAGCTGGCATTTAAATATGTTGCAGATGTGCCTTTAGCTGTAAGAGATCATTTAACATCCACAGGGTATATAGAAACTCTATATGCTGCAATACTAGTTTGTATTTTTCCAACTGAGATTAAAGCAAATGTAGAATTTAACAGGAAGATCTTGTTAAAGGTTAATCATAGATCTAAATGAATACCTGTTTTCAAAAGGCATTTATTTTCCTGACAGAGAAAGGTTTCTTAATTTAATGTTTTACATTGAAAAGCATTTTAAAAATTGTAAAGCTTGATTTTAGACTTCATTTTTTAAAGAAAAATAAACATAAAAACTTTAAGTTCAGAAAATTATTTCAATATTTAAAGTAGTAATTTTACTTCCAAAACTTATCTAGTATACACATATTGGAAAAATTGTCACAATGCCCTACTGGAACCAGAAAATGGACTACAAAGCTCACACATCTGTAAACCAGCTGAGGACT
The DNA here is from genome assembly GCA_004024745.2 of Catagonus wagneri. NCBI lineage: Eukaryota > Metazoa > Chordata > Mammalia > Artiodactyla > Tayassuidae > Catagonus > Catagonus wagneri. The sequence continues at coordinate 2,814,182 of PVHT020000180.1, forward strand.
TGAAATACTTAATTTTCCTCTTTGATATTTTAAAGTTCATTGTATTTTGGCATCGGACAGTTAGTTGTCCTCACACAGAAGATAAACAAGTCCAAGAACCTGGATCTTGCCCAGGGTGCAGTCTTAACACAATGTTAAAATAATTATGTATCTAAAACATGTTATCTAGTAGTTCTGAGCACATATTCAACAGTCCAGTCACCCGTACTCCCCTAAGTATTATTATTACTCACTAAAAAAAAAAAAACCTGAAGGGAAAATATATTTTGAATAAGTCTAAAGAAAATATTCATATTTTTCCATGTTTAGAAGCCCAAAAAGAATTTATGTATTTTCCCCATAATTAACTTGGTTTGACTACTCAACAGTGAGTGACATTTATTGATACAGAATGAGAGACTACTATTCAAATAATTTTAAAATCTCTTAGATTTTCAGCTGTACCTGGCATTTTACTTGTTTTTAAGTATGTTAATATTTTTGAGAAGATATAGATCTATATACGAGATGCTTTTGAGTAATAACTATGACTAAATGACATCAACAAAAAAGTAAGCCCCAACAACCCACTGATCAACCCATCTAGGGTCATAGAAATTGCAGGCTTCAATTTTGAATTTTCTTTACAAGGCAAAGGCCTATAAGTATCTTTCAGAAACCATCAGTGTTGTAACTGGTGGTTTCTTTCTTCAGTATTTTCCTGAAGTCCTTGGAGTTTAACCTTTTCAAAATACTGCCAAGAAAGGTGCCTTTGTATTTTATACTAATGATGCCCAACCAGTAGGCACAAATACAGCAGAAGCAGTATTCAGAAAACGGCAATAACAATGTGGTACTTAAATAATAAGTCAGTTTGCTAGACAGTACATCTATTCTGGGACAGACAACACAACAACTGCAAGTCTTTATTAATTATTTTAAAGTGTTAATAATGTTAGGGGCTCTATACATAATAGTCATTATTATGTTGAATTTTTTTTTGTCTTTTTGCCTTATTTAGGGCCACACCTGCGGCATATGGAGGTTCCCAGGCTAGGGGTCTCACAGGAGCTGTAGCTGCTGGCCTTGGCCACAGCAATGCAGGATTGGAGCCGTGTCTGCAACCTACACCACAGTTCACGGCAACGCCGGATCCTTAACCCACTGAGCAAGGTCAGGGATCGAATCCCCAACCTCATGGTTCCTAGTCGGATTCGTTAACCACTGAGCCACGACGGGAACTCCCATTGTTGAATATTTTTGATGGTAACAATGAGAAGGAAAGGATTATGTGCTGTAAAGCTGAAAGCACTGAGTCAGATATAAAGTACATAAAAGTTGAAAGTAACATTGTGATGAATGTGGTCTGGACTTTGGGAAGGTAGGCAACGAAAAACATCATCTCAAATCTGCCAATTAACATTTTTAACACAGATGAAATACAGTAAAAGAACAAGGGTGTATGTGAGGGAGGATGGGGAGAAGGAGATGTCACAAAAGTGCACAGGGAATGTGAGAAGAATGTTGGAGGCAAGAGGGAGCTAGAGTCATTGCTAAGTGGCCTGCCCTAGACCTCTCTGCACGTGGAACGAGGCCTCAGGTTGGTTTCCTTTGAAGAACAGAGATAGCGGTAATTTTATCAGCAATATTTAAAGTGCCCTTCACATAAGATTTTCCTACCCTGTTCCATGCACAATGAAGGGAACATCAAATCTTCAGGATGATGACATGTGAACAGCAAGAACAAGGCATAGTAAAAACATTCAGATGAACCCTGACAGTCATGCACCAATACATACATGCTACATTACACATGATGAAATAATCTGCAAATAGATACCAAGCATACTAATTTAGTGCTTTGTAAAAATAAATTTCTCATATTTTCAACAATGATTTGAAAAAAAACTATAAAAAATTAGGTTGGAAAATGTGGTTTCTTTTCTTTCTTTTTTTTTTTTACAGACATACTATTTAGTATGTCAAATCTTCTAGACCTATGAGAAGAGCTGTTGGCCCATCTCTAAGATTAAAACCAAACTGAAATAAATTAGATTTTATGTTGAAAAAAGTAATCCAGCTCAGAAACCTATGTGCCAAGTTTCTCTCATATAATTTGAAACAGTCAAACAATAAACTCTGAAAGAGGAATTTCTAATGGAAGCCTTGAAAACACTTGACTCCAGCTTTGCTACTGGGTGCCATAATAAATCCAGAAACTTAAAACCTCAGATATAGTGGAGAAGGAAAAACTTTCAGTGGTGCTATGTAACGTATAGTCTAATATGAAAGCTTAAGAAGCCAAAATCTTTGCTTCAGTGAAAGTTTCTTACACTTCATTTCCCAGGCACACAACATGTCACCTTCCCCAACTCCCACTGAAATTTCATTCTTTGTTGTAGTAAGGACTATAAACGCTTAAAATTTTTTTTGGTTTTTTAAGGCAAAAATGTTATAGTACTTAACACCATTTAGAGGAGAAGGCTTTAGAATACAAGTTAGGCTATGATTCTCCTAAGTTATTAGGTAAGATATTTATGAGATAGAATGAACAGGCTCTTTTTGAGTCATAGTTTTAGGCTGACTAAATTTGGAGGATAAGATTGAAAACAATTTTAGGATTAAAAAAAATGTTTTTCTTTTTTTAACACTGGCAGTCATTCTATAAGTATATTGTTGAAAGAAGTGTAGGTCACGAGTTTCCTTGTGGTGCAGAGGGTTAAGAATTCATAGCTCGCATTAGGGATACACAGATAACAATCAGTGTATCACTTCTCAATAAGATTACAAGAATTTGCTAGTAAATTAAGGGAAATAAACGTCACTAAAATAGCAAAGTCTATATGAAAGGTAATGACTGCTAAAAACCCTTAAGTTCACAGATGAAAACAATGCTCTCTGATTGAAGAATACATAAAGGAAAAAATTTGTGTATGTTTATTTGCCTCTGGATCGTATCTTTCTTGCAGTGTTGGGTCACAATATAAATCAGAGCTAAGTGTTTTCTTATTCTCAACACCTGCAAGTAATGGGGGAAGACAGTTCTGTAAAGCTTTCTACATGTACATAACCACGGTCATGATTATGGACATGCAGATACATGTAGAGAGTCACTGGACTGTTTGGGGACAGGAAGAACCCAAATCCCAGCTCATCTTCTTAAGTGAACCATTTCGAAGATCAAATTTAATAAACTCCAACTAGTAATGGGAATCTGATAATTATATTCAACATATCAAAAAGCTCAATGGGAAATGTGACTGGACAATTAAGCCACAAAAGTGAACTAAAAGTTTTATACTGATTTTACTTTTGATAGAATTATACCAAATCAGTACAATAATATAGGCTATTATTCTGACAATTATCAGAAGCAATGGTTAGCATGATATAGGTCTTAGATGGGGGAAAAAAAGCACAGATTAATTAAATTAATCCATATTGCTTACTTAGTAGACAAAAATCTTTCAGAATCACAAGGCTCCTGAAGATAAAAGCAGCTATTGTTTAAAGGGTAGGGACCACTTACTCATTTCAGTCTCTGCATTTCACAGTTGAGGTAGCTAACTGCGGCTTAGAGAAGTAAATAATTGACCAGAGTTCATACGTGAGGGAGCCAGGTTTAAGAGAGAAATTCTTCCTACTCTTCTAAGTTGCCTTCTTCCTCTGAGATGTTCCTAGATTTTAGCTTTCTCTCCACTCTCACGTATACACTAACACACCAGTTTCTATTAATTTTGATATTTCTGTGGTTTAAATGAAATGCTTGGAAAATAGGTCAAGCAGCTATCACAAAAACCTCTTAGATAACATTAGTAATAAAAAACATGGGGATAAAAGAAATAATATTTGAGTGTGATATTTTTCCCTGGACAAATTCTAAGGTATTGAAAACAATATTAAGAACTTGGATATACTTTTAAAAAATGACAGATAATCTCCCTGGATAATAATATGTTTGCACAGTTATCCCTGGCCCCATTTACCCTTCTGTCTGAGAACCAGATGTGCCCTTTAAATTAGGGGGCTGGGCAATCAGACAAGCCCAAATTGAGGGGCAATCTGCAAACAACTATCATGAATGGCCTGGAAAAGACTAGGGAACCACTTTAGAATAAGGCGAACCTAAGATACACGACAAGCAAATACAATACATGACACTTGATTGGATATGAGATCACAACAAAGCAAAACAAAAAAAAAATAGCTTTAAAAAAAAAATCAGCTATAAAGGCCACCATTAGGACAACTGGGAAACTTGAATATGGAATGTGTACTTTAATGATGCAGCTATACCTTTCATTGTGAAATGTCCTGAATGCGTGATGGCTGTACTGTGGTTATGCAGGAGGATGTCCTCATTCCCGGGAGGTGCTTAGAAGTATAGAGAGGGTGACATGATTCATGCATCTAACTCTCAGAGGGAGAGAGAAAAAGAATGAGAGAGAGGAAGAGGGAGGGAGACGGGCCTGTGCCTGAGTGGGCAGAAGGCAGACCAGGCTGTGTCATTCATAAACATGCCAAGGGCCGGGGGTAGGGCGTAGGGTATGTGAGTGTTCACGCTACTATTCTTACAACTTTGCTGTAGGTTTGCTATTTTTTCAAAATGAAAAGCTGCGGAAGAATTTAAGAGTGCCAGGAAGTAGTAGTCATCTGTGCCTAGCTGGAAAGATGGAGCCTCTAAAGCCAAGCTGCTGCATACACTGCGGGGCAGCAGAAGGCCTCTGTGCTTCAAGATCTGACAGTGTGCTGTCAGCCAAAGGGAAGACGGCAAGTCAGAGTGTTTGAAATATTTATGGGTTAAATTTCCTCCACTGGGACATTATGGCACTTACATGATCTCTAATTAGGAAGGTAAACACCCTAACATTTACTTAAAAAAACGCTTAGTACAAACTAGTTATACATTTAGTAAGAGTATAAATATTTTTGGAGTTGAAAAAGTCAATAAAAGGTAAAATCATCCTGATTTTAATGTTCATATACATGTGTTCACTGGTTACTGCTTTGCATTTAATTTAAGACGGCCTTTTTAATAAGCAGAAAATGTGCATTTTTATATTGTTTAAATTTTAATATGAATTTTTGTTCAAAACAACACAGACATTCAGGCTACTTGTAAATGATACAAGATTTTTTGCTAATGAGGCATTATGTAGAACATATGCAAAAATCACAACTCAGTCTTCCAAAATAGACCACAATAACAGGAAAAAACATGATTTTAATAAAAAAGAGCAGCACTGGGCTTTTACTTCAAAGCAATTAAGGGCTTTGGATAACCAAAAGTTTATGTCGAGCTGATGCCAAACCAAACTGGTCTATTAAACACATACTACGAAGAGTTTCTGTAATATTCTATGAAAAGGCTCTTTGCCATAAATATCAAGCACCACACTCTTAAGATTACAACTACGTTAGGTTCATGTTTGAGAACAAGGAGTCCAACATTCAGATCAGACTTCTAGAATTTCAAATCTGAAATAATGTATCTGTGAAAGAGAAGCTTAAATATGTTTTCCATTTTGTGATTTTTCTCTACAGTAAATTACACCAAGTTTTATATTCTCCCCAACATTTCTCAACAGTTTTCCATTAGTCTCAAAAAATTGCTGTTACACATAAAATTTTGAGCTATATGTAAACACATAGGAAAAAAAGACTTGAAGGCCCTTATTTGAAGTCATTTCTTCAGTTTTCAACAATTGCATTTCAAGAAATAATAAGTTATTCACCATAGGTACCCTGCATTCCAAGCAAATAACCTCTAATTTTCCATTTTATAAAATCTATAAGGTATGGTACAAGTTGATTTATTTCTTTGGCCTCTGCAACAAAAGTTTATTTACGTGTAATACTCATTTTGTCCCTACTTCTAATTCTGGATGTGACAAAAAATAGACTGCTATGGAGTAAATAATATAGCCCCCCTCTCCCCAGGAAGGCCTTAGTTTAGTTCTCTTTGTATGTGTATGTGTGTGTTTTTAGGACCACACCCGTGGCATATGGAAGTTCCCAGTCTAGGGGTTGAATCGGAGCTGTAGCTGCCAGCCTATGCCACAGCCACAGTAACGCCAGATGTGAGCTGTGTCTGCGATCTACACCACAGCTCACAGGGTCAGGGATAGAATCCTCGTCCTCATGGATCCTAGTTGGGTTTGTTACTGCTGAGGCATAACGGGAACTCTTTTTTTCTTTTTCTTTTTTTTTAGGGCAGCACCCTTAGCGTATGGAAATTCCCAGGCTAGGGGTCTAATCGGAGCTGTAGCTACCAGCCTACCACAGCCACAGCAACGTAGTTTAGTTTTTAAGGTAAACTCTTCTATGTGTATATGCTGACATCTCCTGTTGACAAGATTTATAGTAGAAAATATGTGGACCTGCCTATCCTTCTAGTTCTTCTGTTGTTCTAGTCCTAGGACTGAAGAATCTTTGGACCAATGAACACACCAGTTCTTGGATGATCACATCCCTTTGGAAGAAGAAAGGGCCAACACAGGGTTCATCTTACTCTTTGGCATTTAAGAAATACAACAGAGAAAGTAGTCTGATAACTGTCTTCAACTGTCAAGGGCTGGGCTTGGCCTAAGTGCAGAATTTTTATATTTAGATAATATTTTAAATACAGCTGTTGACAATTTATTAAGATCACTATATTCAGTGATGGGGTCTGGTTCTTCAGCACTGTTCCTCACATGGAAACATTTCTTGGTCTTCCAAGAAGGCTAAGTCAAATCAGTTCTTATTCCTAGAGGAACATGGATAACGCCCAGGTATTTAAAACCCCAGTTCAAAGCGAGGGTTCAATATAATTCTCAAAAAATATAATTCATTTTTCTTTTGCCCTGTACTTAGAAGGGTATATAAATTTCACTAAATATACAGAATTTCATTACGTAATCTAATTTTACACGTAATTTTTAGGAACAGAAATTATTAGAAACAATATTAATCTTTCAAATCTCTGAAATAAAAAGCTTTTCATATATTTTTAGCCCACTTTATTTTTTGAAAACAAGTATTCTATTATGTATCTTTTCTGAGCTTTTCATATATTACCACGTAAGGTTAGTTTGTTAAAGGGGAATTAAACTCTGACTCCAAATGAAAGAGTGGAAAATCATACTAAATGAGAATCAATTCACATAAGCATATCACTTGGAAAGGGGAAAAACAAATAGAAGATCTAGGTCTGGTTTTAAAAAAGAGAAACAAAAGAAATAGAAGATGGAGTTCCCATCATGGCACAGCAGAAATGAATCCAACTAGGAACCATGAGGTTGTGGGTTTGATCCTTGACCTTGCTTAGTGGGTTAAGGATCTGGCATTGGTGTGAGCTGTGGTGCAGGTTGCAGATGTGGTTTGGATCTGGTGTGGCTGTGGCTGTGGCCAGAAGCTGTAGCTCCGACTGAACCCCTAGCCTGGGAACCTCCATATGTTGCAAGTGTGGCCCTAAAAAGCAAAATAAATAAATAAATAAATAAATAAATAAATAAATAAATAAAAATAAATAAAGACAGATAAAAGATTTAACAATCAAACGCAATGTGTAGACCTCACTTGGATTCCAATTCACACAAACAGTAAGAGGACATCTTCAGAGAAAAGAAATAAAAGGAATCCAAATCCAAAGGAAGAAGTAAAACTATCACTATTTGCAGATGACATGATACTATACCTAGAAAATCCTAAGGATGCTACCAGGAAACTGTTTGAGCTCATCAATGAATTTGGCAAAGTTACAGGATACAAAATTGATACACAGAAATAGACTGCATTTCTATATACTAATAATGAAAGATCAGAAAGAGAAGTTAGGGAAACAATCCCATTTCCCACTTCATCAAAAATAATAAAATACTTAGGAATAAATCTACCTAAAGAGACAAAAGACCTTTACTCTGAAAACTATAAGACGCTGATGAAAGAAATCAAAGATGACACAAACAGATGGAAAGACATACCATGCTCTTGGAGTGAAGAATCAATACTATCAAAATGACTATACTACGCAAGGCAATCTACAGAGTCAATGCAATCCCTATCAAAGCACCAAGGACATTTTTCACAGAACTAGAACAAAATATTTTAAAGTTTCTTTGGAAGCACAAAAGACGCAGAATGGCCAAAGCCATCCTGAGAAAGAAAAATGGAGCTGGAGGAATCAGGCTCCCTGACTTTGGACTATACTACAAAGCTACAGTCATCAAATCTGTATGGTACTGGCACAAAGACAGAAATATAGATCAGTGGAACAGGATAGAAAGCCCAGAATTAAGCTCATGCACCTACAGTCAACTAATCTATGACAAAGGAGGCAAAAATATACAGTGGAGAAAGTGGTGCTGGGAAAACTGGACAGCCTCATGTAAAAGAATGAAATTAGAACACTTCCTAACACCATACACAAAAACAAACTCAAAATGGATTAAAGACCTAAATATAAGACTAGATACTATAAAACTCTCAGGAGAAAACATAGGCCAAATACACTCCAACATAAACCACAGCAATATCTTCTCAGATCCACCTCCTATAGTAAAGACAATAAAAAAAACAAAAATAAACAAATGGGTCAATTAAACTTAAAAGCTTCTGCACAGCAAAGGAAACCCTAAACAAAACAAAAATACAACCCAAAGAACAGGAGAAAATATTTGCAAAAGAAGTGACTGACAAGAGATTAATCTTCAAAACTTATAAACACCATCTGCAGCTCAATACCAAAAAAACAAACAACCCCATCGAAAAATGGTCAGAAGATCTAAACAGACAATTCTCTAAAGAAGACATACAGATGGCGAAAAAAACACATGAAAAGATGTTCAACATCACTAATTATTAGAGAAATGCAAATCAAAACCACTAGGAGGTACCACCTTATACCAGCCTGAATGGCACTCATCAAAAAGTCTACAAACAATAAATGCTGGAGTAGGCGTGGAGAAAAGGGAACCCTATTACACTGTTGGTGGAAATGTTGGTGTAACCACTGTGGAAAACAGTACAGCGATTCCTCAGAAAACTAAAAATAGAATTACCATTTGCTCCAGCAATCCCATTCCTGGGCATCTATCCAGAGAAAACCATGACTCGAAAAGATACATGTACTCCAATGTTCATTGTAGCACTATATAAAATATCCAAGACATGGAAACAGCCTAAATGTCCACTGATGGACAGAGGAGTGGATAATAAGATGTGGTACATATACATAATGGAATATTACTCAGCCATTAAAAGGAAAGAAATAACAACATTTGCAGGAACATGGATGGACTTCGAAATTACCATGCTAAGTGAAGTTAGTCAGAGAGTGAGACACCAACATCATATGCTATCACTTACGTGTGGAATCTAAAAAAATGACACAGTGAACTTGTTTGCAGAACAAATAGATTCACAGACTTTGAAAAACTTATGGTCTGCAAATGAGACAGGCTGGTGGGGTGGGCTGGGGGTTTGGGATGGAAATGCTATAAAACTGGGTTGTGATGATTGTTGTACAATTATAAATGTAATAAAATTCATAAATTAAAAAAAGGAGAAAAGACATCTTTAGAGAAGTTTGAATATGAACTAGTTATTAGATGATATCAAGGAACTGCTGTTAATTTCATTAGGTGTGACAATAGCATGGTGGTTATGTTAAAAAAATTTCCTTATCAGACAGGGATATATACTGAAGAATTTACAGGTGTGATGACAGAGGCTAGTTAATTAAAGAAAATGAAGGTGAAGGGATAGATGAAACAAGATTGGTTAATGTTGATAACTGTTACAGCTGAGTGACCAGTGCGTGGAATTTCAATATTCTACTCTACTTTGGGGTATGACTGGTCCAAACAAAAAGAAAAGGCCATAAAGGAAGAAAATAATTCAAGAAAGAATATGGTAGGAGTTCCCATTGTGGCTCAGAGGTTAACAAATCCGACTAGGAACCATGAGGTTGGGGGTTCGATCCCTGGCCTCGCTCAGTGGGCTAAGGATCTGGCGTTGCTGTGAGCTGTGGTGTAGGTTGCAGACGCGGCTCAGATCCCACGTTGCTGTGGCTGTGGTGTGGGCCGGTGGCTACAGCTCCTATTACACCCCTAGTCTGGGAACTTCCATATGCCACAAGTGTGGCCCTACAAAAAGGCAAAAAGACAAAAAAAAGAAAGAAAGAATATGGTAAAAAGATAGTCTTGGAAGCATAAAACGAGAGAAGAGGCATTAGCAACCAACAGATGACAAAGAAGGATGGGAAATAAAATACTCCATATAACTAAACATCAAAAATGAAGAGTCAGCAAGGAGACTACTCAAGGGGCCCACTGTCACCAATTGGCAGAAGTCGATGTCAATTTTGAATACTAGGAGAGGTAACATCTTTATGGGATGAAAAAAATGGGTATTATATTATGGAATTTACCACCTTTTAAGCTTGAAAAAAAACTTAAGGTTTGACTTATTCACACAGTATGCCAACAGCTGAATCCTGGTCACATATTTTCTGGTAGATACAATCAAATGGTATCTGAACTTCCTGTAGGTTTGCTAAATGGGGCAAATGAGCAGAGGAAACTAGATGAGGCAGAGTAGTTTAAGGAAAAATGCCCTTAGACTTGAGTTATTGATAGTAGTTGGTAGGTCTAGAGAAAGCTTGTATGAAATATGTCAAGTAAAACATGATTCCTGTTGCGGCACAGCATAAACTAATCCGACTAGCACCCATGAGGATGTGGGTTCGATCCCTAGCCTTGATCAGTGGGTAGGGGATCCTGCATTGCCTTAAGCTGTGATGTAGGTTGTAGGCAGAGCGCGGATCCTGCATTGCTGTGGCTGTGGTACAGGCCTGTAGCTGTAGCTTCGATTCAACCCTTAACCTGAGAACTTCCATATGCTGTGGGTGAGGCTGTGTAAAGCAAAAAACAAACAAAAAACTCCCATGATTTTCTTTTTTCTTTTTTGCTTTTTAGGACCACACCCGTGGCATATGGAGGTTCCCAGGCTAGGGGTCAAACTGGAGCTACAACTGCCAGCCTGCGCCACAGCCACAGCAACGAAGGATCTGAGCTGTGTCTGCGACCTACACCACAGCTCATGGCAATGCCAGATCCTTAACCCACTAAGAGGGGCCAGGGATTGAACCTGCAGCCTCATGGTTCCTAGTCAGATTAGTTTCTGTTGCGCCACGACGAGAACTCCTCCCATGATTTTTAAACCTACTAGACTTATCCTGCCATGGAATATGATGAATTATTTTAAATTTTGACCTTATCAAAGTGATATTTTTGTTTTAACATACCTTTGACCTGTAGCCTGCTGTTCTCGAAACTGAAGAAGAGATAACTGAGATTCATTTTCTTTTTTCTTCAACTGGGTTTTTAGAGCCTCATTAAAGTTCTCTAACTCTTCTATTTGGCTTCTCTGGGACTCAATAACATTTTTTCTGAAACAGAGAATCTTTACAAGAATTTGCAGTTTGAGGAAAAATCTGCAGTATTTAAGATTTAAGATCAGTACAAAGCAAGTGCTTCATAGTAAAGAGCAAGCGAAAGTTACAAATTTTAGCTTAAGTGCCTCTGCATACAGTGAAACAGTAGCAGATTAAATACGACGATTTGGAAGTACATATGGAAGAATTTGAGGTTTCCTTTATATAAGATAATGTCCTAGGCAATGGTAGCGGACTTTCGGCTAATTCAATGCAGTATTTATTGGTCACCTATGATGTACTATAGGATCTGGTCATCTTCAGATAATTTATGTGCTTCTGTTCTTTCACATGCACATCTGCCTATACCACCCAAATTAAAACATCACTGAGAGACAGCAAGAAATTTGCCAAACACAACTTCATGATCTCAAGCTTATATTTTATCTCTACCATGTCTGGCAACTTCGCACTGTAATGAGCCTCAGGAAACTGGTCAGAGCCCTGGCTTTTCTGCTGACTAGCAGGTAATAAGGTGTAGTCTTTTAAGTTTTATTCTCTCACAGGCAATCATTACTATGACTGGCATTTAAAATATTTAAAAAAATTTTAGCTCACGTTATTCTTAAGCAGCTATCTAAAGTATGATTCTCCTTATCTCATATTTTCTTTCCTCATTCAGAATTGTTACTTTTTGATGATCCAGGTGGAGGCTTGTAGATAAGGTGGAAGAACCTTATCTTCATTTGTGTGACTTATAGACACTGAGTCACCATGAGGCTTTGATTAACTGGAAAAGTAAGCTAAATGTGGCGAAAGTAACTGTTTTGAAACCATAGTATGAAAAACGCAGTACTGCAGGATCACAGTGAAACAAAATCTGAAATCCATATGTATTTGATAACTACAAACTTTTAAGCCACTCCTTACAATTCCTTTTTTAAAACCACAAAAAGACTAATTAATGACCTAAAAAAAACTACCTGTAAAACTTCTGAGAATGAAAATGTTGCCTCTAAAGTGTATACTATTTTAAAAGACTGGCCTTTATGCTATTCCTTTGGGGGGGGAATTATAATACAGAAGCCTATTCTCTAAATATTTCCATTGATTCAGTTGGTTATGTTGTTCATTTTCCTCATTGTACTGGAAATGTTATATAATATCTGTTCTTACCTCACAGATCTAGCTGTATTTTAATGAAGCAAAATACAGGATACAAAGCAATTTTGTTTAAAATAAAGAAAAGGGAAGGATCAAAAAAGACATGATCAATATACAATGTTCTAAAATGACCACAGGAGTTCCTCTGTGGCTCAGTGGGTTAAGGAACAGTGTTGTCACTGCTGTGGCATGGGTTTGATCCCTGGCCAGGAACTTCCACATGCCGTGGGCATGGTCAAAACGAAAAAAAAAAAAAAAAGAGACAAAAAAAGAGAGAAACAAAACAAAAGGGAAAAAAAGAAAATGATCACAAAAAGGGTACATACAAATTTCTTATTTCTTCTCTGGCTTCTTCAAATAAACTGTTGCCATATTTTGTAGGCATGGGTTGTAGAGTTTCTGCTACATCTGTATCCTGGAATTTAATACCTAAAAATAATAAGATTTTAGAAATGAAGTTACAAATGAAGGACCCTTGATTTGCTATCATTAAGAAATTTTTAATATAATAAAGTTTCTTAAGTATTAAAAGATATGTGCTCTATAGTGCAGCGAATCCATTGTCAAAAGAAATGTTAGACCTCAGCCATCAATGGCATTAAAAAAACACAGCGGATAGGACCAAGCATTATTCATTTAACAAATGCTACTATGGAAACCACTACCCAGAAGTAGTTTTATTTCAACTTAGATTTAGAACTCCTAAAGTAAATTCTGAAAGAATCAAACACATTTTTAAATTCAGGTCTAAAGACTGAGGTATGAAGGAAAAAGCTTTCAAAATTTTGATTTTTTAAAGTATTTTTGGTTTTTAAATTACTTATTCACACCCCTTGACCTTACATTTTAAAACTTATCTTCATTTGTGTGATTCACAGACCCTATGAGCATAAGTCAAAATGCTTCCTGTACTTTGATTTAATATTCCTCAATAAGAAAATTCATACTTAAACAAAGGTAATTTGAGATGTGTTCATCACTACGATTCCTTTAAATAAAACATTTTGCTGTTGCACTTAAAACACAATTTTTCTAAAAAAAAATAGTTACATGCAATTTACAAACTTGGTTCTATTGTTAAAAATAGACATCTTTTTTGGCTGCACCTGTGGCATGTGGAAGTTCCTGAGCCATGGATCAAACTTACACCTCAATTTCAACCTGTGTCACAGCTGCAGCAATGCCAGATCCTTAACCCGCTGCACCAGAAGGGAACTATGACATTCTACCCCTCACCCCACCTTTTTTTTTTAAGGGCTGAACCTGCAGCATATGGAAGTTCTGGGCTAGAGGTCGAATTGGAGCTGCAGCTGCCAGCCTATGCTGCAGCAACACAGGATCCCAGCTGCATCTGCGACCTACACCACATTGAGCCACAACAGGAACTCCTTGACATACTTTTAATTATAGGAGTTATATTATAGAATATGTTAAAAAATATAATAATTAAGTATTAGTTTAAGGTAAAATATAACAAATAATTTAGATTTTTTTAACAGAAAATAGTCCCAGATATAAAGGTACAGAAGAAATTCATTCTCTTTTGAAAAGTGTACTTTTAAAAATGAGAATTTTAATTAGGAATAGTGGAACTATTTGCTATTTCCAAAACTTTCAACATTTATTGCTATAATCCAGACTAAAGAACAGAATGGGCTCTGCTTAAAACATTACAATAGTTTACTGAGTTAAAGTTTGCCAATTACAATATTTTGGCAGTAATACTATTTTTTAAGCTTTTCCTACATAAATTATGGAAAAACTAAATATCACTACCAGAATTAAAAAAACCTATTTATAGTAAAAATATATCTTAAACATTTTAAAACTTATCTTAAAACTTAGTCTCATGGTGATTTTCCAATGGTTATATTTCTAAACGTATACATTTATAAGAATCTCTCTACTGGTTCTTCACAATAAGAACTATTTGCACATATATTGATCATGCTTTAAGCCAGCACTTTCCATCCTTTAACTGGATGAGGCACAAACAGGAAACAATAATAATTGTACAGTAGCTTTGCGGGGGGGTAACGTTCCTTTGTGGCCCAAAAGGGTTGGGGTTCTCATCCAGCCCCTCAGGCTGTGATATTTCTGACAAGACTGTCCTAAGTCCCAGCCACAAAGGCGGTCTTGAAGAGTCTATTAATATTAAGGCTATTAAGGAATCAACCTTGATAATGATCCCTTAAATTTACTCAGAAAGACAGTAGTTAGGAAAGTATTTGTTACTACTCAGTGCTTTGTGCAACTTCTATGTCCTGGACTCTACTAGTGGAAAAAGTCTTAATTATCAATGGTGTAACCCAAGGAGAAATTTAATCTATGTAGTCATATTTTAAAGACTATTCTGTTCTGTGGCTCTTCTACAGGGAGAAACTTCCCACAAACTCTTCTGTTTGAATACCAGGTTAGCCTTCCTTGTTAATCTAATATTTGGGCACTGTTTTTATTTAGCATGAAAGACCTTGCAGACCACGGAGATCAACTTCTCCAGCCACAGTCATAGATGACAAAACTTAAGGTTCAGAGAGAATGACTTTTTAAAGGTAAAATACATTATTGTGGACCTACCATCTCCCAATCTTTTTTCTCATCTAGTGTTATCCCTCCATTTTACAGATGGGAAGAATGAGGCTCTGGGAGGTCAAGCACTCTCTCCCACGTACAAAGTTAATTCGTGACAGAATGTACTTGCTGATTCATAATTCATTATGGATATTTTGGTTGTATTTAAAGTCTAGTGCCAATCTCACACAGCTAGGAGTAGTCAAACCTTTTCATCCTGCAGCTGCCTCCTGCCTGCACAGAGGCCTTACTGACTTCAAAGGAACTCTGTCCAGAGAACAGATAGCGTCAACATTTTGGCTTGGAGAAAAAAATAGAAGAAATCTTTCTCTTTCTCTTTAGATGGGGTTTTTGCTTCCCTCAATGAACTGAAATGAAAGTTTTACATACTTTTTTATTTCCCTAAAAATGTTTGGTCTTTATGTGAGGCACATTCCAAACCAAGAGGAATTAGAACTAAAATTTTATTTCCTTCCCTAGTCGTTGAAATGAAAAAAAATTACTTAAAATATTTATTGACTTTGAGCTTCATTATATAAACTTTGTGGTAAGGAGAACTGGGAATTTTTATTAGAAATACTTAGGTTTTGTCTGTAGCATTGAGTCTCCTCTAACGCAACTGAATTGCTTTATATGCTGGGTAGATTTTAGGTGGTTCATTTTCCAGATGAGGAAAGTGGTTCACCTATGATCATTGTTTTGGACATGGAATCACTTGCTTCTATGAGCACTTCTTCTAGGATCACTTGCTTAAATCCTTTTATTTTACATGTAAAGAAAACTCATGTTCAGAATGATCAGAAGACTTCTCCAGGGTCACCAGAGAGTAAGCAAAGGAGCAAGAACCCAACTTTTTAAACCCCTAGTTATGTGCATGTTCCACTGCCAAGCTGCTTCCACACACAAGAAAGATTGAACCAGTTCTGTAAAATTTATAGAAGGCCTTTGTATGAAGAACTTAGATATGATCATACAGAATAACAGTATGATCACATAAGCAAACTAGTGGCTTCTCCATTTGCCTGAGTCAATGTGATTTCCGTCTGTAATACAAAAATCAGCTTAAACTAAATTCGTATTTTATGTAGTTTCACATTTGCCTCTTCTATCAGGGTAGTTATGTTCAATGTTTTTCTAAATAAATTTGACAGCAATCCAGTAATTCTTACAAAAAATGATCTTCAAGTTAATATGATCTCAACAAAAGTCAAAAAACTTTTCTCTTCCTAAAGACACTTAAAAACATGCATTATATAGAATAATACTGTGTGTGTGTATGTCTAAAACAACCTACTAAGACTTAAATTTAGGACTTAATGTGAGCTTTATTTTACCTTTTCTGGGGCACTCCTGTACGGCTGTATTTTCATTCGCTTTTCTACGCCCAGTGTTAACACGAGATTGCACATAGTTGTATGGAGTTTGCCTGTGACCCTGGATCTGAAGTTGCTGTTTGGTTGATATTAGTCTGTTTTTGAGGACTTCATTTTGTCTTTCCAGCTCGTGAACTTTCTCTTGCAGCTCCTCAATCATTTCTTCCGTTTCCACATCTCTTCCCAGCCGCTTGGGGCCGCCACCAACCCGCTCATATCTTTTCTTGTCATTAACCAGTCGTATTAACTTGGTGGCCATTCTAGGGAAATAATAAAAAGATGAAAAGGAATGTGAGAAGTCAGCATAAAATGCATTCTGTTGAAAGGAACATAATCACTGTGAAGACTTCAGTGCAGAACCTGAATAATAAATTTCAGGTTTTGATGTAACTATTACTGCCTGTGAAGAATCCTTTGATGATAATTGAAACCACTGGGCAACAATCTGCTTTATAGCACTGACAAATAACAGTTTCCTAAGGCTTATCATTTAAGGTTAGTAAAGAGAGGACACATATTTACTCCATATGTTCCTCAAATGCAATTTTTAACGCATGACCTTATGTAGGAATTCTGTATGCACTTAAAATGTAGCTACAGATTGTGGATGTGGTGGGTTATATCTGCAAGCCACAGTAAGTTAAAACTTTTCAAAAGTGTATTAAGACTATGCAGCATTTAGGTGATGTATTGTTTTCAGTTTCTCTAGAATTAAGATAGGTTACAAATACAAAATGTTAGAACGTACAGATATACACATATTAAAAGTCCAATGAAAAAGCCAAAAGAAACCAAAATGCACCATTAAATGTTGCTTAGTGCTCAAGAGACATGGGTGTTTAATGGCAGAAAAGAATTAGATACAAAAAAATATTATTTCATGCTATTTTTAAATTTAGACATACGTTGTGCTTTTGACATCTCAGGGGTTTATACCTTTGATTCTTTTTAAGTTTTGATAAAAACTGGTTAGACAGAACAAAAGACAGAAAGGGCACATGGGGGTGATGTAATATACACGTACAGAAAACATGCTTGACAGTGAATGGAAAAATCTTGGCAGTACAAGAAAGAAAAGGTGGCTTTGATGAGAGACACAAGTTCAAGACTTTACAAAATTGGTCGCACATCTTCAATAGCTGATTCTAGTTTATAGTGAATCTATTTTTATAAAGACCCAGACAGGAGATTGAAAATAAAAACACACTTCATTTTACTTTAAACGGGGTTTGCTTTATTTTAGCATGGTTATGGACAGAAGCTTTTACTTAAGAGAACAAAAGTGAAATAAAAAAAAATCCTTAATAGTTTTGGGATGTCATAGAACAACCTTTTTTTGCCCTAAGCAGAGTCCTCTGTAAAAGCGGTAGTAATACATGTCTATCTACACTTCTGGCTACTCGGCCTACAGCATGTGGCATCAGGGAGAGCTATGCATAACATAATCAGTTAAGATTGTTTTCTCTTTCCCTTGAGGCACATCCATTAAACATGCTTTATAAGGGATATAGGATAATAAAAACCAAGATCCAAGAGCACCACAAACACCCTAATAAAATAATCAATGGATTAGTTCCTTTTCCACCT
Source organism: Catagonus wagneri (assembly GCA_004024745.2). Lineage (NCBI taxonomy): Eukaryota > Metazoa > Chordata > Mammalia > Artiodactyla > Tayassuidae > Catagonus > Catagonus wagneri. The sequence continues at coordinate 2,832,272 of PVHT020000180.1, forward strand.
AATCCAGAGAAGGATATATCACTGGGAAATTTGGGCAGGTATCATAGCCCAACAGATCCACATTCTACCTAGCCTATGAATGAGTTTAGGACCCGAGCCCCACCAAATGGCTTATCCATAGCAAGATGGTAGCAATCTAAATGAAATGTCAACCTAAATATCTCAGTCTTCTGTTACAGAACGACTTATATACACTGACGTAAATAACATTCAAAAGAAAGACAGATTTAATGTGAAAACGCAGTCAACATCTAGAAAAAAATAGACAACCCTAATTTTTAAGGCAGTAAGAACATATCAATAGGCTTGAAATTCCTTCAAAGATATTCAAGCAAACTTTGTCAAGAAACAGAAGACTGCATTTGTTTTGTCCAGCAATAGCAGTAATTTTCATTATTTTATGATATTAATGAAATAAATGGGTAAAGTTTGAGTGCTTCTTCTGAAAGGTGGTTTATCAAACGCATATTTTTACTAAAGTAAGTGATTCTAATTATTCTTAAGGGTGAATTTAAAGACAGTTCTACCCATGTATCTAGGTAGTGTAAGTGATGTGAAATCAAGATGGAATTTAGAGCTTTGGGTCATAGTGGCACTGGATCATGACTCTCAGGACTGAGTAAAATATAATCCTAGGAGGTTAAATGGCTTGAACATACCATAGACAGAGAGATAAAAGAACACGTGCACACAACTTGACTCCTAGCTCAGGCCTTTTCCCATTAAACAACATAGCTCATTAAGTTGTTTTCTATTTTCTGGCTAGGACAAATTACTAATGAGGTCAAGGCTGTGAATTCAATTCTCTTACTGACCAATTAGGCTTACAAAAAATAAAACAAAACTGTTAGTGGCCACAGACTAAACGTCTCATTCAGACAAGGTGAAAGAAAAGGAATCAGGCAAGTGAGTCACATGTCCTGAAAAAGCCCGTTATATTCATGATTCAAAAACCAACTCAAAGTAAAAGCCCCACACGAAGGTCAGTGGGTCATTAAAATAAAGTCTGCAGAATAGGAATTGACTAGAATCACTACTTCACAGGCTAACTTCTAAGCAAAAAAAAAAAAAAACCCTATCTTCTTTCTTCAACGGCTGTCTCACCTTTCTATTGAACCTAGAACATGAACATGAATACAGATCTGCTTCTGTTTACGCTTACAAACGAGAATGAATTTTTAATGCTACACATTCAGAAGACAGTCATAGTATTTCTGAATCAGAAAGAAATTAAGATATCTACTCAAGAAATAATCCCTGCAGAAATATTCTGCATTCAAAAGTGACTGTTTCTTTGGCAACAGTAGACTCTGAAATAAATATGCATTCTAGACTAATCCAAACAAAGTTCAATATGTTCCAGATAGCGACATTTTCACGAGGAAACCCCAAATCTTTAAGGAACATGCATTCTAACAAGTCAGAATAGCTAATTACTTTTTAAAACATTCATTTTAAAATCAAGACATTTAAAAAACAGAGGGTTTGGCTATTTGCTTATTAAACTGTAAATATTAAAGCAAAAGTTATTTAGAGATGTGATACACTCATGGCACTCAGAGCTATTAGCTCTTTCAAATAGCAACTTCAGACATAATAAACACTCATCATCTTTTTGGTTTATTATTCTAGTAAGATTTTCCATTTTTAAAAATTGTATTTATTAAAGACCTGCCTTGTTCCAAAAAAGATTCAAGGTGGGGTTTTTAATTAAGTTTACAGAAACATATCCTCCCAAATTTACAGCGTCAGGAACAAAAAAAGCTAAAAGCTTTTTATCATAACCTTTTAATTTTATCCTCTTGCTTGCGGGCATGCTGTTTAAGTAAAATGTTCTCATCATGCAAACGCAAAAATCTGTCTTCCAGTTCCTCACGACTGATACGTGACACTGCCTGGAGAGACTTCATTGTCTGCGTTGTTGAAGTTTCTGTGAAAATGCCAAGGTAATTAATAGAAGGATTACTTAAAATAGTCTCTAAAAACAATAACAATTACTTAAAATAGTCTCTAAAAACAATGTTGATATTAATATGATCTCTGATGTACTCATCTCAGATTTTTTTTCTTTGTGACCCATCAAGACCACTTTAGAAAATGTTACAGCATTGTTCACGTCATTGATTGGAAGTAAGAATACAAAAATTTTTGCTGTTAATACTTTATATGCAGTATTAAGGATCTGAGCAACAACAGTATGCATTCAGAAATGTATTCAAATAACCAAATTTAAGAATGTAAGATGGAACTCTGATTCAATAAAGACTTTAATTTATATGCTGAATGTTGAAAAAACTGAAAGTCAGGGTATCTGGCAGCAATTTTCCCCCCAAAGGTAAGAATTATAACAACAATATGATTAAGATAGTTTTCTGAGCTATGGGTGTAGGGTTATCGAAAATAAACTATAAAATATATAAGACCAAATAAATAAAAAGCTTCACAAATCATTTTTAAGCTGTCATATATTTTTAAAGAACTTTACACCTTTTAGCACGTGTGTATGATTTTTTTTACATATGCTTAAATTTGGATTTTCCTGTGAAGCTGGTCAATTTTCAACAACCCTCCAAAAAAGACAAAGAACAAATGGGCAAAGATGAGAGCCCTATGAGGGGCTACTTAGGGCAGGAATTGAACTTAGGGTGAACAAGTCCCAAAAAATAGCTTTGCACACTTAAAATTTATTTGTATTTGAATCCCTGATACTCCACCAAAGGTCTAAAGCAAAACCTTATACGTTCTTTTTACTTTTAACAATAAAGGCTGTATAATCAAATTTATCTTTTTCAATGGCCCACCTTTGAGCACCTTTCTGTGCTAGTCCAAGGTGACCACTTGTAGTGCTTTGATTAACAAGTGTACGAAGAAGCCTTAGTGGAATATATTTTACGTTACAGTCTTTTCAGTGACAAATGCTATGGCATAACAGAGACACTATACACACAAACAAAAACATAGCTCTATACTCTAAATTGTTTCTTAAAGTAGTACTTTCCTTTCTCAATTTGAAAGTGCTTTTTAGTTCTGGAGCAACCACTAAGTGATAAACGGACAAAGAAAACCTTTAATGTGTATTAATTTGATAAAACAAAGTCAATATCACTTGGATAAACAAACCATTTTGAGCTACTCTACTTGAAAGGCAAAAAATTTTAAATATGGCATTTCCTCCCATATAAAATTCAAGCATAAAGAAACATTTTAATGGTGAATGTGATCTAAACCAGGCAATTTGGTTTGGAGGCTTGATACTCTGCGTAGCTTCTACTGATGTGTGGAATTTTAAAAAGATGATTTATCACAATTCTTTATCAGAACAGAGGGGGATTTTACATTTTCTATGAGCTGTTGATAATTGATGCACGCAGTAAAATACCATATGTTGTTCTAAATTCTCCATCTTCTTGTTTAGTCCAATCAAGAGCTATATAGTTACTTAAATGGCTCTGTTTGTACGAATATCAGAAATACCTTAAATTAAAAGTAAAGAAGTTACTGATCAAAGTTCATAACTGTAATAAATAACAGCTGGCCGTACCTTGTAACCTTCCCATTCCAAAGAGATTTAGACCTATATCTTTCACAGGCAGGTCTCCTGCAGTCTCATCAGCTGGACCAGACATTGCCTATCTGTGGAGAAAAGAAAATTCAAATAAAATCTTTCCAAGTTGTAACATTAACTATGCAATGGAATGAACCAAATAAAATGAATAAGGCACTAGAACTTTAATGGATATCTTATTGCCCACATGTGCTGCTTGAAGAAGATGAAAGCTTCTATTTTAAAAGTAATACCACATTCAATCATGGAGCCAGCATCCCTTTCAACAGTATATTTCCTATAGTTTGCTTAGGAAATGAGGTAAGATTATTATTCTTCCTTCTCTCTTCCTCTTATTCGTCTATGTGAAACAAAACAAACTCCCTCAAATTTAAGAAGTACCTCCTCTCCATCCTCCTCTCTACTCCTCAAAGAAAAGCAGGTATCTTAAAAAAAAAAACTGAAGGCAGGAACTTGGTTCAAACAGTTGTTCTCTTACTTACCGGTTGGTCAAGTCACCCGAGTTTCAGTTACTTAATTTTAAAAATGGAGAAAACAATACCTACCTCACAGAGTATTTTAAAGGTTAGTGAAATGGTAAATTAAAAGCATTTAGCATACTTGCCTGGGATGTCAATATCGTGAATATCAACTGTCAGTTGACGCACTAGAGAAGTGGGTTAGCTCTGAGTTTTGTCAAAGAGTGTTCACAAACTCATCAGCTGGATTTCTTTTTGTTGTGTCCTTTGTTGACATGAGGCCTAGGTCCCAAGGCTTCCTACCTCCATAGAGAGGCTGTCCAGCTAATTCTGGCATTTTTACAGTTTCTATTCTTTACAGAGATGCATCACAGTAACTTAAGTTTTATAAGTGGATGGATGTAGCAGTCCATACAACGGTTAGTAATGCCAAAAAATTTTTTTTTAAATTTTCATTTCAATCTACCCAGGATGCCACATGCAAATTATCAATGAAGATGCCTAACATGTTGGTCCTGGACTGTAAAGTCGAAAACAGTAGCAAGGTGGTCTGTCTTGTTCACCTCTGTATTCTCAGAGGCTGACAGAGCCCCTGGCACATTGTTGGCATTCACTAAATAGTTGTTGAATGGATGATTAGAGTCCTTGGGGCTTCAGGGCCTTTGGATCCAGACATGGTTTCCAAGATCTTGTACGCATTATGTGTAAATACATTATCTTTTAGGGAGAGGGTTAATAACTTTTATTATAACTTGTCAAAGGTTGAGAACAACTGCATTTGACTGTGACATAAACAGCTTACAGACATATGCCTGGGAGATCATCTACTTCATTTGGAAATGCTGCTACAGGAAAGGTCAATTAGGAACCAAATTATCAAGAAGGTTAAACACAGGTCACTTAGGAACCAAATTATCAAGAAGGTTAAAACACAGGTCACTTGTGAAAACGGTAACTTTTCCATTTTTTTTCTTTTTGTCTTTTTAGGGCCGCACCTGTGGCACACGGAAGTGCCCAGGCCAGGGGTCAAATTGGCGCTGCAGCTGCCAGGTTTCATCACAGCCACAGCAACACAGGATCCAAGCCACAACCACAACCCACGTCGAAGCCACAGCAAGGCGGGATCTCCAACCCAATAAGCAAGACTGGGGATCAAACCTGCATCCTCATGGATCCTAGTCAGGCTCCTAACCCACTGAGCCACAAAGAGAACTCCTGTGAAAATAATAACTTTTTCCTGACAGTGTTTGGTAGCTTTTATAATAATAACGATGATGATGGTGTTAGCATTTATTGAATTCTCAATAAAATGTGCTAGGCACGCTTCTAAGTGTTCTGCTTATGTAAATTAATGAAATATCTCACAATATCCTTGTGAGGTTGTTACTAGTTTCCTACTTTACAAATGAAGAAACTGAGACAAGGCTTAGGTAATTTGCCCAAGTTCACACATCTAAGAAGTAGTTGTCTGGTCCTATTTTTGGTTGTTACAACTGAGGGGGTGGGTAGTGATACTGGCATCTAGAGGCCAAGAGATGATGTTAAACATCCCACAGTGCACAGGAACTACAACAAAGAACTATCTGGCCCCAAATGTTAACAGTGCCAAAGTTGAGAAACCCTGCAGCGTGCTGCAATGTCTCCCAATATCTTCTCATGCAATCCCTCTTGGCTCATTATGCGCTGCTCACACTATTCTCTAGATTTTTCAAAGCCACAGTATCCTTGTTTTGCTCAAGGCCTTTGCATTAGGCTCCTCATTTTTTGGGGCCCAGCTCAAATGTCACTTCCTCAGAGAGGCCTTCCCTGATCTTAACTATGTTAGGGTACCCTTCCTCCCAAGTTCAGCACCATTTATTTCTTGTATAGCAATCAGCTCGATCTGAAATAATCTTATTTACTAGTTCATTACTACCTAGTCTTCACTAATAAAGTATAAGCATCTTAAGACCCGCATCGGTCCTGTTCATAGCTGGTCGGAATAGTGCCTGGCACAGGGTGGGTGCCTACATTAATGTTTTATGGAATGATTAAATGAATACCTGCCACTGAGACTAAAACGGTAAACAAAGACTCCACCTTCATGGAGTTAATAGATAATTGGGTAATTACGATAAACAAATAATTGTAAATAACTGAGCAAACAAAACGTCACTCAAGAGGCTCTTTAGGGTTTCCCAACGAACTCCTAACCCAGGACAAATGAGCGAACTGCTTCTAAGACCTTCTACTTGAAGGACTTGGCTAGTCATGGCAATTAGCATTAGCTCTCAAGAGCTAGGTTTTAGGGCCGGGTCAGAAAATTTCAAACCGGTGCTGGGAGTGGGAATAACGGGCCGCCTGTGATTCAGGCCCGAGAAGGTGGTGTCTCAGGCCGGGCTGCTCTTCACGCGAGCAGAATTCCAGGGCCTTCTCCAGACGGAAGAGCAGACCCTAGGACCGTGGCCCGCGCTGCAGATCGGCCCCCTTCGTCCCCTCTGCTCCCCCAGAGTACTCACCGCCACTCTCTCTCGGTCGCTAGTTACCGTTGCTATAGCGCCGACGGCGTGTGGGGCGGCTGGACGAGAGGAGCACGGGAAAAACATGGCAGGCCCCGTTGCCTCTAGGGAAATGTAGTTCTCTTCCCTCTAGGGAAATGTAGTTCTCTTCCTGCTCGCTGCGCCGCGGACTACGATCTCTCAGCTGTTGGACCTGGGAAATTCTCTTTCTCTAAACCCCGAGGCGCATTCCGACGTCGCCGCGGTGCACTCTGGGAGTGGTAGTTCTCGCGGCTCCGAGAGAGAATGGCGCCAGGCGGGAGCAAAACCCCGAGAGAACTACATTGAGGAGGCGGGGTCCAGGGCGCGTAATCTACGCGGCGAGCAGTGGCGAAGGAGGCTATAGCAGCAGCATGAAGCGAACCCCAACAGCCGAGGAACGAGAGCGCGAAGCTAAGGTATCTTGGGCTCTTCAGAGTCAGGGATCTTTCACTTCCCAAGGGATCGTTCCCAGCACTTGTAACGGGGGCTGGGAACCCGAAGGACTTGGTTGGTTGGCGAGCGCGCCCACGGTCTTAAGCCAAGGGAGGACAAGGCCTTGTCAGCAAGAGAACCAGAGACTTTGGGGGTTATAAATTCGTGCTGTTTGCAGGCCTAGTCCCGTTGGATCAGCTCACATGAGAATCGAGACACCCCTTTCCTTGTCCTGCTTCTTCATCTAATTCCTTGGTTAAATTTGTAGGTACTCTTCTGCCTCAGTTTACCAGACTCGCATATGCCTAGGATCGTAGTAGTCGTGCTTACCTCTGTGGTAATGATTTCTGAGGACTGGGGTAGGTGTAGGTGAAATATCTGTGTATTCAGCTGTGCTGTTTTGAAACAGTGTATTGTTATGTGTCTTCATCAAAGCGAATAGGGTCTTTAATTACAATCCTATTTTCTCCTTTAAGGGTTCACCCTCTACCAGTTGCTGTTCCATGGGATGACAGTAATCGTAGTAATAGAATATTTTTTTTTAGCATTTATTAGTGTTCATAATATTTGTATTATTTCATATTCTTATCACAGCAGATTGCAAGATAGATATTATACAGATGGAGTAACATCAGTCTTGTTTTACAGATGAAGACTTGAGGCTCAGAAGAATTGTTTCCCTCATTCCCAAAATCAAGTTGTATCAATTTGTCTAAATATATTGGTAATCTGTTCACTTTTTTCCATCTTTACCTTCTTGGACCAAGCTACCATTACCTCTTGAATGAACTGTTCCAGTAGTCTCCTATTCGTCCATATTCACCTTACACCTTGGTCCCCTTCTGTTGCTCCTCCCACCGAACCGATCTCCTCTCCACACTGCAGTGTGTGAGCTCTTCAAAATACAAATCTAATCACGATTCTTTCCTTCTTAACTCCTCTGCCAGCCACCTGTTAAAAAGTCTTTCATGGCTTTCTCTTGCTTTTGGGATCAAGACAAAACTTCACATGGTCCACGGTGTTCTGCACGGTGTAGAACCTACCTGTATCATCCACAGCCTCAAGGGACGTGACACCCTCCCTGCTCTCTGCCCATCAGCCACTTTGGCCTTCTTAGAAGTTCTTCTTTCCTGTGCTTTGTCTGGTTACAGGGTCTTTACACACGCTATTTGTTGCTCACTCTATATTAGGTAGTTATTGGAAGTGCGAAGCATTGGTAAGTGAGACAGACACCATTTGTGCTATCATAGAATTTAGGGCCCTACAAGTGAACTCACTTTATCTTAGGGTAATACCTCTATAGATCTAAAATATAAAATGTGGGAGTTCCTGCTGTGGTGCAGTGGGTTAAGAATCTGACTGCATGGAGTTCCCCTTGTGGCTCAGTGGAAACGAATCTGACTAGGATCCATGAGGACGCAGGTTTGATCCCTGGCCTCACTCAGTGAGTTAAGGATCCGGCGTTGTGAGCTGTGGTGTAGGTTGCAGATGTGGCTCGGATCTGGTGTTGCTGTGGCTCTGGTGTAGGCCAGCAGCTATAGCTCCGATTTCAATCCTAGCTTGGGAACCTCCATATGCTTCGGGTGTAGCCCTAAAAAGATTAAAAAAAAAAAAAAAAAAGGAACGAAAAAAAGAATCTGACTGCAGCAGCTCAGGTCACTGTGAAGGCGCAGGTTCCATCCCTGTCCTGGTACGGTGGGTTAAAGCATCTGGCATTGCTGCAGCTATAGCATAGTTTGCAGCATAGATTCAGTTCCTAACTTGGGAATGTCCATATGCTGTGGGTGCAGCCATTAAAATATATGTATATATATGTGTGTGTGTGTGTGTGCATATACATACATACATACCTATATATATATATGTAGTATAAAATGTGTTCTATTATAGGAGTTCCCAGGTGGCCTAGGGGTTAAGGATTCAGGGTTGTCACTGCTGTGGTTCAGGTTCTATCCCAGGCCTGGGAATTTCAGCATGCTGCAAGCACGAAAGAAAAAGGCCCTATTCTGACCCAGGTTATAGCAACATTTCACCAGGGACCTGAAGTTTCCATGCTTGAGTCTGAATGTGATGAGGGCAGTATGTAAAGGTGGGTACAAAGGGGAAAGATCTTACCGCATTAGTCTAGCTGCAGCAGTGCAAAGAAATGTCACACAGTGCCATTGTGCGTGATGTCTCTATTACCTGTTGGGTGTACATTTAAAGTTGTTCATTTTTTCTGTAAAGATTTATTTAGCACCTGTTATTGGCAGACACATGATTAAGATTTTGGCTAAGGTAGATCCCTGCACAAAGAAGCTTTTACTCCATTGAAACAATAACTGTTACCTATGCTTTAGTTGTTAATATCATCCAGGAGTTCTCTTCGTGGCGCATTGGTAAACGAACCCGACTAGGATGCATGAGGATGTGGGTTCTGTCCCTGGCCTTGCTCAATGAGTTAAGGATCCAGCATTGCCGTGAGCTGTGGTGTAGGTTGCAGACGCAGCTTGAATCCTGCCTTGCTGTGGCCGTGGTGCAAGCTGGCAGCTATAGCTCCAGTTTGACCCCTGGCCTGGGAACTTCCATATGCTGCAAAGTGCGGCCCTAAAAAACAAAAACAAACAAGCAAAATATCATCCACATTTAATGGATATTGAGACCAATATTATAACTTGCCCAAGGCCACTTGGTTGCTGTGCAGAACTAGGGCCCAGACTCCAAAGCTTTTTTCTGTCTTCTACTTGTGAAACATGTTGAATTCATATATCTATCTAATTGTCTGCCTGTGATCTTTATTTAAAATTTGTTTATTTATGAAATTTTGTTGGCTAGAACAAAGTATAGAAAATGAAATTTTTTCTTTCCTTTTTTTTTTTTTTAGGGCCACACCTGTGGCATATGGAGGTTCCCAGGCTAGGGTTCGAATCAGAGCTATAGCCTTTGACTTACACCACAACCACAGCAATGCCAGATCCAAGCCATGTCTGTGACCTACACTACAGCTCATAGCAATGCCAGATCCTTAACCCACTCATCGAGGCCAGGGATTGAACCTGTGTCTTCATGGATGCTAGTCGCATTCATTTCTGCTGAGTCACGACAGAAACTCCCAGGAAATGAAGTTTTAAATCTTAAATATAAAAGGTTCATTTACTCGTGAATTATATTTTCTTTTTCTAATCACCTTTATTGAGGTGTAATTTATGTGTGGTATTTGTACCCATTTGTAGGACCCAATTGGATGAGTTATGACAGATGTATACACCTGTGAAACCACCATCAAAGTTGATGTAGTTTCAATCTCTTCCAGCAATTTCCTCTTGCTGATAGGTAGTCAATCTCTTCTTCCACCTTGGCTCCCAAGCAACCACTGGTAGATTTTCTGTGACTGTAGATGAATCTGTATTATCTATAATTTCATATAGATGGAAGTATACTGTATGTATCTGCTTTTTACTCAGCATACTTTTTGAGGCTCTTTTTCATATTGTTGTTTCTTCCACCTTGGCTCCCAAGCAACCACTGGTAGATTTTCTGTGACTGTAGATGAATCTGTATTATCTATAATTTCATATAGATGGAAGTATACTGTATGTATCTGCTTTTTACTCAGCATACTTTTTGAGGCTCTTTTTCATATTGTTGTTTGTATCAATAGTTCATTCCTTTTTATTGCTGATTAGTAGTCTACTGTATGGCTCTACCCCATTTGTTTATTTATTTACTTGTTGCTGAACATCTGGATTGTTTCTAGCTTAGGACTATTATGAAAAAAGCTGCTATGACCTTTATGGATGAGTCTAAGTTTTCATATCTCTTGGATGAATACCCAGGAGTCCATTGGTGAGTCCTATGGTAGTTCTGCGTTTAACCTTATAAGACACTGCTAAACGATTTGCTGAAGTGGTTTTCCCATTTATATTAATTTCCTAGGGCTGCTGGCACAAGCTACCACAAACTTGATGTCTTAAAACAACAAAATTGTATTATTTCATAGGTCTAGAGATAAGTCTGAGATCAGGCTGTCAATAGGGCCTCTGAAAGGCTCAAGAGGAAAATCCTTCCTTGTCTCTTCCAGCCCCTAATGCCTCTTGGCATTCCTTGGCTTGGGCTGTAGAACTTCAGTCTCTGTTCTAGTCTTCCCATGACTACCTTCTCTTTGTCTCAAACATCTCTCTCTTTTCTCTTGTGTAGACACGAATCATCGTATTGCATTGAGGACCTACTCTAAATCTAGGATGCTCTTAATTTTGTATTCCTCAAGGTCCTTAACTTAATGACATCTGCAAAGACCCTTTTTCCAAATAAGGTTATAGGCACCAGCGGTCAAGACTTGGACATATCTTTTTGGAGGATGCTATTCAAACCCACTACACCATTTTACATTTCCATTAGCTGTGACAGTCCTTCTTGTTCCATATCTTCACCAGTACCTGGTATTTTTATTTATTTATTTATTTTTTTAATTTTTACATTATAGCTGGTTTACAGATTTCTGTCAGATTTTCCAACTATCTGTCTTTTAAATTTTGGCCATTCTACTGGGCATGTGGTAGTATCTCGTTGTGGTTTTAATTTGCATTTCTTTGGTGACTAATGAGGGAGAATATCTCTTTTAAAAGCTTTTTTCCATGTTGTAGCATGTATCATTACTTTGTTCCTTTTTGTTACTGAATAATGTATTCCATTGTCCAGATGTACCACATTTTATTTAAGTCATTCACTGGTTGATGGATATTTGGGTTGTTTCTACTATTTGGCTATTATTAATAATGCTGCTATGAACATTTGTGTTCTACTTTATATTTATATGATACTTTTAATATTTATTTCTTTTATTTTTATTTTAAAAAATTCTTAAAATTTTTTGGCCTCACACACAGCATATAGACGTTCCTGAGCCAGAACAGTGACAACACAAGATCCTTAACCTGCTGAGCCACTGGGGAACTCCTGTTTATATTTCTTGTAGGTAGATATCTAGGCATGGAATTGCTCGGTGATATCGTAAATCTGTGTCTAATGTTTTAAGAATGCTGTGCTGTTTTTTACGGTCTGAATGTTTATGTTGCCCCCCGATTCTCTTGCTGGGTGTAGGATATGGCATTTTTCAAATTAATTAATTGCCCAAAGTCAGGATGTTTGTGATTTCGTAGATGAGCTGAATTCAGACTCACACAATCTGGTTCCAGGGTCCAAATATTTATTAAGCTGTTCTGTCACACTGTCTCTTAATGTAGCCTAATTTCTCACAGTTTTCCCCTGAAATGATAACAATGAGAATTGTGAATTCTGAATCTGTTTTTAACAAGTGGATCATCATCCTAGTGTAACTAAATACAACCTGTCTATCCTGGCAGAGGACATCTGTCATTTTTGCCTGGCTGGGGTCTGTTATCCCTTCTCTTCCTTCCTTCCTTCTTTCCTTCCTTCCTTCCTTCCTTCTTTCCTTCCTTCCATCTGTCCGTCCGTCCCTCCATCCGTCTGTCTTTTTAGGGCTGCACCCATGGCATATGAAGTTCCCAGGCGAGGGGTTGAATTGGAGCAACAGCTCCCGGCCTACAGCACAGCCACAGCAACGCTGGATCCGAGCCACGTCTACGACCTATGCCACAGCTCACGGCAACGCCAGATCCTTAACCCACTGAGTGAGGCCAGGGATTGAACCCTCATCCTCATGGATTCTAGTTGGGTTCGTTAACTGCTGAGCCACAAAGAGAACTCCCTTGTGTACTTTTTATCCCCATAATGGGTAAATGTTTCTGGTTTTCCTTTTCTCTTTCAAATAACTTGGGTTATGTTTTCTTCTTGTGATTGCTTATGCCATAGACTTTTATATAATTTCCAAGTCTGAAGCGTGAATAAAAAGGTTGGAGTAAGTAGTTAACTTTTTATGGTAACATTTATTTAATCAGTGTTGCAACCCAAGAGGATACATTTTTAAAATGAAATGTTTTATAAGGCATATAGTGAACTAGTCCAGATTAGCATTTGATAGGCTGAGTGAGAACCACGCCCTCTACAGTTTTTTTGCTGTCGGACAGCGTTGGTACCCTGTGTCTCAGTTTTTCCAGCCAGAAAATGGAGTCAAGAATAGCTGCTTCTGTGCGTTGCTGTGAGAATCCAGTTGATTATATTTGGCCATTGTGCCAAGGACAGAACAGGTACAGAGCTTTGTTTGAGGGCTGCCCAAAGAACTGGTTGTTGACATAAGGCTGCCCCCATATTTGTTTGGGGCAGATGATGTAATTTATTATTTTGAAATGATTTTAAATTTATAGAAGAGCTGCAAGAATGGAACAAAGAGCCCTTGCAGACCTATCATCCAGATTAAAAACTTGTTCACCTCTTGCTACAGATGCTTTAGAGCTCTTTCTCTTTCCCTGTATATTTACATGAACTATTATTATGTTTTATGAACCATTGCAGAGTAAATTGGCAACACTAACACTCTTTACCCCTGCACACTTCATCGTGTATTTCCTAAGAACATGGACACATTCCTATATATAAACATAGCCAGTGATCAATTTCAGAAAAGTTAATATTGATAAAGTACTCTTATTTAATCCAATGTCCATATATCAATTTTGCCGATTATCCTAGTAATACCTTTTATAGCATTTTTTTACTGGTCCAGGTTTCAATCCAGGATTGTGCATTACCTTTAATTGTCATGTCTCTAGTCTTTTAACCTCCTTTAAATTGATTCCTCATCCTTTCTTTGTTTTTTAAGGTACTGACATTTGTGATGAGTAAGACCTTACCATTTGTGATGAGTACAGGCTGTTTGTTTTGTAGTTTGCCCCTGCGCTCTTATTTGATATTTCCTTATGATTGGATTCGGATTATGCATTTTTGGCATGTGTATATTTTTGAAGAAAGATAGGGGCCACCAGAGCACAAATTTACAATTTACATGTTCATCCTGCCCATCCATAAATGTGTTTTATTTGGCCCAAATGAACTATGTTTGGAAATTTCTGAATTCCTTCCTAACATTTAAAAGTTGAGAGATTTCACTTAAAAACTTGGAGTTCCCACTGTGATGCAGTGGGTTAAGGATCTGACTGCCAGCAGCTCTGGTCTCTGTGGAGAAACAGGCTGGATACCTGGCCTGGCACAGGTTCTGACGTTGCTATACCTGTGGCATAGGTCGCAGCTGTGGCTCAGTTTCAGTCCTTGGCCTGAGGACTTCCTTATGCCACGAGTGCAGCCATTAAAAAAAAAAAAAAAATCTGGATGGCTGGCTTTCTTGAAAAACTAGGCTATGTGGAAACCCTGGGAATGCATTTCACTAACTGTAGCTAGAATGATGTGAGTGTACTTTCCGTAATGCCGAGCTCCAGCTTTACCCATTCAGTCCCAGTACAGTGGTGGAGAATATGGAGTTTTACAGGCAGACTTCTGGAATTGAATCCTATTCCGTCACTGGCTTGGGAAAGCAGCTTTTCTGTACCTCAGTTTCCTCGTCTGTAAAACTGTGGGGGTTTCATTATTTACGGTGTAGTGAGGATTAACTGAGATATAGGTGAAACACCTAGAACATTCCTGGCACATAGTAAAGATAAACATTTCATTAGCACTGTTATCAACATCATCACCTGTCTGATCCCAGTAGATATTTAGCCTATAGTCAAGAGTTCTGCTAACCTTATTCACTTAACCTTTGGTTGTAAACTGACTTTAGGTTATCTTACAAAATTGTCTCACCAGTTGATTTTCCAGTGTCAGCTGGGAAGAATCTTGGGACCTGTTGGGTTGGGTCAGGACATGTTAATATTTGCATTGGTAGCAACTTGTCTTCACACATTTGCCCTTGGCATTGTGTTTCTCTGCAAGGCGAGCACATGTTTGAAAGCTGAACCTTGAGTACCTGCTATATAGGCTTGCATTTTGGATTATGCTGCAAGCATCTGGTCTGTTGCCCTGCCCATCATGTATTTGCTCTGTAGTTTTGGAGATGACTTGCTTGTAAGGTGACACGCCTTCCTTTATGTTAAGGAACCGCCCCGTGAATAAGTGTCAGGGTTGAGATCAGCTGGTAGAAACCACGTGGAAAACTCAGTTTAAAGGACCAAGTTGTGTTGCATAGGGTCTGAAGAGGAGATTTGTTGCCATTGCATGAGTGTTTCCATAACTGTTTGTGATCAGAAAATTCAGAGCTCTGATTTCTGCATTAGCCCTAAGTCTGCCCTTTGGCACTTTCATTTAACGACCAGATCATTTGAGGCTTCAAGACTGAGCCTCAAGGGCCAGCATTTCTCCAATAATAATATAAAATGGGCTGATGTGGCAGCCTTAACTCACTCTGCTGTATTTGGGTGTGATTAAAGTCTCAAGGCTGCATTAATATGGATTTTCTATTTCTATGGACAGCGGTCCATGTATGCCATTTTTTGAAAGCAGAGATGGAAAAATTTTGCTGCTGATTTTTTTTTTTCTGTCTGCACGAACATCCTGCCCCCCCCCCTTTTTTTTTTTTGCTTGAGAATAGCACCTGGCAAAGCAATGCAGACATTACAGTGTCTGTGCACTCCGGCCCGTTGTCATGTCAATCTTATTATTTAGGTAAATAGTGTGCAATTTTTTTCACTGGCTCTACAGCCAATATGCTGCTAGCAGTTTTTGTTTCAGTCCCATTATTGGCCAGGAACACTATTAATGAGACAAATAATTGGGAAATCATAGTCATTGTTCTCGTAAAACCTGACGCCGGTGCTGGAATCAGCCAGGCAGCAGAGTTGCATATGCAGCCTGAAAGGAAAGGATGAGTAGCCTGGGTGCCCAGCTTTTAAATTCATCAGACCCCTGCTCCTTAAATTGCCCCAGCTGTTAATGCTGGAACCATTACAGTAATGGACTCAGCAAATGAAGGGGAACGAAGACACGCACACTTTATTACCAGAGGGGCAATTTTCTTTTCATCTGTAATAGCAGCCGTGCCTCATATTGATCAGCCCATCAAGATACTAATCCTCTGTAAAATTACTTGTTATAACTGAAAATGTGTTAATCCAAATCAGTCTGTGTCCCGACTGTCTACTTACTATTGAATACAGGCTATCAGATGGTTTATTTTTCATGATTTAAAGCCTCTGCTCTGAAAATGGTTGGCGTTTCCCTCGCCACACTGAGTGCTTAATCTTAGCCATGGCCCAGGGTTGTCTTTTTGTTTTAAACAGAACATCACCCACTTAATTAAGGAGTGAGTGTCTGTCTTGCTGTCTGAGTTATGCTGGTGTTTTATGTTCTCCTGGATTTATTAAGCATCTTGCTTTACATTCAGTCTGTGGTTTGTGCTGTAAATAAAAATAGGCCCATCTTGCACACATTAGAAATTTGCAGGTAGCAGACGTCAATAAGTAGCAGGGATGGAAGGTTCTTTGATTTATATTTCAGGCACCAGGTTGTGCTTTGTCGATTGAACCCATAGACAGGCTGCATCCTGGTGTCTTCTGTGCAGCAGATGTGTTTTTGCATCATTGTCTGAGAAAGTTTATGGTTATTTCTGCATCCTTGGTTTGGTAGATTGCTTTTTAGGCAATGAGGCATATGTACTCCCCCCTTGTGTTTTGTGAGAAATGACTATAGCTGGTATTATCTTATTATAAGAAAGCTTGTTAAAAACTGAGGTCTAGTTTCCTTAATATTCAGAATTTTAGGAATTATTCCTTAACTTTAATTTTTTTTTTTTTCTATATAGTCTCAACGGAGGTGACTCCAGTACCTGGCAGAGGGAAGTTTCACAGTGTGATTGTCTTCTTAACATAATTTGTTAAACGTTGGTGTTTGTTTTGACCTTTAAGAAAAAAGGTATACATTATATGTTTGTACACAGACTCAGATGACCTCTTGGCAGTATTTTTATTTTTTCTAATGTGTTGTCATTGCTCAAAGCATTTGTCTGGCATTTTTCATAAAGTTCATTCAGAAATAATTAATACTTTTTTTGTGCCAGGAATTGTGCTTGTCAAGGACTGGAGACTCAAGGTGTTAAAGGTATCAAATCTTTGCCCTTGAGGACCTTAGTTCAGTAGGAAGTTAGGCATGTGAACAAATAATTACAATAATGCAGTGTACTAAGTGTTAAAATCCACTTGTGAATGTAGTTCCTGGGAGCAGATACAAGTTATGGGCATAATAGCAAAATCAGCCTCATCGATTTTTCTTGTGGTGTGACCACAAGCAGAATTGCGCAATTTAATCACACTTTTAAGACCTGCATCTGAATGATTCCCAGCTGTTGGAAAGAAATCTCATCTTTCTTATGGAAGGCTTGTTTACTGCCCCCTGGGGATGGTGAAAAGAAGGATTTCCAAAAACGTTATGATCAGTGACCACATCTTTGGATATGTATAGAGTTTCCCATGGAGACTACTTTAAGGGGGGGGTAGTGCTTATTTGTTTGCTTATGTTCTGGCATTATATTGTAAGCCAGTGGTGTTGCTTTAGAGTATAGTTAGTTCATCAAGAGAGACAGTAGCCTGTCCTGGTTAAGAGCGTGGGTTCTGGCCAGTCTTGTTTTTCCTTAGCTCTTCTTCTTATTAGCTGAGCAGTAAGTAAGTAAGTAAGTAAGTCACCTAAGTCTTCTTGAGCCTCACTCTTCATCTGTACAATGGGGATAGTAATAGTTGTGAGGATTAAATGGTTTAATATCTGTAATAAATGTTAAGTGCTATGTATATAAGAATTAGCTACTATTACCCTGGATGTGACTGTAGGTAATGAAAGTATTTTCCAGAAGTGGGTTATGAAAGGCAACTTTGTAAGTGTATGACCACCATAGGTATGGCGTGTAAAATGGTGAAGCATTTCTTATTTAAAACATTATTTTTTCCTGAGTACATTATTTGTTACTTTAGAAAAATGTCAAAATACCGAAAAATACCAAGCAGGGGGAAGAAATCTCCTGTAATTCTCCAGAGATAACCACCGTGTTCCTTACTGTGTTGGTGTATTTCTTAGAATATTATAATTCTGCCTATTATGTATATGATGTATGCAGTATGATCCTAATTTTATCTAAACTATATTTATGATACATATTTATACGAGAGATATTTTAGACAAAAATTGAAATCACGATGTGCACATTTTGTACCCTGCTCTATTTCAGCTTACCAGAATCCAGTATATTGTGAATATTTTTCCATGTCATTACAATTATAGTATTATATTTCATCCTATGGATTTTTTTCCCTGCCGTTATAAATTATCCTTCAATGACCATTCTTGCACATAAATCTCTGTGCAAATCTCTGGTATTTTCCATAGAGTAAATTAAAAGAAGGTGAATTGTCAAGTTAATGTTTGTAAAGATTTTTGGTTTGCATTGTCAGATAGCCACCCAGAGGGGTGATGCCAGTTTTTACTCTGACAGGCAGTGCATGAGAATGCATATTTGGTACATCCTCCTCATCACTGGGAACTGTCATAAAAATATTTGCCAAGCTGGATAAGTAGGAGCTCATTGTAGAACTAATTTGTATTTCCTTAATTACTAAGTACTGTATGGTTGAATTTTCTCCTACCATGATTATTGGCCGAGTATAGTTCTTTTGTGATTTGTTTATTCATATAGCCTTCATTCATTTTGCTACTGTATGTCTTTTCCCATTGACTTGTAAGAGCTCTTCGTAGATTAGGGATGTTATTATTTGTTAATCAGGTGCTGGAAACATTTTTCCTAGTTTGTTTATTGCCTGCCTTATACTTTTGTATTTTTGTTATTCAAAAGTTTTCCTTTATTTGTGTGTAGGGGAACTTTTCCCACCTAAATATCTGATGAGTAGTCACTTATATGTCCTTTAAATTATTTTATATTTTAACTTTTTTTCCCATGTAATCTTCTAAAGCATCTAGAATTTAGTTGGTGTATGATGTGGAGTAGTTGTCTCATTCCTCCCAAATGGTTAACCAGTTAATCCTGCTGCATCTATTGACTAGCTTGATTGCCAGTATACTCAGATCTGCTTTTTATTCTATTTCTTTTGTCTGTTATTCTCGACACACCAGTTTAATGACTAGAGTTTTACGACACCTTTCAGTGTATGGCCGTACAAGACCCCCGTGATTATTCTTTTTTTCATAAGTTCCTTGGCTCTTTCACTGAGAAAGAAAACTTAAATTTTATTCCAGAGAAGCTTAAAAATCACTTTTTAGGGTCTTCTGTGTATTTCACCAGTCTTTTGGTATTTTAATTGTTACTGCATTAAATTTTTAGCTTAATATGGAAAAAACTGAGGTATTTATGGTAAGTAGATTTTCTTATTCAATTATATTTTTAAAGTGGTATGCGAGAAAGCTTTTTTTGTGTGTTCTTTTTATAACTGGCCTCAATCCAGACTGCATCCTTATCAAGCTAACATTTTTTTTTCAGTTGATTTTGTTTTTTCTAGATGTGTGTTATGTAGATAATTCAGTCATTTGCAAATACATATAATTTGGTCTCTCTCCTTTCAATAATTATACTCTCCTCCTTTTTTCCTCTTGTGTTATTATGTTGGCCAGAACCTGTAAATGGTGGGGATAGCAGAGACCCATGCCCTTAATGATGATGCTTTGGGATTCTAGTATTAAGTATGACAGTTGTTGGCAATAATCTTTGACTCTTAGTTTACTTTTTTTCCCCTAAAGACTGAGGTTGAATTTTTATTGAATTTTTTTTGACATCTGTTTAGATGGTAATGTTTTCACCTCAGCTACTGATAGGCTATAATCTCTTAATATAGTTTCCAATATTGGTTCCTTGTGATAAATCCTACTTAGACACATTATATTGGCCTTTAACAGATTACTGAATTCAGCCTTTTTTATTTCAATTAGGAAAATAAGACGCGTCTATAGCAGTGATTACCAAGGAAGCCAGAGGGTGTTTCCTCTAGAGGTATATCAGAATCTTCAGTGAGGCATTTTTTTTTGGGGGGGGGGTCAGTTAAGTTCCCTGAGCCAGGGCTTGAACCCGTGCCACAGCAGTGACCCAAGCCACTGTGGTGACAACAGTGACTCAACCCATTCAGCCATGTAGGAGCTCCAAGGCATATTTGATGTACACATTACAGTCATAATTCATACTAGAGTTAGTAAAACTTAAAGTTCTTTTGGCTAACATGGAAGGAGGTAAAAATATTGAGAAATATTCCTTTTTGTGCTTTGTTTTCAAGCTTTGATACATACATAGGTAAGCCTGTGTCATAAAATGAATTGCACCATTTTCCCCCTTCTGTGCTCTAGAGCCATTTACAGAACACCAGTAGTATTACTTGTCCCTGGAAGTTTGAGCTAAATTAACTTGTAAAACTCTTCATATGATGTTGGGGAATGTTTGGATAACTTTTTCAATATCTTCTAGTTAATGGTCTGTTTTGTCTTTTTCTTCTTGAGTAAATTTTGGTCATTATGTTTTCTTAGAAATTGAGGTTTCAAATTTATAGTCATGGCATTGAACGTAACATTCTCTGGTTTACTAAGATAGAGTTGTGCATCTTTTCATAATTTAAAAATTCCGTATTCATTCTTTATATCTTCTTTTAATTATAATTTTCTGTATACATGTATTCTCTTCAAGAATTGATTATTTCTGCTTGTTTTAAAACTAGCTCTTGAATTTGTTTATGCTAATTCATTTATCTTTACCTTTGTTTTTACTGTTTCCTTCTGGCTGCTTTGCTTAAAAGTCTTTTGTTTTTATTTCACTAAATTCTTGAGATGAACGCTTTGTTCATTTCATTGTTTTTTTAATATGGAAAGCACTTAGAAATCTTAAAAATAATTTTCTGTGTTTCTGTAGCAATTTGTGCATGCTTTCATAGCACTTATCCTTCAGTATTATAATGATCTTTTTGTTAATCTCTTTGGTCCCTTCCTCCTTAGTTGTATAGACTACAACTTATTTGCCTTTGTACTCCAGCTCACATAGAATCTTGAACACAGTATGGATTAAATAATGTTTCATTTTTTCTTTTTTTTTCCTTTTTAGGGCCAAACCTGCAGCATATGAAAGTTCCCAGCCTAGAGGTCCAGTCAGAGTTGTAGCTGCCAGCCTAGACCACAGCCACAGCAACGTGGGATCCAAGCCGCATCTTTGACCTACACCACAGCTCACATCAATGCAGGATCCCCGACCCAATGAGTGAGGCCAGGGATCGAACCTGCATCCTCATGGATACTAGTCATGCGGCGTTTCTACTGCGCCGCAGTGGAACTCCCTAAATAATGTTTCTTGCATGAATATCAGTCTCTCCCCTCACACACATGCGTGCACACCCTGCACAGGAAATCAACCAAGTCCCAAACTTTTCATTGTATTGTGTAGACTTCTATAGGTCTTCTCGTGAGGTAATAGGTGCCTTCACTGGAAGTTAGGAGGCTAGACATCTAGTCTTACATCTGTCACTTACTAGGCATTCGTTACCTGGAATGGGTCTCCCAGTCTCTGTAAAATAAGGCTGATCATCACTTCCGCTCTCTGCTTCGTCAGAATTCTTGTCAAAAGGTAATGAATGTAGAGTCACTTTGAACACTAACAAAAGCTATATAGATATAAATACGATTTAAAATAAAAGGCTTTTGGAATTCTGTTGTGGAGCAGTGGGTTAAGGATCCAGCATTGTCACTGCAGCAGCTAGGGTCACTGCTGTGCCGTGGGTTTGACTCCTGGTCCAGGAACTTCCATGGGCTGTAGTGCAGCCAAATAAAGGTAAAAATAAATTAAAAAATAAAATCAAAACTTTTAGTATTCTCTTCTCTACCACTCCACCAGTCCCACTCCCCAGTATAGAAATTGCCAAATTTTTTGGAGCAGAAGCTATTAAAAATATGTATATATAAACTTGTGTCCTTTGAAATATCTACCACAGAACTTTGTTGACAGATACACAGTAAATATTTGTTGATTGAATATTTTATGAGACTCACTTTTCAAATGCTCACTACTAAGTGATCCTTAAGCTTACTACTAAGACCTAGGACTTCCATATCCAACCATGGGATTTCTAGTTTACTATGAAAAAAGGCTTCTGGTTTACTTGACCTAGACAGCTGCATCAATGTGCAGTTAATGAAGTGGATGTGGGAATTCCCTAGCGGTTAACGAACCTGACCAGGATCCATGAGGATGTGAGTTCAATCCCTGGCCTTGCTCAGTGGGTTAAGGATCTGGTGTTACTGTGAGCTGTGGTGTAGGTCGCAGATGCGGCTCAGATCCCACGTTGCTGTGGCTGGGGTGTAAGCCGGCAACTATAGCTCCGATTTAACCCGTAGCCTGGGAACTTCCATATGCTGCAAGTGCAGCCTTAAAAAGCAAAAATAAAATAAAGTTAAATAAAATAAATAGATATGCCTTGTTTGAGGACATAAACCTTTTGGTACACTCCTATTTCCTCTGCAGAGGAAAGCTGGAGACATAACTTTCTTCTGAAAATATAGAATAATTTGATAACAAATTGCAAAATTGATTAAAATTCTTTTACATTTTCATAAGTCTGAGAGCAATTTTTTAAAAAAATTATTTGAAGGCAAAAGAAATAAATGATTATTCCTTCCCTTGCCATTATGATTACAATTTCATTGCTTCCCTTGCACTGAGATTTATTTTTATCTTTAACGTATTTTGTGTATTGCTATGGAGGGGTGATATATTACTGTCTCTTAAGACTTCACATGTTCTTTGGGGAAGTGAATGCCATCTGATAAGTCAGTCTTAGATTAGCAGATTGCTTTTAAAAAGTATTAAAGGCCTTCCAAATACAGAATGTCAGTATTTTTCTGTGTTACATATTCTCTTTAAGAACAGTACTCACTGAAGAGCTTCATATAACCAGTGACCTTTCAGTATTGTGGTTTCTAGTACCGTGTTTGAGTGTGCAGTACCCTTCCTGTGCTCGCCTCTCCCCCATCTCTCCCTCCCCGTTTTTAAAAATAGTTCACTGCAGCTGGAAAAAAGTGGTATAACTTTAAAAACACAGATACCCTTTAGGCAACTTTTAAAGATTCCTGTGAGACTTTATATCTCCAATAATTGATGGCAAATTCTGTTTGGTTGTTTTTAAGATCATATTGTGAGGATTTACAAAAAAAAAGTTTCATCTCATAGTTCCCCTTGTGGCTCAGAAGAAACGAATTTGACTAGCATCCATGAGGACACAGGTTCGATCCCTGGCCTCGCTCAGTGGGTTAAGGACCTGGCGTTGCCGTGAACTGTGGTGTAGATCAGAGACATGGCTTGAATCCTGCCTTGCTGTGGCTGTGGCGAAGGCCAGCGGCTACAGCTGTGATTCAACCCCTAGCCTGGGAACTTCCATATGCAGCAGATAAGGCCCTAGAAAGACAAAAAAAGAAAAAAAAAGTGTCATCTCGGAGAACTAAAAGCTAAGGGGATGATAATGTATTACATTTGCCAGTCCCCGAGGAATTCTCTCAAGTTCCCACTCTTTCGTGGGGCTTTTGAGGATTATTACTTTCATCTCTTACCTTAATGACCTTTATTTCCTTCGTCAAAACGTATGGTAACAACAGTAAGTGTGTGTTTGGTACATTTTCTGGCCTGTGGTACCCGCCAGCTTGACATTTGGTTGTATTGAATTTGACATTTTATTATTGTTTATATCAGTGTTTTATGTAATTATCTTTTTCCTAGGGAGATTATAAGTTCCCTCTGGCCAAGAACAATAAATTTGTTTTATGTATCTAACCAGGTACTAAAGATAGGGTTGGCTTTCAACATTTTGGGTCAAATGGAAGCAGATATAGACTAGAAGGTGAAGTTTTTGTTTTTTGTTTTTAACTTTACAGAGCATTTATTTATCTTCAGCTCTCAATTTGTTCTCCATCAATAATTGAGAATATTTTGTTTGGAAATGTTTTATGTAAAACCCTATGATAGGATAGATCTCAGGAACTTGGACTTGTGGACCGTAGGAAAAATCTTAGATTTTTGGTGGCCCTTTACCTATCACTGTGTTTTTTAAAGGAGTTATATCTGAACCACCTTTGTGTCCCGATTCATTTTGCCATTTCATCTACTGCTCTTCCTCCTGTTTTTATTTAAGACTATAAAGTTACTTTAGTGTAACTGCTGCTGTCACCTTTGCCCTTAGCTAATCAAATAGTTTACCTTGAGGGAAACATTTATCTCCCACTTTCATTATTATTATTTTTGTAGCTGTAAAGATATATATTTTATGTCTGCAGAAGGCTGTAACAGTGAAACGAGGTATTGATCTGCTGTATTTAGCAATTTCTTTCCACCTTGCCATCAATAGCATGTCAGCATCTGTCTGTACCGTGGTTGACCTCACAAATAGCTCTTTATGCTCCCATTGGATTCAAATGATATAGTATGCTGAAAACTAAATCAATGAATGATTATAAAGTTTTTAGTATTATTTCATGACCCAGAGGCAACTGGTACTCCTTGCACGGAACAGTTCAGTGTACAGTGAATGTGGTGAAATGAGTGTGTCCGGCTTTGGTTCAGCCAAAAGGAGAAAAGTAGGGCACTGGCTTGGGTTGGCTCATCTTCCGAACTAATGATTGCAAAGCATTTAGGCTCTTCAGTGGAAGCATCTCACCTTACAGAATCAGACATAGAGAAGAGCAGTGCCTCCGTTTGGTTTAAAATCCCTCCTCCCCCCAGCCTGTAGCAGTATTTCTAAAATTATGTTGAGCTTTAAGCATCTAGGCTTTTGCTTTCATTTACAGAAGATGAAATTACTTGCGGTGTCACCGTAACACTGAGGACCTGACAAAAAGGCACAGAGTCCCCTTGGTCTAGGGCTCATGGGACTCTTGGCCGCTTGCCTCACTTGGAACAAATACCAGGATACTGTTGCTGAGACCACATCCTTCAGCCCTCATCCTGCTTGTGGGAGTTCTGCTCACCTTCACTGGTCTGTGGAGCTTTGAAACAGCAGGAGTCCCTAATTTGACTGATGAATATTGCTGAATGCAGCAACATTTTGTTTTGAATCTTCTATAAATATATATGAAAGAACCTTTTAGCTATTGAAATTTGAGATATGTGGAAAGGTGAGGGGGAATAATAGGGAGCGAGTGGGGAAAGTAGAACACAGCAGTTGTCATCCTGCTCTTTTGAGAATATGAATCAAATATATTTCTCTTCAAGAACATGCCTTTTTAGTGCTTTCCTTTGTCCATCAACCCAGTAGAAAGTTTGACAAGGAGTCCATTCATTTATTCATGCCTTCTTTAGGCACTTACTGAGAATGTACTATGTCCTGGGCTAGAGTGATTGGATATGAGTGTGAGCCCTTCTTCTTGGATGTTCATGAAAAACTGTCCTGCCCAACTTTATCATACCTGAAATGTGTCTGCTGGCCTTACCCCTACCAACTGCAGTTACTCCCCTCTCCAAGATATTTGAAGGAGGGAATAAATGATGGGTTGAGGACCGCAGGTTGATATCCTGTGTGTCATCTGCACAAAAGTAGGGCCCCCTTTGTGCAATGTCACAGAGCAGGAAGGCCTGAGGAGGGAATTGAGCCCAGCCCTCTGAATCCGGAGTTGACAGTGGTCCTCTTTTTCTTATAGTATTGACTTTGCTGATATTTAAGTAGTTTGAATTTTGGACTTATCCATGTGAAGTTTTTTTGGGTCTTCCTCAAGGATCTGCCTCTCCTAAATTCTTAGTTTACCTTTGTTACTCATTGTGAATCTATGACAGATAAATCAGCTCATCTGTTTTTGAAGCCATTTAAATTTTTGTTCTGTATTACCTGTTAAGAATATGAGTGCCATTAGTTTATTCTTAGATTATTCTTAGATTATTCTGTAGTCATCTCAAAGAGTATTTCCTTTTATTTGTCTTCTGTCAGTTCACATTAAACTTTGAGGTTTGCAACCCAGGTCTAAAAGAAAAGGATTTGGGGAAGGAGTTCCTGTCTCTGAATTCCGTCTTTGTGACTTTTGTGTACCATACATGCCCGAATATAAAGTAAGGGATTTTCCCCCTAAAATTATCCCTGAGAAAGAGAAGTAATTGTATATTAATATTTTTATCTGGTCTCTTGTATTGTGGAATATTCACTTGGTTACTTTATTTTGAAAACAATAGGTATTTGTGGCTTGAAATATTTTTCTTGACCCGAGCTACCTATAATAATCTTAAGTTTGTTATAATTGCTGTTTTTGCCTGGCAGGGGAAGGTTGGCACATGCTCATGCATTACTTAAAATAACATGTTTGGTTATCTGCAGCTCTGTATTGGAGACTAGCTACGTATGTTCTTGTTGCTAGAGCAAAGGGCAATTAGTTGACCCCTGTCTGTACAAGCTTTAATAATGGGGTGTCTTTGTAAGCTTTGTTCCTTAGAGTTGATAGGTTATCTCCTCTCCCCAGGCTTCCTTAAGGAAGGATGGGTGATAGTGATCAGGGCTTAAAGAATGACTTTAGTACCGCAGTTGGTGTAGACCAATACCTTTATACAAGGTTCATTTTCAAGTTCATACCTTTAAAGCTGTCCCTGATGAGGGCCACTTATGGCTCTATTTGTGGACAGAAATCCTATTGTTGCTGAAAAGGGTATAAGAAGGCCTTTTTAACTTAATTCTCGATCCTGACCAGTCACTTTCAGTGACAGTCTTATGGCTTCTGAATAAGATGAGACATTTCTTTTTACTCAATAAAGATGGAGAAAACTCTTTGTTAACATGTGTTCATACAGACATCTAAGGGAGATCACTTAATTTCACTGTATAAAAAAGCAAAAAGATCTCAAACTAAGAATTGTAAAACGATGTATTTGTGTCGTGTGCTAAACTCTGAATCATTTGTGAGCTATATTCTTGGAACAAATTCAAAAAAATTATAAAATATATAGTAAATTACTGTGTACTTAAAACTCGGTTGCTTTCATTACATGAAATTCTCTCTATACACAGTTACATTCTTGTGTTCTTATAGTTAATATGATATTAATATGAAATATTTCCTCTTTAAGATTATTTTGTTTTGCAGACACTTAGGAATTTTCCTAGAAAACTGACACCTGGGTTCTTCTGTGCCATTTTGAATGATATACTTTATTAGAAACTCCCTAAAGAAGACCAAATGAATTTTGCGTTTCCTTTCCTTTTTTTTTTTTAGGCTCCGAGAATGTGTATGTGTCTGAGACTACGTAGGTGTCTAAAAGCCTAGCATGCTTAAAACCATGGCTGAAGAGTTATGCTTAACTGTATACTTTGCATGCATTTGTGATTTGAAATAAGAAAAAAAAAGTCAAATCGGAGACAGCTTGAATGGCATGCTGTCAGTTTGGAGCTTCATGAATTGGCAATGGTCTCATTTAGGACCTTCAGATGTGTCTCTGCTTGGACAGAATGAGAACGTTTTGCATGTTCTGGAGGAGACAGCCACTCCTTGCTGCTTCACAATGGGCAGTGGTGCATGACAGTTGCCCTTCATTGCTGGCTTCTTGGCGCTTAACCTCTGACCCTCCACTTAGTCGCTGTGCAGCGGCTGGAGCAGGTTGGAGATGTTGGTGAATGACGGGCATTGGCCTGCAACGTGCTTGTCATTATTTGACTGTCAAAAGGAGCCTGCCATTGGTTTCCATCAAGATTTGAAACCTCTGTGCAACAGTCCATATTCCTTAACTTCTAAGGCTGTCAACAGCATGATCAAATGTGCATAAAAAAAAAATCAGAGTGCCGAATAGATCTTCAATCAGAAGATAGGAAGTTTTACCCTCCTCTTTTTTCTCTTTCTTTCTCTCTTTTCATTCTTCTATTGGTTAAATATATTCCGATAACTTTCACAGGGCCAAGAGGTTGAATCTGTTGCCACGGTGAAAAAAGTGAACTGTTGTCTCATGTGGTCTGAGTTTCAAACAGCACAGTGAGGATCTGAGCAGGTCTGCCAGTTAAAACTCTCAGGCTTGTCTTGCATATTATATCAGCTTCCAGCCATTGGTTTAAGGGACTGGATGCTAGCCCAGTGGTACCTGGGATTAGCTGGCAGGATGAAACATTTACTTCAGTTTTTATGTAATTTTGCAAAGGGATGGAGAGGTCAGTTTGTACAATTTGTAAAGCAGGGAATGAAATTTAAAATAACGAAGGGAGGTTAAGACTTTTTTTTTTTCCTGTCATGGTAAAGAAGTTCAAACACAAGGAGTTTAATAGGCTGTGATCAAGTCTTAGAAACTTCAGAGGTCAATCTTAGGCAAAGTGATTCATAGATAGAGAAAAATACGGCAATCAAAGCCATCTTTCCTTGTAAATCTGAGACTGAATGAAAAAGCACCCTGAAGTGGAAGAGGATGAGGGAAAGCCTAACAATGTTCTTAAAGTGTATGAAAAATTCTGGTAACTAAACTTGGTTTCCTTCTAGTATTGTGTAGTGGATGGGGTGGGAATTTTAGTTTTGCTTCTGCCATATCCAGCTGTGTCACCTTGAGTGAGTTAGTTAACCCTTTACTCACAGTTTCTTCATTCTCCCCCCTGTAGTGAGGATGAAAGGAGACTCTGAGAAATACTTGCTTTTGTGCAGTACTCCGGACCCTCCATAGGCACTTTCTGGTTTCCTTTTTATCCTTTTCTGAGCAGGAGAGATTTATCAAGGCAATGTTTGGGTAGATAACATACTCTAGAACTCAAGACAGTCAATTGTAGTGTTTCAGCTCTTCTACACCCCCCCATTACTCATTTTAGTTCATAATGTCACATTTTATTTAGTTAAGCACTCAAACCACTGTTCTGAGTGATCTGCCTGCCTGCTTGCCTTCTCCTTCCTGCTCTCATGCCACAAATATTTTTCAAGCTCTTACTGTGCATTGGGTGATGTTCTCAGTTCTGGAACCCAGCCATGAACTAAACAGACAGGTTATACCTGCCTTCATGGAGCTCAGATTCTGCAGGGAGAGAAAATGAACAAGTAAGCAAAATAAACTACTTTTTTTGGTAGATCTAAATGCTATGGAGAAAAATAAAGCAGGGTAAGAGGATAAAGGGTTGTTTGGGTTGTCAGGAAGAGCTCTCAGTAGAGCCTTCTTTCCAGCAGAGACCTCACCCGGGGAGGGGAAGGGCCTGGAAAGATGGGGGAGGGGACCTGCACTTCTCTTTCCTGCTCTTCCTCCTGTTGGTCACTAAGTTTTGGCCGCTCTGCTAATGTCTTTCTTTCATCTCTTCAACTTCATGCCACTCCTGTGTTCACTGATTTTTTTTATTTCCTTAGGCTCCTAGTGTGCGGTCTCCCTTCCATCAGTTCTTCTTTCTTGCTATCTTTAGACCTGTGCGAGGGCCCTAGCATTCCCCCTTGTACAGTTCCTCAGAGATTTGCCACTGGCTGCGTGTTAAAACTTCAGACCCCTGGGCTTGCCATGTGAAGTCGCTATTGTTTCATTATCTGGTCCTGACCCCTTGCCTCCCCCTCCCTCCCCTCACAACTTCACACCTGCTATTCCTGCTGTAAGAACATGAGGCCTCCCTGAACCCACTAGGCCTCTATGCCTTTACACACCCCTTTCTCTCCCTGGATTCTTCAGTCACTTCACTGGCACCTGGGAAATGAGAAAAGGATACTTATTTCAACTTCTTTCCTTGAATGCCACCTCTTCTGACACTTCTCTGATTCTACCACCCTGTGTTTCATAGACTCCTTTAGTTTTGACCTCACTCCGCCTGTTTGTCCCTTTACATGACAAGTCTGTGAGCTCCTTGAAGGCCCACAAGGACTGTTTTTTGTTTCTTCTTTTTTTTTTTTTTTCTTTTTCATTTTAGGGCTGCACTCACAGCCTAGGGGTCGAATCGGAGCTACAGCTGCTGGCCTGCACCACAGCCACAGAAACACCAGATCTGAGCCAGGTCTGCGACCTACACCATAGCTCATGGCAATGCAGGGTCCTTAACCCACTGAGTGAGGCCAGGGGTTGAACCTGCATCCCTCATGAATACTAGTTGGATTCGTTTTCACTGCGCCACAGTGGGAACGCCACAAGGATTGTGTTTTTGTTGGTCTGTTGTATTTTCCAAATCTGGCATAGTGTCTAGACTAGAACAGACACTAAGTAGACTGTCACCTGTTGTAGTGTAATCTATGCACGTGTTTAGGGACAGATTTATCGTGGGTTTTAAATATAATCAGAGAGGAGATATGCCCTTTGAAGACGTTGTAGGTCAAAATATTTCATTATTGTTAATGGCGTGTCTTTCCTTACACCTACCTCAGTAATGTACATCATATTAAAGGGAAAGGAGGGCAGGGCATGAAGACATTAGAAAATAGAATATTTTTATCAGCTTCCCAATAGTTATAGTTATACCAGGATATAGTGTCAGTGAGTAAGCTAGTTCCAGGTAAACTTTTATGTGGCCATTTTTTAAGTAATATGTCTTTTGCCCAGAAGATAGTAATAAATTTAGTATCCAATTCAATAAGTAAATAAGTTTTATAATCTATCTATCCATCATTTATCTTTACATTTTCCAGATGGTACTATAAATAGTTGTCACCAATTTTTGCATTTTTTAATTATGTTAAAGGCATTTTGATGCCAGAGCATGTTGGAGCTATCATATAGCTGTAAAAATTAAACAGTTTCTTATTTTTGACCATTCAACTTATTTCATTTATTTTTATTAGCATAAATAATGCTGCATCAACTGATTTGTTCAGACATCTTTATGTGTGTTATTTATTTATTTTTTAGTGAATAAATTTCTAAAAATAGAGCAACCAGGTCAAAAGATAGGACTGTTCTTAAGGCCCTTTGATGCCTGTTGCCAGCTTACCTTCTGGCAGGTGAGTAAATCTTTGTCAAGATAGGGTATAAAAAATATCTTATTTGTAGTGTGTTTCTCAGGTTACTTGCGCGTGAATTGGGAAATCTCTTAAATTTAAGAGCTGATCTAGAAGAGAGTTTCACTATGGCTGTGAAGAGAAGAAGAAGATAGAAAGAACAAACAACAAAAATCTCAAGTTCTGTCCCTTTTAAATGGTCGTAGGCTCTCGTGCACTGATGGGCAGACTGTGTCCTGGGCTCTGCTAGAACCCTGCAGCAGGAGTGGAGGTCTGCAAATAGGTTGGCTTCTTTGTATGTATTTTTTTATGCTTGTTCTTTGGGGTTAGATTTCTTTCGAAGTAATGCTTTAAAACGTAAAATCGTGTTCCTTTTGTGGCTCAAAGGGTTAAGAATCTGACAGAATTTCTGTGAGGAAGCAGGTTCGATCCCTGGCCTCGCTCAGTGGGTTAAGGATGCAGCATTTCCGTGAGCTGTAGTCTAAGTCGCAGACGTGGCTGGGATCCCGCTTTGCTGTGACTGGGGCTGTGGCTAGCAGCTACAGCTCCAATTTGACCCCTAGCCTGGGAAATTATATATGCTGCAGGTGCTGCTCTAAAAAGAAAAAAGAGAGAAAGAAAAAAATAAATGTAAAAAGTGTGAAAGCTAGATTAGTAAATCTCTGTTTACTTTTTTGCTATTTGACACGTCATTCATTGTCCTGACTCACTGTTGCTTGCTTGCTTTCTTTCTTTCTTTCTTTCTTTCTTTCTTTCTTTCTTTCTTTCTTTCTTTCTTTCTTTCTTTCTTTCTTTCATCCCCCCACCCTGGCATGTGGAACTTCCCAGGCTAGGGATTGAACCCAGCCACAGCCGTAACCCAAGCCACAGCAGTGACAATGTGGAATCCTTAACCGCTAGGCCATCAGGGAACTCCCTCACCGTTGCTTTCTTAAAGGAACCGTCTTGCCGTCGCCCAAGGAGAGGGGGTAACCTGAGTGAAGGGTCCCTCCTGCGCTTTAGAACTCTCTTGTTACCTGGTTGAGATCTGTGTGGTTAAGGCAGTGTGGGGTCAAATCACTTTCCAGTCCCAGCTTCCGTGGAGGAACTGTGAAATATCTGTTTTAGGCAAGGGAGAGGTTAAGGCACCTTAAGGGCAAAGGCTTCTTCTCTTGGTTTTATTAGCTGTGGTGTCAACATGCCCTGAAATGTGATGACCTACCCTCCTTTCTGATAAAAGGAAAACGACCTGCCTGGCGTGGATGGAGAGAGAGGTGCCTGAGGCAGATCACATTGTCTCTTCTCATAATAACAGCAGGCTTTAAAAAAAAAAAAAAAGCCAGCAGGTTTCTGTTTTCCCATGGAAATGTTTGACATTTTTGACTCCTTATGAAATATGGTGGGTCGAGGGGAAGAGGGGCCGTTGTGATCGTGGAAGAAGTGAATAAAAAGGCAAGAAAGGATTCTGGCTTCTTAAGAGAGATTTGAGGACTCTACAGCACTTAAAGCCCAACCCTGTAATGGTCTGTTGGGCAGTCTTAGAACCTCAAGCCCTAGAGGGAGCTCTTTCAGTCTGTGTGTTAGTTAACCTTCATTTATGTAGAGCCGAGATCTCTAACATGGCTTGGCTGACTTCTCCAAAGGTGAACTCAGTACAGGGCTGCCTGCAGAGTGTACGGTCCTGGAGAAGATGCCCTTGTGGAAAATTAGACAGCAAATTACCCACTGCTCAATGGAGGGTTTTCTCCCCAGTTAAATGTATTTTACTTACTTGGGTTTGAGGAGAGGCTCAAAATGCTTGGGAAAAGCTGTATTATTTTGAAATATTTGATGTAATTTAAGGCTTTTTTTAGACAGTACTTGTGTGGTTTAATCTGTCATCTTGAAATGTGAATTATATAGAGATTACATAAAAAGTGATATGTGACACTTTCAGGTGTCTGGGAAGTAGGTTGAGTTTGTCTCTTGTTGATCAAACTCTTGAGGTGTTACTGAGAACGTTATATAAGGGTTTCCTCCAGAACTTTGAATCTTAAAATGAAACCTACTTTAGCCAAAATAAAAAAGTTTTTATTAATGGAAGACTGATTGGGAAGAAAGTAGAAAACACACAATAATGACAACAATAAAACAAACAGTGCTTAAGCCACATGATATAAGCATATGGATTCTACAAATTGAAGGTATTTTTGGAAATTTAATTCCCTCGTTTGAATCAACTCATGACAAACCATTTTTTTAAAAGTGTACAGATCCAAAAATACTAAAAAGCATTTTCTTACTGTAGTGGTATTACCAGGTCAAATCTAACAACGAAGCCCCTTGTCCCACCCTTTCTTTCTCAAGACTTTGGAGTTTTGCACTTGTTAAGGTCATTTTCAAGTTGTAAAAATGCTGGATAATACCACAACTTCAGATTCCTGATTTCTGATCTATTTATTTAGGTATTTTATGAATAAGAAATTCAGTCTTTTTTTTTGTTTTTAAAGGAAGTAATTTGTATTCCTAGTGCTGTCTATTCTGTTCTGCATATTATGAACCTTCCATCCAAAATTTGAGAGGAGTAGACATTCTGTGGTGATGTAGGGACTCTTTAATGTTTCCAAAATGACAGTTCTTTTCCCCTAGAATAGATGAGTATGCTGTTTACTTGACTGTAACTCCCAAATGTCTACAACTCAGGTTGAGTGGCCAATATCACATTAAAGAAGACGTACATTAAAGTTTTGTGCATTTGCTCAGTATGAATTTGAAAAACGGTGGCTGCAAGTAACAGAATTTGCATCGAACAGTGGATTAAACATGACTTTTTTTCACATAAGCTTTTTGAAAGAAGGAAGTTCACCTGGAGCAGTGGCTTAATAATATGGCCAAGGATTGCTAGTACTTTCCAGTGTTCTGCTCTCCATCTTTACCACATGGACTTTTTGGTCTGTTGGCTTAACTAAGTGATCACAAGATGGTTGCGGTAGTGCCACACATCATGTCCTCATGTAACTGTTCAAGGCAGGAAGAAGATGGGAAAATAAAAGGGAGTTTTCATATTAGGTGGAAAACCTTTCCCCCAAAGCTTCTAGCAGAATTCTTCATTTTGTCTTTTTGGCCAGATCTGGATTGCCTTGGACGCTGGGAAATCTAGGATCTAGCAAAAGGCAATGTTATTTCCAAGTTCTATGGGTAAACGTTTGTATCCCTTCGATGTTTGTATCTTGAAACCCTAACCTCCAGTGTGATGTGTTTGAAGATGGAGTTTGGGAAAGCAGTTAGGGTCAGATGAGGTCATAAGGATGTGGCCCTCATGATAGGATTAGTACCCTTATAAGAAGTGATATCAGGAATTTCTGGTGGCTCAGCAGGTTGAGGATCCGGTACTATGAGTGCTATGGCGTGGGTTTGATCCCAGGCCCTGGAACTTCTGCATGCAATAGGCACGCCAAAAAAAAAAAAAAAAAAAAAGGAGAGAGAATATCAGAGAGTGCCCTCTTTCTCTGTGCACAGAGAAGAGGTCGTGTGAGTATGCAGTGAGATGGGGCTGCTTATAAGCCTCAGGAGGAAGCCTTTACTCTGTCAGCACCTCAGTCTTGGACTTCCAGCCTCTAGAACTCTAAGAAATAAGTTTCTGTTGTTTAAGTCACCCAGCCCGTGGTATTTTGTTATGGCAGCCCAAGCTAAGATGCCATGCCTGGCTTGGAATACGCATGACCTCTTCCTTGGAATTGCGCTCATTGCTGCCCTGTTAGGGGCGAGGAGAAGGACGGGCTGGTGAGTAGGCAGCCATAGTTTCTGCCACACTCAATGACTGTATGTGGGAAAGACTTCCATCTTTTGTTCCAGAATAACCAAGGAGTGTGGCCCTCGTTACCATATAACCTTTTGAGACAAATACATATAAAACCAGGATTGAAAATTTGCATAATCATGTGGTGCATTTAATTAGCACTGTCAGGGTGTTGCAGGTTGTTGCTCGAAGCTGTGGTTATGCAGCGAATAAGACGGGACGGTCTCTGAACTCATAGGGCTCACAGGCAAGGAAGATGGAGAGATTAGGAAATCTTTTCAAAATAGGGCCGTAGTGCTCAGAATGGAGACAGTACAGTTTGCTGTGCAGTGAGTAGAAATGAGCCACTCTAACTCAGGGGTTCAGGGCAGGCCTCTTAGAGGAGGTCCAGTCCTCACCTGAAGTGCAGGACTCCGATCATCTCACAAACTGATGAACCGATCACCTTCTTTTTGTTTAGGTTCTTTTGCAGTTCAGGGCACAAACTGGTCCACTCTTTATGTGAATTTGAGAATTTCGTGCACTTCTTGGAGTGGGCAATTGAATCAGCAGCTCTGGAGACAGCCTAGCCCAGTGGAAATAGCATCGCCTTTGAAGCGAGCCAGAAAAAAGAATATCTGCCGCTAACTAGCTACGTAAAAAATGGGGTTTCTCTGAGGCTCGGTTCTTATTCCGTATAATGGAGTGGATAAACATTGCTGTGTAGATGCCATAGTAGAAATAGTAAGCGCTAATATGACACTTAACATGTGCAAGACACTTCTCCAAACACTTGATCTCACTTAATATTTGTTATCTTTATAAAGTAAGTCTTAACATTATCTCTGTCTTACAGATGAAGAGACTGAGGACAGAGAGATTAAATCATGTCCTTGGAGATCCCCAGCTAGTAGCTGGTAGAACTGGATTTGAACACAGGCTGTCTGGCTCCTGAAATCTACATGGGACCTGTGAAATTAGTTGTATTCTTCCGTACTCTGTTGTAGGGGGCAAACTAAGTCAGATTCCTAGCTTAGTGCCAGTGAATAATTCCTGGTCTTCTTCAAGTCAGTATTACTTCCCTTTGGGAAATCTTATGTTCCTCTTTCTTTCTCTTGCCTCTATCCTCAGTCATTGACGGTCTTTTACTTTGTCAGCAGCTCTGAAGTCTGACCCCTGCTCATTCCTACTGCTGCTGCTATAGTTTAGGTGATCTCAAAATACCTCCTTCAACAAAATTGCTGGAAAACTTCCTAACTGGCTTTCTTGCCACTCTCCCTCCCTTCTTTTCAGCATCCATCCCCTCTTCTTGCCAGTCCATCTTTTATTTAACTAACAGAATGGCTTTCTTTTTTCTTTCTTTTTTTTTTTTTTGCTTTTTAGGGCCACACCTGCAGTATATGGAGGTGCCCAGGCTAGGGGTCAAATCAGAGCTGTAGCTGCTGGCCTATGCCACAGCCACAGCAACACCAGATCTGAGCTGCATCTGTAACCTACACTATGCTGGGCATAGTGACTGGATGGCATCAGTGACATCTGTTTTATAATCCTGAAGAATTTTACATATAGTTTGACCAAAATTGCAAAGCAGAATTGTATCATAAATTATATTTCCATGTCATGTTTCTGCTAAGTGAATAGAATATTTTCTGAAGATATGAAACTTCTAAAGCGCGCATAGGGTTGAAGAAGTGCTTTATGTTTTATTTCCAGGTTTTTCCTTGTGTTTTTACTCAGTGTAGCAGAATTTTATATTTTGTGGGAACACATGTACATTTCATGGTAGGTGCGCGCAGTGTCTCAGCTCTCTCTCTCATCATTAGGGCCACTGAAAATGTTATCTCCGACTTAGCTGACAGGTTTTATTAATGATCTGGTGGGACCAGGTCTATGACTTTTTCAATGCATTTCAAAATCTGTCTCACCAGAAACTCTTTTCTCCTTCCCCTCTTCAGATGAACAAAATTTCACTGTATCCTAACTGTAAAACACGTGGTCATATATTCAGACAATGCCACAAAGTTTCAAGACGAAAGTCAAAGTCTTCTTTCATCTTACATCCCATATAAGCAGAAGCCCTGTGACTCTTTTGGGCTGTAATGGGTTAGTCAGCTATGGCCTGTAGGCCACATCTGGCCCACCACCTGTTTTTATATGCCCCCCCGAGTGAAGATAGGTAATTATATTTTTACACTTTTGAAAAAAAAATCAAAAGAAGAATATTTGGTTACATGTGAAATAATGTGAAATTTAAAATTTAGTTTCCCTAAATAAAGCGTTCTTGGAACACAGTCATGCCCAGTCATGTTCACATTGTACATGCCTGCTCTCAGGTGACGGCAGAGTTGAGTGTGGTGACAGACCAATGACCTTCCAGGCCTGAAGTATTTACTCTTTGGCCTTTTATAGGAAAACATTTGCTGACTCTGGTCTATAACCTTCAGAAATTTTGTCCTGTGTGTGAATATTTGTGTGTGTGTGTGTAGTGTTTTTTTGTTTGTTCCTTTTTAGGGCTGCAGGTGCAACATATGCAAGATCCCAGGCTAAGAGTCGAATCAGAGCTGCAGCTGCCGGCCTGCACCACAGCCACAGCAGTGCAGGATCCGAGCTGCATCTGTGACCTACACCGTAGCTCACAGCAGTGCCGGATCTGTAATGCAGTAGCGAGGCCAGGGATCGAACTGGCATCCTCATGGATACTAGTCAGGTTCATTACCACTGAGCCAGATGGAAACTCCAGTGTGTGTGTAGTGTTTAAACAGTGCAGTCATTCTGTGTGCTTTTGTGATCTGCTCTTCCAACAGACAATCATGTTGACGCGTAACTGCTGTTGAGTTCTTTTTTTGTTTATTTATTCCGCTGAAATAAAATTCGAGAACCACTACCTTTCTTTTTGTGTTGTATCCTATAAACCCATGAGATGTTACCAGGGAACAGTAATAATAATAGTTCTTACTGTATCACTGAGAATTGATTTTGACTGTTTAATGAAATAAAGATTTACTTTTCTCTCCTGAATTATGAGCTGGGTGGTGTGGAGCAGCCCTCAAAAGTCATGAGCACCCAGCATCTTTTTAGCATCCTTTTCTGCCTTTCTCAGCCTATCATCTCATTGAAAGCTGGTGCCTAGACTGTCATTGCTGGCACCAGCTTTCAATGAGATGATAGGCTGAGAAAGGCAGAAATTAACACAATGGTATAAATTAACTATACGTCAGTATAGTACAGCAGAAATTAACACAATGGTATAAATTAACTATACATCAGTAAACTTTTAAGATTAAAAAATATTAAAATAAGTAGTAGACTGGGAATCTGGGGTTAATAGATGCAAACTGTTGCCTTTGGAATGGATAAGCAATGAGGTCCTGCTGTACAGCACTGGGAGGTGTATCTAGTCACTTGTGATGGAGGATAATGAGAGAAAAAGAATGTATATATGTGTGACTGGGTCACTCTGCTGTACAGTAGAAAACTGACAAAACACTGTAAACCAACTATAGTGGAAAAAATAAAAATCATTAAAAAAAAATCAATAGTAGACTTGCACTTCAGTTTTATCACATGGCTACCTCAGCTTTAAGGAAGTCCAGGAAAGCAAGCTTTTTGGGTGGACCCATTGTTGCCCTGGTCAAAATCAGGATTTTGTTAGTGAGCAAAACTGTCAGAAGAGGTACGAGGTGGGCAAAAGATATCTACTCTACCTACTTTCTGAGGTGGTTGTAAGTGTTCAGTGAGGTAGCCCAGCACTTGTCTGGTTCATAACATGCACTCAGACACTTGCTATGATTATTATTACTCCTTGTAAATTATAAAATGTAGTTTTGGAAGTTACCTTGCTGATACAGTGGGATCCTTGTGCGCTGCTACTAAAAGAAGTAGCATAGAATGAAGAAAAAGAAAAACATTTATTTCATACCTAGTATGTGCCAGATATGTTATTAAATATGTATGATCTGATTCAATCTACACAATAAACCTGTGAAAAAGATAGTATTTGTCCCATTTTACAGATGAGGCAACTAAGGCCCTGTAATACCAAGCAGATTATTTAAGGAGCACATCCCACTGGTGTGCCTTGAATGGGTTATCGTCTGTGGAGGTAATGGTCCCTTAGCTTTGGGAGTGGGTAGGTGGGGACTTTCAACTCTGGCCCCAGCAGCCTCTTCTAGTTACTCCAGTGTGCCTTGCAGACATCATCATTTCTACATGCCTCACGATGTGGAAGAGGTTAGAAAGTATTGTTCAATCAACATGTACATGGCAGAGCTGGAATTTGAACCCAGGTGTGTATCACTTCAGAAACCTGCCTCTTTTCCTTGACTGAGTCCTTCCCAATCTACAGAAGCAGTGAATTTTAGTTAGGCTGAAATAGGAGTTAAAGTGCTGCTTTGTTTAATACCTAAATTACTATATTTCTTTCATAGTTAATGTTTCTCTTGCCATCTCACATATGAAAAAGAGTTTTTCTTGGGCTCTAAAGTTACGTAACATTATTTTCTGTTTACCGTTGTCTGACTGGAAGCTGACTTGGCCACTAGGTGTCTCTTCTGGTTCTGTTCCTTCTGTTGCCACAATCTTAAGAAGGAACCTGAAATGGATATAAGGAAAATTAGACAACGAGAAGGTTCAGGAATGAATGGGACCTGCACTCTGTTGGTCCCAGGTGCCTTTTTACTTTTTGCCCCTTCCTGTCTACTTCTGCTCCTCCTCACTTAGAGGCTGATGGTTAGGTAATAGATTAATTCCCTGAAAGCTGAGACGAGTCTCTTTCTCGTTTATAAAAGTACTGAAGTGGGGAGAGGAGAACTTCTGTGTTCATCTTGATATGTTAGGTAATAAAATGATCGTAACATGTTTGCAGAGAATTTTAGGGACAACGTTAATATCAGGGGACTACTTGTGTTACTAGGCAAATAATAATTGTAGAATTAATGTTAATTTCCCTATTTTTAAAATAAAACTGGCTGTAGCTTACATGTATCATCTTCTGTCATCCTCCCAGGAACCCTACATGGTTGCTATTTCCCCCTGATTTTGCAGATGAGAAGAGAACATTGAAGCTTAGAGGTTTTGGTTAATATACTCCAACTTTAATAGGGCCTGGTTTATGGTCGGGTTTTTTCGCCCTCCATTTGGAAGTTGTTACTTCATTAGAGCAGTGGGGAGAGTTTGACTTAAGCACTAGAATTTAAAATTCCAATAAAATAATTCATCAGCAAACACTTCTGGTAGCTTGGTTCGGTTGTGAGCGCAAAAAGCCATTTTCTGCAGTTGTCTCGAGGAAGCAAGCATCCTACCCTTCAGGTAGGCTCCCGGCTCTTTGCAGAATTACCCATCGTGTACACTCAGGGATCACTTCCTTTCAGTTGCCTACAAAGGCAGCACCCATTATCATAGAAACAGCGGGGCGTTTGACAGCTCACGTTCAGACCTGGAGCTTCATAGGCTGGACCATTCTTCCTATTCAATTAGGGGCACACCGAAAAGATGGGAATGCAGCTAGGCCTACGGTTTTCTTTGAGACTCCTGGCTGATTAGGACCTCTTTTACCTGAGTTTAGATTCTGCACTAATTTCCAGATTTCTCCAGTTGTCTTTAAAAAAGAAATATCAGCTCATGCTAGGTTTCCTTGAGTCTCAAATAGTTTAATTGTGTGTAGGCTCTCTGCAGTTGACTCCAAGTTGTGCTGGTGATTTCTGCAGACCACAGGAAAATGTATAACAAATGTGAGATGAGAGAGCCTTGTCAGGCAGGGAGCACTTTTCTCCGGGAAGTTGGAGCTGGGAGTGGGAGCGGTCCCCAGCACTAACAGACGCTCCCCCAAGATCTGCCTCCAACACTGTCAGCCCTCTCTCTTTGTTCCCCTTCCCAACTCACTTCCTGCCAGGGATTTGTGACATCTTTCCAAGCAGATCAAATGAGCCCCTGACACCTGATTGCCGAGTGCTTCTTGTTTACAGTTGCTTTCCAAGGACACCTAGACAAGATGGCAAGCTTAACGCACAGTAATTAAATTTGCATCCGCTCTGTGACAGGACTCAAAGGAGTGTGCTCCCCCTCCACATCTGAATCTCATTGTAGAGCTCCTCCTGTCTTTGACCATACAACATCTAAAAAGGCAGGACGTGGACAGGTAAACAAACATTGGTTCAGTCTACCGCCTGTCGTTATAATGATGAATATTAGATAAGATCGTGGCGATCCCTTTCTTTCTCGACTTTCTACACTTCACCTACTTGTTTAGCCAGATTGATAACCGGTCTTCAGTATAAGAACTGTAGCTTGGAGGTGTTTTTTTTTTTTTTTTCTCCCTTCTTTTTAAATGTTTTTAAAGGAAAACAAATACTGCTGAGCAATCTGGATTGGTTTAACACCCTTTGGATTGTACATTTCTCACAAATGCTAATGAATAATTCAGCAAGGCCAAACACAATCTGCTGGTGGCATCTCGTGTTATTCACACTTGCTAATGAATAATTCCTTTTGGCTTTTATAGAGCAGCTCTAAGGAGTGACTTCTGAGACTCAGATGGGTTATTACTGGGCTATTTGTCAGTGTCCTTGGGGCATTGTGAGCCAAAGTCCAACTTGACTACCCACTCCACAGACCTTCTCTGATTCTTCTGGGAAACGTGCAGCTCTTTCTGTCCCAGCGTTTTTGCTCAGATGTGGCTGTGAAAGAGGCAGTGCTTTCACAGGATTCACCTCCACTCTTATTGATTCAGTCCCTTCAGCATTTTGTTCAAATGAAGAAGTGTTTATTGAGCATCTTTCTCGATATAAAGTACTGGGTGTGGCATTGTGTGTATACCAAGGAAAGGTTGATTGTATGTGATGTGACCTCAGAGAGGACATAGGGTATATAGGAGAGGGATGAAGGCCTGGAGGAAAATGCTCAGCATCTTTTTGTCCAAATGATCAGTCACCATTTTCTCATCCTATTCTCGGGTGGATTTCAATGCATATTTCAATGCTGTTGATGGTGTTCGGTGAGGGTTTTATTGCTTTGGATAAGTCTAAAATTTGGTTAATCTTGGAACTTCCCTATAAGACGACACCAGAAACAACTGACAAGTGACCCTTGTTCATTTCTGCTTACAAGCTGGCTTTACTAGCCTGGAGAATTTGAGGGTGGCGAATGGGGGTTTATTTATGCCTGAGTAGCCTGTATACTGTACTTTAGCAATCCTACTGCATAATGTGTAACTGTGGGGTCAGTGAGGCACACCCAGCCTTGGTGAGGTGGTTTCTGGCATCCTATATTTGCTTCAGCTTTTTCCATTCAATTCCTCATTTTTGCTCTTTTAAGTGCACTGGAAGATCACAGCTCCTGGCTTCCTTGCAGTGTGGAGGTATTGTATGTGATTAGTTTTGACCAATGAAATGGAAATAGAAGTAATGGGTATCATTTCCTGGTCAAGACATGTAAGAACTGCTGTGCTACTTGCATGCCTTCCCTTGCCCTGCCATGGTGACTGTGGGGGCTACG
>PVHT020000180.1:2875211-2917597 GCA_004024745.2 Catagonus wagneri
TCATTTTTGCTCTTTTAAGTGCACTGGAAGATCACAGCTCCTGGCTTCCTTGCAGTGTGGAGGTATTGTATGTGATTAGTTTTGACCAATGAAATGGAAATAGAAGTAATGGGTATCATTTCCTGGTCAAGACATGTAAGAACTGCTGTGCTACTTGCATGCCTTCCCTTGCCCTGCCATGGTGACTGTGGGGGCTACGTGTTCCAGGTGGTGTGATCTCCATTAGGCTGGGTCCCAGGATGACTCTGTGGAGTCGAGCCCTCGTTGGTCCACACTGAGCAGGGAACTTGAACAAGAACGATCTTTTTGTATTAAGTCCCTGAGTTTTGGGAGTTTATTCAGAGTGTAGCCTAGACCATTCTCACTAACACTGAGGGATTAGTACATGAAGAGATGTGAGTGTACGTATGTGTTATACAGGGCCTGGTATTCAACAAGATTTCAGCTAGCTTTGCAAAATGTAGTTTCTCTTATCTTTTCTTTCTTTCTTTCTTTCTTTCTTTCTTTCTCTTTTTCTTTCTTTCTTTTTTTTTTTTTTTGGCTTTTAGGGCTGCACCTGTAGCATATGGAAGTTCCCAGGCTAGGGATTGAATCAGAGCTACAGCTGCTGGCCTACACTGCAGCCATAGCAATGCCAGATCCAAACTGTGTCTATAACCCTCACTGTAGCTTGTGACAACGCCGGATCCTTTAACCCACTGAGCATGGCCAGGGATCAAACCTGCATTCTCATGGGTACTAGTTGTGCTCTTTTCAGCTGAGCCACAATGGGAACTCCTGCAAAATGTAGCTTCACTTGGGAATTGAAGGGTAGACCTAATTTAGGGATTGGAAAAAGAGTTTATTTTGTCCATTACCAAGGCAGCTGTGATAGAAAAAAGTATTGGTATAAATAGAGTCATGGAAATAAAAGGTTAGTGAGAAGAGCCAGAGTTGAGTTGAGGTTATTATAACTCACATCAATGAATTTTAAATTGTATTCAGCATGTTTGATTGGTAAGATAGTGAACCTGCAAATTTTCTCTTTGCTTAATAGTTTATGCCAGGGACTGGCTCTTGAGCTTAGAATGGTTTTTACATTTTTAAAAGATTGTAAAAGGGAAAAAAAAAGAAAAATAAGAATATTCGAAAGAGGTCATATGTGGCCCACCAAGCCTAATCTATTTACTGTCTGGCCTTTGAAGGAAAGTTTGGGCTCCCTTGGTTTGTACCCTTAAAATCTCTGTGTGCTGTTATGCAGAAGTGTTACACACATTAAAATGGGGGTTCCTGGAGAATGAGAACTCAAGGGCTTTATTAATCTCTGTGTGTTTTGGCCTAGCAGGGTGTGGGTAACATAGTACAAGCTCAGAACAAGTTTTCTTTATTGAATTGTATACAGAACCACAGGCGTTAAGACATTTCAGAGGGTGAGAACCGAGAAAAAACCACGGAAAGCCATAGATCTGAAGGAATAGAACTTTACCTCCTCTGATCACTTGGCTGGTGACATTTCTGGGTTTGCTTAAACCTAATATATATGGACATTTATTTAATTTTCATATTCACTCTCAAGTAAATGCCATCTTATTTAAAATGTCATTTTAGGAGTTCCTGTCATGGCTCAGTGGTTAACGAATCCGACTAGGAACCATGAGGTTGCGGGTTTGATCCCTGGCCTTGCTCAGTGCGTTAAGGATCTGGCGTTTGCCATGAATTGTGGTGTAGGTTGCAGACGCGGCTCGGATCTTGCGTTGCTGTGGCTGTGGCGAAGGCTGGCAGCTACAGTTCCTGTTAGATCCCTAGCCTGGGAACCTCCATATGCCGCGGGTGCGGCCCTAGATAAGGCAAAAAGACAAAATAAAATAAAATAAAATAAAATAAAATGTCATTTTAGGGAGTTCCCTTCGTGGCTCAGCGGTTAATGAAC
The DNA here is from genome assembly GCA_004024745.2 of Catagonus wagneri. NCBI lineage: Eukaryota > Metazoa > Chordata > Mammalia > Artiodactyla > Tayassuidae > Catagonus > Catagonus wagneri. Next base: position 2,877,121 of record PVHT020000180.1, read on the forward strand.
CTGACTAGGATCCATGAGGGTATGAGTTTGATCCCTGACCTCGCTCGGTGGGTTAAGGATCCAATGTTGCTGTGAGCTGTGGTGTAGGTTGCAGATGTGGCTTGGATCCCGAATTGCTGTGGCTGTGGTATAGGCTGGCAGCTGTAGCTCCGATTGGACCCCTAGCCAGGGAACTTCCATATTAAAGATACTGGCTTGTAGTCTGGCATCCAAGTATTATTAGAGTCTTCTTTAATCTATTAGGTGTCAATGTTTTGTTTTCTCTTCTTCCCTGTGCAACACTCACATTTAAAAAAAAAATTTTTTTTTATGCCAGCTTTTATCAGTTCACTCACTCCTTCTCTCATTTGCTCACTCATGGATACATATCCACAAGAGATAAAAATGTATGTCCACTCAAAAGCTTATATACCAGTGGTCATAGTAGCATTATTCATAATAGTCCCAAAATAGAAACAACCCCAGATGACCCTCAGCTGATGAATGGTTAAACAAAATGTTGTGTGGCTATATGACGCAATATTAGTCTGCAACACGAAGGAATGAAGCGCTGGTATATCCTGCAACATTATGTGAACCTTGAAAGCATTTTTGTGTTATGCTAAGTGAAAGCAAAACAAAAAAATGACATATTAAGGGACTCTATGTATATGAAATGTCTACAATGGGCAAAGCTATAAAGAACAGAAAGCAGATTAGTGATTACTTAGGGCTAGGATGGGAGTTGGGGGTGACTGCTAATGGATATGGGGTTTCTTCTTGGTATGATGACAAAGTTCTAAATTTAGATTGTGATAAAGTTGCAAAACTCTGTGCGTATACTAAAGCCCACTGAATTGTACATTCTAAATGGGTGAATTTTATGGTACGTGAATTATATCTTAATAAAGATATTAATAAAAGTTATTATGCAGCTGATTGCTCATTTTCTAGTAGTGCTGCTGATTATACGACAGTCAGGGTTTTCATATCTTAGATTTTACCACCTTGACTTAAAGTCTCCTGAAAGCTAGATTGGTTTATATTCTGATCCCCTTTGACCAAGCTGTTCTACTTACATGAATTTATTCCACTTTATTTACTGGCACATGTGTCCAAAGACACATATACTAGAATATTCACTGCGGCAATAGTTGCAATGGTAAAACATAAGGAACAATCTAAATGCCCATCCATAGGGCACACGTTAAAAACATTAAGGAAGATGCAGCCAATAAACAACTCTAGTACCATTAAGAGACAGTTACGGGCCAATATGAAACAGTCTTCAAGATATTTAAATTAAAAAACAAGGTGGCAGAATACTTGTTACTGTGCATAAAAGACTTACATAAAGCTAGAATATCTCTGGAAAGATTCAACAGTAGTAAGCTCTTGAGGAGGGCAAATCTGAATGTCTCAGTGATAGGAGAGAGACAGCCTTTGGCAGGGTTAGACTTTTTTATACAATCCCCCCATAGCATCATTCATAATGCCAAGCAGTGGAAACAACACAAACGTCCATCAGCTGATGAACAGATCAGCAAACTGTTATATCCGTATAGGCATGTAATAGGAGAGCTGGGTCAGAGGGGATTTGAATATAAATCAGTTTTGATTCTAGGAATTGGAACCCAAGAGGGTAGTGTTGAAATATCATCATAAGGAATTCCCATCCCTAGCTCAGCAGTTAACGAACCCAACTGAGGATGCGAGTTCAATCCCTGGCCTCCCTCAGTGGATTAAGGATCCTGCTTTGCTGTGCACTGTGCTGAAGGTCACAGACACGGCTCCCATCCCACGTTGCTGTGGCTGTGGTGTAGGCTGGCAGCTACAGCTCCGATTGGACCCCTAACCTGGGAAGCTGCAGGTTTATCCCTAAAAAGACAAAAAAGAAAAATAGAAATATTATCATAAAATTTTGTAAAAAGTTGATTTCTATACTGCAGCTTAGCAACCAATCGCATGTTTGTTTGTGGACATCCCTTTTCAGCCCATGTGGAATAATTTGTTTTAAGACTCATCCCCCCAACCCCACCCCCCAGCCACTAATGATGGAGCAATTATGTGTGGTTCCACAGTAATTTTAACACCGTCTTCTAACCCAGCTGTGGGGGTAGCTGTGTATCTGCAGGGCAGGAATGTGGCTTGCAAGGGACAGTATCAGATTGCCCAGAATTATTTTAATGTCTCCTGTGAAATGATAAATGAAGTTTACTGTTATAATAAAAGTAAACCCAGTTCCCCTAAGAATATAAAGAGTTTGCAAGGAAGATTCACGTAGTCAGATAGGACCTTTTTTTTTTTTAAGCATTCTTCATTGAGGACCTTAAAAAAAAACAAACACACCTGGAATAGGTTTTCAATGTAGGCATTTATTTGGCGAAGCCAGTAAAGGACAGGTAAAGTATGAAAATGTTATATAAGACTTATAGCTGCTCCTCTAGGAATTTAACACCTTTTAGTTGCTGGTATAACTGAAAAAGTTCTTCCAAGTTTTGCATCTGTGTGCATGCTTTATAACGCTAACTTCATGTCATTTACACAGTATTTGCTGGGTTTTTTTCCTGGTCCTAAGAGGTCTTATAATTTGGCTGTAACTCCTGCTTTTTATTATTTGGTGCCACTTGGGTTCATGTCTTTCCTAATTACTGTAACTCCTCCAGTGGACCCCCGCTACCATGTGCTTGATAAGACTGCCATCTTCAGAGTTGAGGGTGTCTGTCCACCATAGTATTGCCAGAGTGCCCACGACTATAATTTAGATATTTCTTTGAAAGAGAGCTGGTTGGACTCAGTCTCACCATTTCCTTAGCTGACACGTGAGTCGTGGCAGAAGCAGCTCTCCTCCTCCCTACGTCAGAAGCTTTCTGCTGTCACGCAAGGTTTTCCATACTGGCTTTTCCACTGTAGGAGATCTGGCTGCTGTGTGTTCATTTCAAAGATAGTCCACTTTCTTCGTTGCTGCTGCTTGCTACCTACTGACCTACAGCTAGAGGCTGCTTCTGCTGTAGTTTATGTAATTGCATGACAGAGCACCTTCCTTTATGCCATTGATATCTTTACTTTTTATAGCATTTTTGTATTGTCAGTGAACTGGGTTTGGAAGTGTCCATAACTTAAAGAAACCCTGCTATGAAACCTCTTATTATTCCTCTTTCAGGTAGATCCTCTTGATGAATTTTATGTTTATATAGATATCACTTAGTATGTGTTTATACAAACCCATCCATGGTACTGTTGAATCTCTGAAGAACTGCATAGCTTTTTTTGAGTCAAATTTCCCCATAGCTGAATCTCTAGTTTAGAATTCCAGATCCCGAGCTTTTTCTGCTAGCTAAACTGGCTTATGAAGTCAAAGAAAACTTAAGCGGGGACTCTGGAAATTAATGGTGAATTAGGACAACCAGCACTTCATTTAAGTATCTCAACGGTGCAATATTTTGGGAAAAAATGATGCTTAAGTTCTTAAAATGTTATTTGCCTTCTTATAAAGAAAGGAAGTAACAAACTTCTTGTAAAATATTTCTAATAGCTTTTAAATATTCTTCCAGGTACTTCTACAACTTAACGGCGATAGTCTGAAAGTATTGCTGATAGTGGTTCTTTCTTTTGATATTATTCTTAGATAAGACTGAAGAGGAACTTGGGCTGGAACTATTGTGCAGACATCACCTCCGGATGGCTCTAGGCAAGCCAGAGGCCACATCTTTCCTAGTTTAAAAGGGCTGACCCGTTACTACAGCTAGTTGGTGTGTACAACATGTGTTAGAAGAAGTAATTATTTTTAGCCGACTGACTATGACCAAGATTAATAGCTCTTGAAAGGGCTATAATGAAAGGCTGCACCAACTGGCTTCTACATTATTCTTTATTTATCCTGCTCTCATCCCTGTCACCTTTGGGCATCAGCCAAATGTCATTTGTGTGAAATTTGCCCCTTGGATGTGAAAGGCTGCTCTTTCTTAATGATGGGAGGTGATTGTGCTGCGAGGCTGAGGAATTGGGACAGTTGACATGACCCAGAAGAGAATCTTCCAGGTCTGTGGGAGTCACAGGAACAGGACACTCACTCCTGGGAGAGGAAGAACATGAGACTATTCAGCTCTCTGATCCAGATCACTGAGGTGTACTTAAGAGATCGTAGGGAGTAGTCCCAGGGCTTCATTGTCAAGCCCATGTATTTCAGTGGCTCTTCTGTTTGGAGCATTTGCAAGTTCCTTATTCTGAAGTTTTTTTTTTTTTTTTTTGCCTGACATTGTCAACTATTTCTAGATTTATAAAGCTAGGAAATCTCTTTGTAGTCATGACTGCAAGTTAACTCCCAAAGCCCTTCTTTTCAGGGCCATTAGCTCCCTAGAATACAGATTGCATTTCCCAGCCTTCTCTGCAGTCAGATATGACTGTGTGACTAAGAGGATGTCACCTGTGGTGGTTTCTGGGATGTTTCCTTAAGAGAAAGCTGGTGTGTGCCCTTTGCCCTTTACCTCTTAGGGCTTTTTTCCTGCTGCTTGGAATGGAAATGCTGCATTTGGATCTTGAGAGTGAGGGCCAGTCCTTAGGGGGAGCAAGAGAGGTGAGCTGGAAGGGGCTTGAGTCTCTGAGGACAGCCTGAGAACTACCATAACCAGTCTGGTGAAGCCACTGCCATTTTGGATTTTCTGTCCCTTGCAGCCTAACCTAATCCTAGATAATACAGTTTCTACACATTGCAGAAGAGGAAAGTAAATCCCAAGCCCTCAGATTTCCTTCTGTCATCCTGAGTATTAATGTCAGAATTCAAACAGATCCCTCACTCTTCCTTCTTTCAACTCCTACAAATTAAAACAACCTACGACAATGATAGTGTTAATTTATTTAAGAACTCAAGACAGGAGAGATACATTAGTATGAAAGATATATGTGAGATAGGTTCGCACAAAGGCCGAAACAGAATGTGACTAATTTAGGAAAATGATAATGAGGGCTGATCATAATGACCTTTTCTAAGAGTCCTATCAGGGAGCCCTCACCACTTCCCGGTGTTGGTGGCAGCAAAGCGTCTGTTTTTTTAGATAATTAGGGACGCAACTTCATCTGCTTTCTTAAGGACTTGGGGAGATTTTCAAGATTTCAGGTTGCAAATGTCAAGTCTCGTTAGTGCTTTCAGTTCCCTTGCCTGAGACCGCTGTTTATATTTTGCCTGACACATTGGTTTTAGGCCATAATATTAGCGTGTAGCCATCCTTCCTCTAACATTATCTATATCAGATAACATGCACTGTATTTGCTATCGTGGGTCACAAATGATTATTAATACAACCCTTTAGAAAGAGATGCTGAGGTGTGTAATTTTTTTTCATGATTTTTTAAAGTTTTGGAGGAGAAAAAAAAACAGCTATTTGGTTCACTCGTTCTCATTATAATTTGCAAAGTGAACCCAGAGGGAGGTTTTCTGTGCCATGTTTTTCCTTGCTGTTTCTTGCCTTTTCATTTGAAGAATAGCAGGATCTTGTCTTTTGTTCACCCAAGTAAAAGTCCATCCAGCTGGAAAACAGAACAGTGCGCTCTTTGTGTACTCAGAGCATTTGAATGCTTTCGGTCACACACTAGTTGCTGTTTAACTACAATAAAATTGTGACCAAAGGAGATAAACATTTAAAGGATAAATGACAGGGCTGTTAATCCAAAAGCGAGTTTTGTCGCATTGTTGTTTTTAGCTAATAGGTGTATAGCCAGGAGTCACGGGGAGGACTTGTAAGTCTGAGACTGAGTCAAACCTGTTTTCCAACCAGTTTAAAAAAAAAAAGAAAGTGATGTCACTATTTTTAATGGATGATGATTTGGGATTTTCAAAGTTATTTGAACACAGCTAAACTGTCTTGGGAAACTTCTTTGAGTTTTCCTGATATGCCTCTAAGCTTGGTCATGTCATTTATACATATACTGTATTAAAAATATGTATTCATATTTAATATGACATATTAGGATATAAAATAATACCAAATATGTCATCTAAGAGAAAAGACTTTAGGGCTTTTACAAGTCTGTGAATTCAAAACTTGCTCTGTCTTTACCGCTGTAAAGCATGATCTCTCTGCCTTCTGGTAGAGGGAGAGTGTTTTGAAAATTTCCTTTCCCTCTAGGAATTCAAAGGACAAATCTCTGTTCCTTTCTTTCAGCCTCTCTCGCCCTCCCCTCCCCGCCGCTTCTCCCCACACCCCACCCTTCTGGTGCAGCTGAAATCCAGGTCTTTGGCCCTTTGAGAAGAGCTTATTCTGGTTGTGGTGAGTGAGGCACTTAGATCTTGGGATGAGGTTTATTTTCTGAGTACAAAATATACAAGGTTTCACTTGACTGTTGTTGCTGAGCGCTGGGGTCTATTTTGTTTCACTGCTGTTCCATTGGGTTATTCAGCCTTTTTCCAGGATAACCCCAAATCAGATAAATCCAATGCGTTTTTCCTTTGATGCAGTCACATCTTGTTATAGCAGGAAACTTACCCTTTATCTACCTGGGAGGGACAGCAGGGTCTGGTGGTGCCAGTGCTGAGGTAAGAATATAGATACCTCCTAAAGGGGCCAGCTGTAACTTAGTTCGGGTGTGCAAATGTGGGCCTGGTGTTTGCAGATACTCTTATTTTTTGAAAGAAGCCGAAGACGTGGATTTTTATTTGAAACTCTTTCTTTTAAAGAGCAGTCTACTCATTGAAATTTAAACCCCATAGGTCCAAATATCCCATATTTACTTTTTCAGACTGGAAGCAACCGAGGGTCTGCCCTTTGTGATCTCTTATTTGGAGATTATATAACTAACGTCACCAGAGAAGGAGGTGTGAGGATTCTTCTTCCAGGAAACTGACCAGCCCAAAGAAGAATGTGTAGGTTGACATTTGGGGGGAATAGCTAAAGAAAAGGCCAAAAAAAAAAAAAGAAAAGAGAAAGGCCAGGTTTCCATCATACCACAGCCAGGCCCACTGGTTGACAAACTCAGTTTTTGCACATAGAGCTTCCGATCTCATTTGTGCTGCCTTATTTGAAATCATGGATTGAGAGGCAAGGATCACCAAACACTGCAGAATCCCTCCAACAAGAGTGACAGCCTATGAAGCAAAAAGCAGTAGGAAAGGAGCCCAGAGAAAATAGGACAACGTGGAGAACAGAAGACAAAACTTCAAAGCAAATGATGATTAATATTCTTTTTTTGCTATAATTACTATTTTTATATATTTAATTTTTTATTGAAGTGTAGTTGATTTACAATGTTGTATTAGTTTTAGCTGGACAGCACGGTAATTCAGTTACACACACACATACTCCCATTCTTTTTTGGATTCTTTTCACTTATAGGTTATTACAAAATATTGGGCATAGTTCTACTATGCAGTAAATCCTTGTTGTTTATCTATTTTATATATGGTAGTGTATATATGTTCATCCCAAACTCCTAATTTGTCCCTCCACCCCTCTTGCCCTTTTGGCAACCATAAGTTTGTTTTCTATATCTGTGGGTCTATTTTTGTTTGTATTTAAGTTCATTTGTATCTTGTTTTTGGATTCCACATGTAAGTGATATTTGTGGCTGTCTGGCTTACTTCACTTAGTATGATAATCTCTGGGTCCATCCATGTTGCGGCAAATGGCATTCTTTCATTCATTTTAAAGTTGAATAATATTCCATTGTATATATATATATACCATATCTTCTTTATCCATTCCTCTGTCGGTGGACATTTAGGTTGTTTACATGTCTTGGCTGTTGTAAATGGTGCCTCAATGAACATTGGGGTGCATGTATTCCTTTGAAGTATGGTTTCCTCTGGATATACGCCTAAGAGTGGGATTGCTGGATCATATGTTAACTCTATTTTTAGTTTTTTAAGAAACCTCCATACTGTTCTCCATAGTATGATTAATAGTCTTAAAGAGATAAGGAAAGATACTATGTATGTGAAACAAGAATAAGCTGTTAATAAAAAGGAACATTCAAAGTGTTTTGTTAGTAGTGAATAATGTATTGTGATTACGTTTTTTTAAAAAGGCTGTCCTTAATATAGATTCATATCAAAGAATTACAAGTGAAATGTGATATTCGAAGTTTGCTTTGAAGTAATTCGGAAGAAAAAGTAGGGTAATAGATGAGTTAAGATTAGCAAAATGTTCATAATTGTTGAGGTTGTGTGATGAGTCCATGAAGACTTATTATAGAATTCTCTCTGCTTTCGTGTGTTTGAAATTTCCCATTGTTGAATGTTAAAAAGGGGGAGCATTTAGAGAGCCAAGAAAGAGCTATTGAAAATTAAAAACATGATAGCAACAGTAAAAGTTTTAATAGCATTAGAAAATAAAGTTGAACTCAGGAAGAACAAAAAGATAGTAGACTGGGAAATTAGAGAAGGAATACAAAATGAAAGGGTCCTTGCAAGTGGTCTAGTAGTACCTCACTCTCTTAAGCATAGAGTAAGAACCAGAATATGAGAAGGGAAGAAATTATCAAAGAAATGATTCAAGGTAATCTTCTTGATCTACGAGACATACATTTTGAAATCAAAAAGGCCCACTGGGTCTCCAGCACACCAAGGCACTTCTTCATGAAATTACAGGAGCCCAGAGAAAAAGAGAAGGTCCTAAGAGCTGGCATACAGCTGTCCCTGAGCTGGGTGCTCCAGGAGTTGACATGAATCAGCTCCCCCCTTGTCTTCCCCTTTCCTTCTTCAGCCCCTGCCCTCCCAGTAGGCCTCATGTTTTCCTGTTCTATTTCCTTAGGTAACACTCTCTTTTCATCTTCCAGAATGTGGGGCTGACATCTTTCTTCTGCTGTTATCTTTTCTCTCATTCTCCTTATCCTTGGAGATTTGTTGTTGTTATTACTTTGTTTTTTTAACGTATTCTGTTTTAATTTCTTTACAGGCATTTTAGTGAGATTTGGGGAGGGGGCTAAGTGCATGTTTTGCCACGTTTAACTAGAAGTTAATTAGTTGTGCTAATCATTCATCCGGGTATCAGACTGTCTTTCCCTAGGGTTTATTTGGACATCAAATTAAGAAACAGAATTTAATATATGGAACACAGTTTCTTCCTTAATGTCTTTTTTGACTACTGTCACTCTTGTTGGCTTGGGTCCACTTCTCTGAAGTACTATGGTCCTCGAAGACTCCCAGTCAATTTAGCAATGAATTTCATATTGTTTTCATTCTTACTCTAGACACTCAGTGTGAGCTTTGTCACCCCTCTAGGTTTTGTAGCCTGTGGATCTAGGGTGATGTTGAGGTCTACATAGGTATTGCCTATAGCTCCTGATGAATTTGAATTCAGTACTTGTTCTTTAAAGTATATACTCAGTTTTTATTATTATTATTACTTTGCTTTTATATATGTTTTATATGATTCTGTTTCTGTGTCCTCCCAGAGATCAGTAGGAAGAAATAACCGTAATGAGTAGACTTTGAGAGTAACCTCGTTAAGTTAAAAATATTATGGGCCTACACCTTCCAAAGTATTTTCAGGCAAATCTGGCATAGTGTCTGTGAGGATGTGGGTTCAATCCCCCGGCCTTGCTCAGTGGGTTAAGGATCCAGTGTTGCCACCAGCTGTGGTGTAGGTCACAGATGTGGCTTGGATCCAGCGTTGCCGTGGCTGTGACATAGGCTGGCAGCTGCAGCTCCAATTCAACACCTAGCCCAGGAATTTCTATATACTGCAGGTGCGGCCATTAAAAATAAGAGCCAAGCCAAAAAAGTATTTCCAGTAAAATTTCAAGTTTTCAGTTGTACTTAGAAAAAGGAGAAATGGAGACCTGACTAGTCATGACACTGAAGAAGGGGGAATCTGGGACTTAAGTTCTGATTTGAGACCTCCGTGACAGTCTCTCCCACAGTGCGCTTGCTGAGTGACCATTACCTGGAACCAGGTTCTCCCGTTCATTGTGAGCCCTTGCCTCTTAGCCTCGAGAGCTTCAGTTGTTGAGAGGATGCCTCTCAAGTGTAAGTAACAATGCTGTCATTTTCTCCAAAGTCACCCTTTTTTTTTTTTTTATGAAGGTAACTTTAATAGTTCCGCATGTGCCGTAGTTTTGCATTACTTGTGAGTGCTTCCCGACCCCAGCACAGTGTTTAATAAATTATTGAACTTTGAAGAACCTTTGAGAAGCAGGGGCTTTATGTGACTGAGCAGCAGACATGAAAAAACGCTATCCTCCAGAGTATCTAACAGACAGAAATAGAGGCTTGATCAGACAATATAAGCATCGAGTGAATGATGGTAATACCATGAAATATTTACACCCGGGGAGCATGCTCGGGTGGGAAGGAAAGTGTGGGGGTTGTTATCGTTTGGGGTTGAACCTGATGCCATACAACTCACCACTCTATGATCTTAAAAGCAAAACAGAAAGAAAAGAGAGAGAGGGAGAGAAAGGAAGAAAGGAAAAAGAAAACAGAGAAGGGAAAGAGGAGTATTGATTTGGCAATATTTTGTTGTTTGCAGTAGCTTTTCACAAAAGCAAAGGCTCCTTTTGTAGACAGTAACCTTACAAAGAGCCAAGTTTTAATCGGCCCTTAAAAGAGACTGAAAAGTCATGGCTTCTTGCTCCCACACATTTAAAGTTTTAATTTAACCGATATCTCATGATTTAACATGCCTTAAAACCCCTCATTTTATGGTCTGTAAAACAGAGCCTTGAAGAGCAGAGAATTAAATAGCCTAATATGTTCTTATTTTCAAACAAAATATCTGTTTTTTCAACACAGTGCTATTTTAAATTGGCTTGTGTTGTATTTATTTAATAAAGATCCACAGAGAAAATTAATATAAGTGGAAGAAGTGTCTGATTACTTGGGATAGGTTTGGAAGATATTTATCAGACCTGATGTATTTAGAGAATTTCAAACAGCTTCCAGGATAGGAAAGGGCTAAAATGAACATGCCAGACTATTTTGCTTTGCCCCTCTGCCAGTATTTTGTATGTAGATTTTTCTTATAGTGATAAACCTTTTTAGATATCATGGTATTACGTTGTATTATTGAAAATATTTTTTGTTGATGATGAATAAATGTTGACAAGAAGTAAGTTGATTTATTACACTTAGTGTTATTCATATGTGAAAAAAAAACCCCTCAGATTGTATTTGGGAGTTATTATAATGTAGTGGTTTTGCTTTTAAGCAGTAGTGGAATCAAATCACCTGTTAATAAGGAAGCTCAGATTGACCACAGACATTGGCCTTTCAAGGGGATCATCTGATTTTGGTACCTGTCATGAGCTCCCTGGATATTTGCTATGAGTTATCCTGTGGCCACATTGTCCAAAATGGACAAATTTCTATCACTTGTAAAGTCAAGGCAATAATGTTAGAGGGAAGTTTGGTGAGGCTTTCCTTTGCAACTGTAATATTTTGCTCACAGATTATTAGGAAGGGAACTTTTAAAGGGGTTTACTATTTATAATGCAGGAATCCATGGCATACGAAGAAGTTTATAGTTTAAGGATGCATTCTCAGTGAAATGTGGTATGGACCTGTTTGCAAAAGGATGTATTAATCCCGGAATTGAAACAGTAGAAGTGAGATAATATCGCCATATTTATTATTTTTGTTGCTAAAGTGACTTGTCAGGAATTGGGATTTTAGAGTCTGAATGATGTGGGTTTAAATCCTGCCTTACCACTTGTTTGAATTCTGGCAAATCACGGACCTGACTCAGTTTTTTCATCTCTAAACATGGCACTAAAGATAACATACATATCAGTAAAAAAATCTTCTAAGCATTCAGCACAGTACTCTGTATGTGGGAGCTATGCCATAAACACTAGCTCCATTTCCCTTCCTCTTCAGCTCGACCAAAAAGGTTTTATCTAGAAAGTGAGGAAGTGAGACTTCCAGAAGCTCTTGATTGAAGGAGGGAACGAAGTAGTGAGCCAGAAGGGCACTCCAGGCCTGTGGACAACTATGTGAGATTGCTGAGAAAGTGAGTGAGTGAGTGAGTGAGTGAGTGAGTGAGTGAGTGAGTGTGTGTGTGTGTGTGTGTGTGTGTGTGTGTTGTGATGGACAGATAGGAAAAGGTAGGATTGAATTTGCTGATTCATAGAGGCATATGTGATACTGGTAGTTTGAGACGTCATCTGAATTTCCACTGTCATTATCTGCTGCTCAAAACTAGGCTAGAAGGCCTATGCACAGTTGAGAATTTATTTCTTCCTGCGTCTTTTTGAACATCTTGCTCTTTTCAAAAACAAAGTGTTAGCAATGTTTGGTCCCATATAGGGCAAGTCATAATTATCTGTTTTTAAATTCAGTCTCTGACCATATATGCTCATTGCTGACTCTGGGGAGTCAGTGGTGATAGACCAAAGTCCCTCCTCTGACGGAAGTTAATGTTTTTAGAGGAAGAGAGACAGTACACAGTATTTCAGATGATAAATAAGTAAGACCGTGTTTCCTAGGTAAGCAATATGGTCCAGCGACTGCTTGGAGGGGCCTGTTGCTGGGAGAGTGGTCTGAGGTTGGCCTTTTTTTGTTTGTTTGTGTTTGTTTTTTTGCCTTTTCTAGGGCCGCACTCGCAGCATGTGGAGGTTCCCAGGCTAGGGGTCTAATCGGAGCTGTAGCCGCCGGCCTTGGCCACAGCCACAGCAACGTGGGATCTGAGCCGCGTTTGCGACCTACACCACAGGTCACGGCAACGCCGGATCCTTAACGCACTGAGAAAGGCCAGGGATCGAACCCACAACCTCATGGTTCCTAGTTGGATTTGTTAACCACTGAGCCACGACGGGAACTCCTGAGGTTGGCTTTTGATACGAGATCTGAAGGATAAGGAGGGCATTCATTCCAGCCGCAGGGACATGGCTGAGCCACAGAGGAGGGACACAGAAACTCAGTGGCCAGATCTTCAGGAGAAAGAGACAAAAGGGGGAAGGAATGAGACCAGATCTCATTAGGGCCCCTTGATTGTGGTAAAGATACGGGTTTTATGCCAAGCCTGATGGGGACCCGTTGGAGGGTTTGAAGATGGAGAGAGAGAGAAAGAAATATGAGTGTGAGTGTGAGTGTGAGTGTGTGTGTTTATGGTGTGGCTGCGTCTGATCTGCATTTTGTAAAGATAACCCTGGCCGCTGTGTGGGGAACACTGAAGGGCCATAGTAGAATTAGGGAGAAGACTTGGGGGAGAGCTACTAAGGTGACAGCCTGGCCCAGGTGCTCATTAAGAAAGTGGAGAGAAGAGGGAAGGATTTAGAAGATATTACCGAGGCAAAGCTGACAGGGTTTGAAAGGGTTTTGAGAGAAAAGAGGAGTCAGGGATAAATTGCACATTTTTCACTTGGTGAACTGGATTGTGAGCATGGACAGAGACTGGAAGACTGAGGAAGAAGAAGCCTCTGGTGTGAAATCAGGAGTTCCCCTTTGGACCGTCACACATCCGGGGCAGACACTGAGGCTGCGCGGTAGGGAGAATCTGAAGGTCAGGGCAGGAGAGGGACATTTTGAGTCAGCATCATAGAGCCGATGGGGTGAAGCCTGGGAACTCCTCTTCTCCTGCATCCTGGTTCTTGCTTAGGGCATAATGAATTTGGAGGCCCCAGCTGTTCTGAGCTAATGTGTTAGCCCTTCACCTTTCCTGTCTCTGGGTTGCAGTGCCAGACTGTCCCCAAGCCCAACAAACGCATCCCTCCCAGGCAAAAACAGATGACACACACCATGAACCAGAATTTCCATGACAGACTTGTAAAGAACAAGATAATCTCATTGTTCCTCCTGCGACTTAAAATAAAGGTAATATTGATTTTAGGAGTAGCAGTTCAAGTCCTAAGGCGTGATATTGATTAGGCGTCTGATGAGAATTTGCAGGGTAGCCTTCCAGCCCTATAGCTACAGGGCGTCTCCGCACTGGGTCAGGCCCCTGTACTGACCTCCACTGTTACAAGTGGTGTTTTTCTTAGGAATTCTTGGCCCTGTTTAGTCTAGGCACTGTCCAGAAGCATTTATTTCACCTGATGGATGGCTCAATCCAGCCTGTCTCTTGCCTTAATCTGACCTTGAAGATAGGAACTCTTTTTGTTCTTAGTAAAAATGAAGACTAATTTGGACCCTGTTTAGAATTATTTTCTTATCAGTAGTAGTTTGAATCTTTTGCTGTGAAACTTCCTATTCAGATGCTATAATCTAACTTTCCTCTTTTTTTTTTTTGTTTCTTAATGCTACTTTGGAGTAAGGCTTACTTTATCTTTATGGATTTTTTTTTTTTTTTAAATAGGAGAAGGTCCCCTTTTTAAAGATGCCTTTATTAAGCCCACAAGATTCCTCAATTTTAATGTTGCATCAAGGAAAGTAATTTCCTTGTGGTTATTGTGATGTGGTATATTCAGCATACTCTGTTTACAGGGTAGGTTTTATAATATTTACAAGTCAGGCTCTGAGGATATATTGAACAGTTTAATAACAGTCAAGGGATAAATTATTAAAAAGTTTTGACTTTCTACTGTAATAAGACATATATTTTCCTCCTGTGTCTGGAAATTGTGGCTGGATTGTTCACAGGGTTGATTTGAAGTTGAAATGAATACAGGCTAAGGCACTTAGTATAGGGCCTGACACTAATTGCTCACTGATGTTTGCTTTATTAGCTGCCATAATGAGACTTAGCTGAAGAGTCCTTTTTTGTCACTCAGGCACCTGGCACAGGCCTAGGCACACAATACACTATTTAGGTAGATGCTCAGTCACTTATTGATGTCCCCAACATTTGGGATTTCCTTCCACTCTTGCAGTGTTATAGCCAATTGTATGTCCTTTCTACAGTGATCTGAGTACCTGACATCCTTGGACCCTTCACATGGCTACTCATGAAAGCATCTGCATGAATTTTGACCATTTCGATATCTTCTCTGTTGGATGGAAGATGGAGCTCAAGGTTTAAAGTCTTGGCAGTTAGAACAGACACTTGACATTTCTAGTGCAGTACTGGGCACAGAATAGGTAAATGCCATTTGACTTAGCATCATGGCCGCTAGTCAGTTCCGCCTTTAGGGAAACAGTGCCGGGAAGTGGGGTTGTGGCTCCTTTTGAGGCAGAAGGTGAAATAGTTATGTCTTTCTTTTTTTTTTCTCCCAAATACTTGGCATCTTTAATTTTTTAAAGATTTTTATTTTTTTCTGTTATAGTTGATTTACAGTGTTCTGTCAATTTCTGCTGTATGGCAAAGTGACCCAGTCATACACATGCATATATATCTGTATCTATATCTATATTCTTTTTCTCAGATTATCTTCCATCATGTTCCATCGCCAGTGACTGGAAATAGTTCCTTGTGCTATATGTATATATAGCAGGACCTCATTGCTTATCAATTCCAAATGCAATAGTTAGCATCCACTAACCCTAAACTTCCATCCCATCCCATTCCTTCCCCCTCCCCCTTGGCAACCTCAAGTCCGCTCTCCATTTACTCTCCTGTAAATTACCTAATTATAGTCTTTGAAACATTTTCTACTGGATTGTTGGCCTTTTCATGGTGAATTATATTTTTTAATATATTTGTATAATAATACATTCTCAATCTGTGGTCTTATCCTGTTTATACTGTCATTTGTCACAATAAAGTTCTAATATTAACATGGTCATACTTTAATACAGTGCAGTCATATATTAATAATAAAACTACCCTTTTTGCTTTATTTTTGATTTTTGTCACGTGTTAGCGTCATTGTCCTTCATCTTGATAGCCTAAAACTGTTTATATATTTTTAAGATTTATTTTTTAATTCACCTTGAATTTTGAAATAGTTATTTCTTATCCTAGTAGTTGGTACCAAGGAAGTCTTATGCTTCCTTTAAATTACCTGGTTGCTGCGTAAAGAGGCAACTCTGTTGTACAACCTTGGTGGAAGGGACAGGCAGCTTCCTAAGTGGAGAAAATGGCCTCTGTTTGGCTCATGAGTGCAGAGTCATTTTGGGGGTGGTTCATGAGTCATCTGAAATATGCATTTAATCTAGACTTGTGGCCTGCTGGTGAGGCTGCTGCTTTTTTATGATCTCAAATGTCTTGTCCATGTCAAAACTTGCCTTGTTCCTTTGTTTACTTTGAATCAGGAAAATGTTCACGATCACATTTGGAATTCCTCCTCTAGTGTGCATTTGGTCATATCACCCCTGGCCGCCACCAGTACACGACTGTTTATTTTGGATGTCCTTTTTCTGATGTTCAGCTAATTTAACCCACAAAGAAGTTAATCCTTGCTTCTTTGGAAAAGTACCGATTTACTTATTAGCTGCTTTTAGAGACATTTGCATTTTCACGCAACTGAATATATAATTCTACTGACTTTTGGACCCATCTACCCGCATATGCAGTGGATGCCTTTTTAAAGGCAGGATTTAGACAGAGCAAATCCTAACTGTCCTGAGTTAAATGAAGTCCTCTTGAAGGTTAATAATGAACATATATGGATAAACATCGAGAAGTAGTATTGTCCATTTTTCTTAACTTCTTGTGCAAGAGAGAGAAGAAAAGCTACTTTGGAATTCAAGTTTTTAACCTCTTTTTCCTTATATATTAGCATTTTGACTAAGAGCATGGGTAGCTACTTCCGTGTACTGCTTAGGCTTGAGTCCTGGCTCTGCCACTTACTATTTGTGTAACCTTGGGCAGATTACTTAATTTCTTTTGACCTCAGTTTCATTATCTGTCAAGTGAGGATAATTATAGTAACTATAAGGAGGGTTGTTATGAAGATCAAATGAGTTAATTTGTGTAAAGCATTTAAAACCGAACCAAAAACATGGTAACTGCTATACTGTGTTAGCTGTTATTTTTATTAGGAATTCGTAATCGCACCAATAAGAAAGATGAAGGTGTAAATCATTAAACAGGGCCATTTATCTATGGGACCTATAGGCATTGCGTCTAGCCTTGCAAACTTATATTATGGTAAGTTACTGCTATTACAAAAACCATATCAAAATATTGTGTAATGGCTTGAACATAATAAAAATTTATCTTTTGTGTATGTAACAGTGATGAGTTAGGGAAGCCAGTTGGTGGGATGGCTTCCTGCATGTGTTCATTTAAAGATATAAACTGAAGGATTTCTGCCATCTTTGGTACATTGCTTGAAAGGTCACCTGAGGTTACCTCTGCTCCAGCCAATGAGAAGGAGAAGAGAGCATGTGGAAAAGTGCTTAGGAGTTTTGTATGGACCAGACCTGGAAGTGGCACTTACCGTTTCTGTTCACATTCTGTTGGGCAGAACTTGGCAGCTACCAGTCTTTGCCTCCAGTTTTTCAGGAGTATGTAAGACTTGAAAAATATGTATTGACTCCAAATTCCAAACATAAAATTGCAGAATTGAAGTGAATAAATGTTTAATTCAGTGTTTATAAAATGTCTGTCAGCTCCCTAAGTTGTTCCATTTAGTATTCATCAAATGTTATTACATTTGAAATTAAGTGGTAAGTTGGATTTTCTGATTTCTCAAGAATTCCTAAGTATGCCCAATGATTGCTGAGAAATTATAGTCTGTCATGAATGAGCATCTCCAAGTCTAATAAATTCAAATGGAAAATGCTAAAAATCCCTTCGTGTTTTTTCTATTGCAAAGAAACTTTAATGTGACATATGGGTACAACTTAATATGTTTATTTCAGTGTTGAGTTGGGACCTTCAAAAGTAGCAGTGATCATGGCTTACATGGTCATAAAACAGTCCTGTTGTTGAGTCTTAGTGTATGCAGACACATTTTGGTTGCTTTGAAAACGTGTGTGATGGGGTGACTAACCACATTTTGCAATTTGAACTCATGTTTTTTTCCTCCTTTGACTCTTTTTTTCCTTTTTTTCCTCTTCTTCATTTCTAATAAAACATTTGCTGCTGTGAGATCTAAGATCATAAATTATACTGCATTTAATAACCCAGATTCTTGGTCTTGGAGATATCAGAGATGACAAGTGCCCTACCTTTTCGTTGGTCATATTTGAAGGATAGGCTTTGATTGATGTTCCTTTTGAGCCATCCTTGGCCTTTTGGACCATGGTTTCCTCTTCCTGAATTTTCCTACTCATCCAAGTGAGACACTGCTGGATGGGCATCTGGGAGATTTTTTTTTTTTTTCAAAAGCTACTTCTTATGATGGATCCTATGGAGGATTATTTCATTATGTAGCTTTTGATTCTTCTGTTTATTGGCTCAGTCTTGCCAGTTGGAATTTGCTTCATCGATTCCGAAAGCAAAATGTCCACACTAGCTCTGAAGAGACTTTGATGCAGGTTGGGGCTACGGTATAGACTTTCTGGAAAGAGATAGGCAAACTAAGAAATATGACAGTTGCTTCTGACGGGACGTTGCAGGGACCTTTGAGAGTGGAGTGTGGGGGAGCTCCCTTCCAAGAAGGGACTCATATTTATTGTTCCTCCCGCAGTCATCTCCGCTTCTGCACATAGCAAATCCATCCTTCCAGTTGCTCAGGCCAGCAGTCTCAGAGACATCCTTGACCCTTCTTTTTATATTCCCATCTTATCTCCCTCTGCCTTCAAAATGTATATAGAATCCAGCCACTTCTCACAACCCCTACCTCTACTATTCTTCTCCAAGCTACTGGAATCCCTATCCTGCATCATTGCGATGTCTTCTTAACTAGCCTCCCTGCATCTTTCCTTGCCTAGCCCTACCTGCAGCAACCAAGGCAAGTATTTTTTAAAAAATTCATATCTCATCATTCCTTTGCTCAGACCTTCTTATGCTTCCTCGTAACGTTAAACATGGAGTTACTCTGTAATCCAGAAATTCCACTCCTAGTTACCCAAGAGAAATGAAAACTATGCCTATACAAAACATGCACATAAAAGTTCACAGCAGCATTATTCATGGTAGCCCTATAGTGGAAACACCCCAAATGTCCATCAAATGATGAATGGATAATCAAAATATGGTATATCCATAGAGTGGAATATTTGGCAATAAAAAGGATGATGTACTGAGACGCTCTGCAACATGGACGGATTTTGAAAACATTATGCTCAGTGAAAGAAGCCAATGACCAAAGGGCTTATGATTTCATATCCAGAATAAGCAAATCCATAGATTAGTGGTTACCAGGACCTGGGGAGAGAGGAATGGGGAGTGACTGCTAATGGGTACAGGGCTTCTTTCTGGTGTAATAAAAATGTTCTGAAATTAAGTTGTGGTGATAATTGCACAACTCTGTGCGTATATATTCTGAATTGTAAACTTCAGAAGGGCAAATTATATGGTATGTGTGGTATGTGAATTATATCTCAATGAAGCTGCTATTTAAAAGCAAAGCAAAACAAAACCTTCTGACTTTCCTTCTAATTTGTCCCCCTTCCATTCTGTTGTCAGACAAGGGGACTGCTTCCTGCCTCAGGGCCTTTGTCCTTGCTGTTCTCTCCAGGAGACAGTGACTTTGCTTTGTTCGTTACAGTATAAGCAGCAAGGTGGTCCAGATATCTTTTCACCAAACCATGAGGATGAGAAGGACATGGATTTCTGTGGCACTATTTTGAGAGGACAGTATATTCGTATTGAATGTTCAGTATATCTATCAGTATTAGATACACTGAAATCAATAGCCCGGGAACAGTCTCTGTGGTAAAAGTAATTTTGGTTCAAAGGATAGTCTGGAACTTCTCAAAGTTATTGTCAGATAACTCTTGCTATATAGACTGGTAAGTTTCCCACCTTTTTAAAAAACATTTGCATTATGCTAATGCATTATGCAGAATGTGCTACTCTTCATGTATGAAATATGGGTTCAAGGCCATTGGTTTTATTTAGCCTTAGTTTACCACCCCTCTGCTATCTTTTCTTACTTTAATTTTGAAGAATTTATCTGCCAGAAGATGAATAGCAAAATAAAATATATTTCTGGAAAGCAGTTGATTATTTTGGAGCTTTGATTTGGTTTTGGAGAAGTTTATGTGGAGCTATACCTGCTTTGTGGTTATTTAGAAATTCAGAGGTGGAGAAAAAAAGAAAAGAATATACGTGTGTTTTAAAAAGCAAGTCCTAAAATATATATATATATATATATAGCAAGTCTTCCTTCAGTTTGAGAAATCCTCAAAATGCCATTTCTTCGACCTCTGTTTCCTTTCTCTACTTCCAAGCTTAAAGATACTGCCAGTTGCCCTAGGTCTGTAGAGTTAAAAGGCACAAGTCACTAGGTGGCACTGAAGCATCGTTTTTCACACAGCGAAGCCCTGGAACACTTTTGTGATCTTGCTTCAACCCACTGGCTTTCTATGTGTCAGGGAAATTGTTTTATTGGTAGAGGGCATAGTGTAATATATTCGTCTCCACCCTAGGCAGCTATTTAATGCCCTGAAACATGGCCCCCTTGTGGCCATGGCCTGTTAACTATGCTTATTTGGTATAATAATTAGCAGAATTTCTCCCTAACAGGGGTACTTACGAACACCTCACATCTTCCCTGTACGTGACGGATTGTACATTCTGTGGGAAAAGTTGGGAAGGTCAGAGCTTAACCTCTTTCTAACAGGGCTACTTTCTGTGCATTTGCTCAAGAGAGGTTTATATTAACTTCCTTTTGAGCTTCTTCGAACCAGAGTTGTGAGTAAGGTTAACAGATTTGCGCTTTTATGTAATAGCCCAGTGAAGGTTTGTAAACACAACACTGTTAATTTTCCAACTCTTAGAATGATAGGAAAATAAATGAATAGCTGCCTGAATGGTTGGATGACACTTGCTACCCCGACTGTGTGTGTTGGACGCGTGTCATAGGAACAGTGGGATGGCCACAGGCACCACATTTTAGGTTAAAATTGGAGGAGAAAATTACACAGGGGTTTTTAATTTTTTCCGTGGTTGTAAGTCAGGCCCCACTGAATTCTCTGTGGTTTTACAAGCCCTCTTAGGCTCCTAATATTTCTACACCAACAATTTTAACATTTACTCTAGAACGTGTTTAGAGTTAACTGACAGAAGACCAAACAAGAGAAAGTAGGTATAAAGCAGGAAATACTTGAGTTGGACCAAATAACTTACCACCTCTGTGACCTTAGGTAGATTGTTTACCTTCTCTGTGCTTTGGTTAATTAAGACGATGAAACCTACCATTTTGGTATCCTGTCAGGTAAAATGACGTGAGAACTCTTACAAAAAATACCTTTGCTCGCATTCAGAGCTCCAGATAAATGTAAGATGTTATAATTCCTTAAGAAAGCTAAGAGGGTTTTTCTTTGTTGATTCCAAAGATGAGTTGTGGAAATTTTAGAGGATGGATTAACATAGTTTGGAGTCTCTTAATGCTGCATCTGTGCAGTAATCCCCCCTTTCTGTGCTCTGCCAGGCTTTGTTCCCAAGTTTTACATACATTTTTTTTAACTATGTATGAAATACTTTCACTTGGTTGTTTTGCCTTTATTTAAACCCACTTATGTGTCTGCATTTAGTTGCAGGAAGTAGAAACTGTATTAAGATAGGGAAATAAATTCTTACAAAGTCGTTGAGAGGACCAGAGAAATGGGCTGAAGGTTGAGCCTCTGGAGGTGGGCTTTTGAAACAGACTGGTCTGCCAGCTGGGCTGTGAATCTTTCACACTCCAGAAAGCCAGGAATCAGGAAGCCATTTACTACAACTGTCAATATTTACAAACATACCTCTGTGGCTGCAGTCCTGGAACAGAAAGTTATCACTATTACAACTGGCGTTGGATAACCTCAAAACTAATGGCCAGATCCTGGAATGTTGTTGCAGAAATCTTAAATGTTTCCGCGACTGTGTTGCCTATAGAAAAAGTCAAAACAGCGAGAAGATGGCCTCTACTTTCTTTCTGCCTTCTAAATCTTGCATGGAGCCATGTAATTGGTAGAGCCATATCCTCATCTAGAACCCTGGCTGCAAAGGCATCTGGGAAGTGTAGTTCTTAGCTTTCTATCCTCTGCAGCATAGGAAGGTGCCATAGTAGAAGGAAAGGATGCTCAGTGCTAGTCCATTATATCCATACCTCTCTCCCTCAGAATGTTTAAAGTCACATATCTTTATCTTCAGATCAGAATTTCATGTACAGTCTAGCACAGTAAGAAGTTCAGTAGGCTTTCAGTAGATGTGTTAATGACCTTGACTTCTTTATTTCTGTGTCTGACCCCACCCTTTTTTTACAGTTTGACACCAGGTTAAATTCTAGATCTCTGTGCCTCAGTGTAGGTAGCGCTGGATGCATTTTCATTCCCATCACCATTTTCTAGTTCAAGCCCAGCTCATGTCTGTCTGTGCTTTGTGTTTCTTTACCTGTTCCCTTGGCCTCTAGTATTGATTTTTTTGTTTGTTTGTTTTGTTTTGTTTTCCTTTTTGGCTGCCCTTGGCATATGGAGTTTCCTGGCCAGCAATCGCATCTGAGCCATACAGTTGTGACCCAAGCCGCAGCTGTGGTGATGCCGGATCCTTAACCCACTGTGTCCGGTCAGGGATCCAACCTGTGTCCCAGCTCTCCTAAGATGCCACTGATCCCCTTGCACTGCTGCGGGAACTCCTGATTTCTTTTCACTCGACAGAATTGTTAATAGTGTTTAAAAACCAAAACAGCAAATAAAACAGCACACTTCCACTTTGTTTCTGTCCTTTTCAAAAGGCTTTTTTGGCCCCTCATTACATGTCGGATAGACTCTAGACTACCTAGCTTGACTTTCAGGACCTTCCATAATCTGAGTACAATCTATCATTCTAGTGTCATCTTCCATTTTCCCCCTGTGAAACGGAATTTTAGCCAAAAGGTCCAATCACTGATATCTGAGAATGTTCTGTCCCCTTTACTAATTTTTCAGCTTTGCTACCCTTAATACCCGTGTTTAACTTTCTACTTTCTTCTGATTTATTCATGCCCTTGGTCGTGTTGGTGCATAAATATGTATATGTCTTTTTTTTTTGTCCTTAATTCATACTTACATAGCAGTGTTTATTCAGGCTTTTTTTTTTTTATTGCCTGTATTGTTAATTTTCTATTTGTCAGTATATATATATTTATATCCTTTTTTTTCCATGTAGACAATATAAATATTTGTTATGGATTGATTGACTTGCTGATTCTTCATGGTTTAGTCATTTACTTGCTTGAGAAAAGGGGGATGGTTAAAGGTTAGTGTGGGGGCTAAAGCCACACTCTAGCCATGTGATTTTGTCCTTTTGATTTCTAGTGAAAGGACAAATTAACTATTTGCTTTGAGCAAGCTAACGCTGTGTTTTGTGGATTTAATGTTTGAAAAGGGTCCTTGGCTGGGAAGCCCTGGAGCTGAACTCCTTCTCCCTGTTTGCCAGGCTGGATGAGCTCCATGTCTATACCGCCACATCGCAGTTTGCTTAAGAGGGGGTTGTGAAATAGCAGTGGAATTTGTCTGTGGTTTCTTGCCAGAGAGGAGGAGGAAGAAAGGATTTGGAGTAAATCAGACATGCAAATTAGCAGGGCCCATGGGCCTTAAGTAAATTGCGCAATAGAATCCAAAGAAATCAGTTTGTCTTCTTTCTGCTTTTTGTTTGTGCAGGGTGTGTGTGTAAAAGGCAGCTGTTCTGTATTTGCTCTAAGCCAAAATTCTCAACGTATTGGCTTCAGGACACTTTTGGACTTACACTTGTCCCCCAGTATATCTGTGAGGGACTGGTTCCAAGGGCCCCCTCGTAGATACCAAAGTCCAAGGATGCTCAAGTCTGTATAAAGATGGGACTGTATACTTTCAATACTCTCTAGAGTGTATAATACCTTATACAATGTAAATGCTATGTACGTAGTTGTAAATACAGTGTAAATGCCGTGTAAAATATTTGTCAACATGTGGTAAAATCAAGTTTTTTGCCTTTTGGAACTTTCCGGAATTTTTTTCCTCCCACTCAGTGTTTTGGATTCATGATCGATTGAATCCATGATGTAAAACCCATGTGCATGGGGGGCTGACTCTACTGCTAAAAGTTATTGAGGGTCCCCCAAAGCTTTTGTTTATATGGACTATATCTATTAATATTTACCACGTTAGGAACCAAAATGGAAGAATTTAGAAATATTTATTAGTTCATTAAAAATAGCAAAAACCCTACCACATAGTAACAATATTTTTATGAAAAATAAGTATTTCCAATACAAAAGATTATCAAGAAGGGTGGCATTGTTTTATATTTTTACAAATCTCTTTGGTGTCTGCAGAGAAGCTGGCTTCTCGTTAAGTGTGTTTTGTTGCTGTGGATTGGTTTGGTTGAAGTATATGAACAAATCCAGCCTTTTCACAGATACTCATGGAAGAGGGGAGTATTTTAACTGCTTCTTCAGCTATGAAATATAAATATTCTTCTTTGATACTGTAACAAAATTTGATGTCACAGTTTTTTAAAAGTTAGTTCAGTGTGGAATCCGAGACCATATCAATTATCTTTTCCTATTCCGTTATATTGCCCATTGATCTGTTTTACACTTCGGATGGACCTCTTACTCATGCATGGTTTTGTAACATCGGACTTTAGTTCATTTGGGAAATTATTGTTTCACTGAGTTATACAGTTTTTCCACATGTGGACACATCTCATTATATGGTGTCAAAAGTCACATTTATTAATATCACCACCCATCTTATCAGAAAAGCCTGTAAGTATTAGGAAGCTGTCAAGTGCAAGGTGGCAAATACAGATTTTCAACATTTCCAGTTTTTGCTTGAAAACTCAAATGTCATCATTGGCAGCAAATATGACCAGTTGTAATGATAGGCTCACTTCATCAATTTTTGAGAAAACGTTTGCCGGAGTACAAAGTCTGACGAACCATGTTTTGCCAGTCATTTTCTCATATAAAAATGGTGTTCCATGAAAAAAGGGGCTAGTGTAGTCTACAACTAAAATAATCCCACAAGTGCTTTTCTTTGAGATAGCCATTTTACTTTGAAGTGCTATACTGCCCATTTTCTCACAGAAACGTGAGCATTAATATTTTTTACCACTTTATCAGGGGCATTCTTTTTTTTTCCTGCTTTTCAGGGCTGCACCTGTGGTGTGTAAAAGTTCCCAGGCCCGGGGTCAAATCAGAGCTGCAGCTGCCGGCCACAGCCACAGCCTCAGCAGTACAGGATCCGAGCCATGTCTGCGACCTACACCACAGCTCACGGCAATGCTGGATCCTTAACCCACTGAGCGAGGCCAGGTATCGAACCTGCATCCTCAAGGATGCTGGTCAGGTTTGATACTGCTGAGCCACAACGGGAACTCTATCAGGGACGTTCTTAAGTGAGATTAACTTTTTTCTTTTTTCTCTTTTTTACTGGACTGCATGTATGGTGACTCCTAGTGTGCTTTGGTGCTACTGGCTTGATTTGGGCCAATGTACCTGCAGTTTTACCCGCCATTCTTTTAAACTATCAGTGCAGATGTCAACACAGTGAAAAAAGCAAATGATGGCATTATGATAAAAATAGTATTGATCTTGAAAAGCCTTGGTTAAACCATAGCACTAGAACAATGAGGAAGACTTGAATGGTTAAAAATTCAAAGTTTCACTGGTTTTTGCTTTAAGGCTAATTTCCTCTTCACTCTGAAACTCTGCCTGAGCGAGGCAGTGAAGAGAAGGACATTTCTCTCCTATTCTGGGCTTGCTCTCAGCTGAGGGTCTGATTCCTGGGGCTTGAGTTATTTTGAGTTTAGGAAGCACAGGGAGATTTTCTATCAGCTTTGGGTGTTTAGCTTAGATCAATTAGCTTTTGTTGTTAGGAAAAAAAATCATAGTGTTTTTGAGACGACTGAGAACACCATAGGACCCTTTTTTGGGGACACTTTTGAGGAAAGGCTTCTCTAAAAAAAACCTATTTGGGGAGTTCCTGTTGTGGCTCAGTGGGTTACGAACCCGACTAGTATCCAAGAGGACATAGGTTCGATCCCTGGCCCTGTTCAGTGGATTAAGGATCCAGCATTGCCGTGAGCTGTGGTATAGGTCACAGACATGGCTCAGATCTGGCATGGCTGTGGCTGTGGCCGGCAGCTGTAGCTCCGACTTGACCCCTGGCCTAGAAACTTTCAGGTGCCTCAGGTGCAGCCCTAAAAAGCCAAAGGGGGAAAAAAAAAAGAAACTATTTGGGGCAACCTGTGAAAATTATTTCAGTTAGTTGGCCTCATTGATGAACTTACGAGCTTCTGATTGTTTTATTTTGTTAGCCTGTTTGCTTCTTTGTTTTTTTTAATACTTGGCAGGTAGTCTTCCTTCTGCTTCTTGAATTGCTATCAGGCCGTCAGATCTCCCCAACAGCATCATCCCATCGCTGGGGTGGGTAGAGCCTGCACTTGAGACAGCAATGAACCGATCCCGTAATAGAAGAATCCCAGTTTTCTAGTTTCTTCCCCCACCTTCTTTCTCTTTTTAAACGTCTTGGGTGGTTGGGGCACATTATTGAAACAATTATTACATTTACTCAAGAGTTTGTCTTTTCTATTAAAAAAAAAAAATTCCATCTAAGTGCCTCACGGTGAAGAGGAGGAGATTGTGTAACCGGAGTCTCCTCTTAACTGGTCTTTATTGTTGAAGAAGACTGGTCCCTTTGTGTTTCGGCTTGGCACACAGAAACTGTTTTAATTTAACAGTCCAGCTCCTTTAATAGATCAATTCTCCATTGTGTTTTGAACTTGGTGCCTTCCCAGTGTACTCTCTGAAGCTCTGGGCTTCTTTGGAGAAACTGGGGCGCGGGTGTCAGAGAGGCTTAGTTATTTGGGGTATGATTTATAGTTTTATCCCAAGCCTCTTATTCATTACTGCTAGACAGGGAAGGCAATTAACATTTATAAATGCCTGCTGCGTGTCGGATACCCTACCAGGTGTTTGGCCATCCTCATCTGATTCTCACGTCGGCTCTCTAGTACCTCCTGAGCTGTGGGCTTTTTCCCCACCGCTGTTACTACTACGATGGGCCGAGTCACCATCTCTCCCTTGCCTGGACTTCTAAACCCCCAAAGTAGTCCCCCTGCATCAGCTTTGCACAGCCCCCTCCTTCTCATAATCCCTTCTCCACACATCAGTTGGATTTAGAACTTTAAAAATATAAAGCAGATTGTATCACCTCTCTACTCCAAGTCTTTCAGCGACTCTGCATCACACACACAGAATAAAATCCTTGTGCTCTGGAGTTCCCATCGTGGCTCAGTGGGTTAAGGACCCAACTTAGTCCCTAGGAAGATGCAGCTTTGATCTATGGCCTCATTCAGTGGGTTAAGGATCTGGCGTTGCCACAAGCTGTGGTGTAGGTCACAGGTGCAGCTCGGATCTGGTGTTATCATGGCTGTGGTGTAGACCTCAGCTTGTGGCTCCAATTCGACCCCTAGCCTGGGAACTTCCATATGCTGCAGGTGCGGCCATAAAAAGAAAGGGAAAAAGAAAAAAAAAATTCTTGTGCTCTGGCCGGCAAGGCCCCGAAGGATCTGGCTTCTGTCTGTATCTGGAAACTCATCTACTGCGCTTCCTTAAACTTGTCCACTGTGCTCAGACCAGCTGGCCTTCTTTCTGAGCCTGGAAGCCACCAGGCTGATTCTTCCTCAGGGCCTTTGTACCAGCTATTCTTCCTGCTTGGAACACTTTCTTTAGATCTTTACCCTGAGAATGGCTTTTTCTTGTAATTTTAGTCCTACATAAAATGACACCTGCTCAGTGTAGCTTCCCTGACCTCCCAAGCTATAGCAACCTCCCTCTATTATGTCTTTCTTTTTCTTTCTTCCTTCCTTTTTTTTTTTTTTTTTTGCTTTGTAGGGCTGCACCCACAGCATATGGAGGTTCCCAGGCTAGGGGTTGAATTGTGGCTACAGATAGTGGCCTATGCCACAGCCACAGCAACGCAGGACTGAGCAGGGTCTGCGACCTACACCGCAGCTCATGGCAATGCAGGATCCTCGACCCACTGAGCGAGGCCAGGGATCGAACCTGTGTCTTCATGGATACTGATTGCATTCGTTTCCGTTGCACTGCAATGGGAACTCCTGAATCATTCATTTTGTTTTTGTTAATTTACTTGGTGCAGTTGTATGGTGAGGTTCTGCTGTCAGATTGTCTGGGTTTCAATCTTGGTTGGCCCTGCCGCTTACTGGCTGTGTGACTTTGAGCACATTACTTGACCTTTCGGATTTTTAGTTTTCTGCTGTTATAAAATGGTTATAATAATCTTATGTCCTGTCATTATGAGAATTAAACAAGTCAATATTATGAGATAATCATAATCATTTCTGACATATTGTATATACTTATGAGCCTTTAGCTATATTTTATTTTACTTTATTTTGCTTTATTTGTTTATTTTTCTTTTTATGGCCACACCTGTGAAATATTGAAATTCCTGGGCTAGAGACTGAACTGGAGCCATAGCTCCAGGCCTACACCACAGCCACAGCAACACCCCATCCCTGACCCACTGAGCGAGGCCAGGAATCGAACCCACATCCTCAATGGATATAATGGTGGGTTCTTAACCTGCTGAGCCACAAGAGAAACTCCAGATGTTATTATTTTAATGTGATTGGTGTTATTACAATGATTTTTTATTTTCTTATTTATCTATTGGGCTATTTGTTTCTTCTACCTAGAATATAAGCCATATGAAGGAAGGAAGCTTATCTTTTACATTCACTGATATACCCCTAGAGCCTAGAATAGCAAAGTAGGCACTCACCAGAATTCATTGATTATTGGAATCTGAAGCATCATCGTCCCTCTTTTAGAAATTGTATAGTCAGAGTTCTGACAGGTAAAGTAACTTACGCAGGGTTATGCATTACTAAGTAGCAGTCCTGGGATTTAGACTGGATCCAGATTCCAGAGACTATGTTCTGTCCATTACACCACAGTATGTGTTTATTTTTTAACTCAAAATTCTATCATGTTTGAGGCATAATTTTTGGGTTGCCTTTTTATATAAATCCCACTATGACTCATGAAGTAGAAACAACCGTTTGTGTGAATATGAAGGGTCAAGGCCAAGAATTAAACCCACAGGGAAGTTCAGAAAGTGGAAGGTATGCAAACCCACTGAATTCAAGGGGTGGAAAAAAGTTGCCCAACTCCGGCCTAGGGAATGTGTAGGACAGCACCTTTGATGTTGGGCTGCCTGAAGAGATTCATGTGCTTTGACTCTTTGGGGAAAGAATCTCTGAAGTCGTAAGCCCCTCCTTTGGGCTCTTGTACTTCTACCATCTTATCCCAGCGGGATAGAGGCAGAAGTTGAGAAATGGCAATTTTGGCTTCTGCAGTTTCTAGGAGTAGAGGACTTGACTCTGCCTTTGGCTCTGACAGCACATGATGGTGGTCCTTGTTGTGTGGGGCCTTCACTGACTCATTGGGTTTTCCCCCATTTTTTTTTTTTTTTTTGGCTGCAGTCATGGGCTGTGGAAATTCTCAGGGCAGGTGACAATGCCAGCTCCTTAACCTACTGAGCCACCAGGTAACTCCAGCTGACTCATTCTTTTAAACATCTCTTTCCTCTTTATTTTATTTTTATTTTTTTGAATTCCCTTGTCGCACAGCCAGTTAAAGATCTGGCATGGTCACCGCAGCGGCTCAGGTTGCGTTGTGACACAGGTTCAATCCGTGGCCTGGGAACTTCCACTTGCTACGGACATGGCCACAAAAAGAAGGCAGACACTGGCACAAGGGCAGACATATAGACCAATGGGGCAGAATAGAGAGCCTACAAATATCTTTATTTTGGGAAGCCATGGAAACAATGTGAGAGGGTGTGGCACGCAGGCAAAAAAAACAGACTGGGGAGCTGGGCAGATCAAGGTTTAAGTTTTTGCTGGGCCACTTCTTGACTGTGTCTTGGCATGTTAACTTCTCGAAACCTCAGTTTCCTTGTTTCTATAATGGGGATTCGCTTAAGTCAAAGAGAGACCTTGCCTCAAGTGTCTTGTGTCATGTCTGTAGTTTAGATCATCAACCCTGTCGAGAATTTAATAAAAAACTCTGGTTTCTCTCCTTGGAAATGTACCCATATGCCCCAAATTTGGCATTTAATTTCATGAGGTTTCTGGAGCCTTTGAAACCCAGGTTCAGCATCTCTCCCCCGACCAGAGGGCTTATGATTATGGGAGGAGTCTGTGTGTGTGAGTGTGAGTGTGTGTGTGTGTGTGTGTGTGTGTGTGCGTGTTCCTTAGGAGCCAGACCAGTGCTTCCTGTAGTCTCTTATTAATGTTTGTTGAATGAGGGAATTTGACTAATTTCTGGATTCTTTAATCACCTTGAACTTGATATTTGGTTTCCTTTGCCCTAGGGCCAGCGACACTGCCAGCTTCATAATATCATCTGCGCATGCCAGTAGCCATTGCACTGTGGGAATAAATATCTGAGCCTGTGGTTTTGGCCTTAGGTAAACTGTCGAGGTGGACTCATGAAACGCTTGGAAAATATTTTTAGTCTATAATAACGTGTAAACATCATGAGCCAACCATAGAGGGGTGGTACCTCAAAGTATTTGGACACTAGACTGGGCATGACCATCCCAGTATGTGAAATTTTGCTCCTGTGTCTTTACTAATAGCATATAAAAAGCTTAGCGTCGGAAAGTCTTAGAGACCATTTAATCTAATTCCTCCAGGTCGATTAAAGGATTTGTCCCTCAGCTGGCATGGTGGCAGAGCTCAGGTGATGTAACTGTCAACCTCCACTCCTCCTCTGACCCCCATCAAGTGGGTATTCTTTAGTTCCTCTGAAGCCGGTAACTTTCACTGACTTCCTTGTGGCTTAGCCACCTTTGAGACCATACGCGGCCATTTTAACGCTGAATGACATCACTGTCTGAAATTGGCTTATTGATGAATCTTTATTCCCTGTCTCTTTCTCCTTCTGCCCTATCGCCAACCCCACGTAGACAGAAGTCTGGTCTACCTTATTCAATTCAGAGTCCTTAGAGCCTTATATACCTAGTAGATGCGTAATACATTTAGGTTGCATGAATGAATGGGGAGGGGTTTCCCTGGCAGTTCTTTAAATAATGTCGGAAGAGTTGGGATTTCACCTCATTTTCATCAGTAATTTCGCAAACGTTGATTGAACCTACTATCACTTAGACACTATACCAGGCACGGAAACGAGTGAGATTTTGTGCCCAGCTTCAAGAAGTTATAACCTAAATACAAAAACAGCAAAGTCAAGAGCAACAGATCAGATTTGGCCTGTGGTGTTTGTTTTTGTAATGTAATTTGAATGCAGGCTCCATTACTTCCTGTGTCTTTTACTCACCTGCTTTGCCCGTTAAACTGCCTGGCTGCTGAGGGTATTTGATTTCAGATTTTAGGTTCTGTAGATCAGTAGTTTCTAAGTATGGTTGATCATCACTTTACCTCAGAAGCAACACACACACACAGGGCATCCAGACCCTAACCCTGGAGATTTGGAATCAGTAGGGCTGGGCTGGAACTGTGAACGCTGTACAGAAAAATAGTAACTCCATTGACTGTTGAAATGAGCAGACAGTCTAGCCAGATACCTCTGCTTTTCAGGTAAGTATTGAGCATGAGCACTTGTCTTAGAACCCAGACCTGATATTTGACCTTTCCTCTTCCTCAAAGTTTTTTATGTTCTTTTCCGTATGTGCGTCTGTTCAGGGGGCTCTGGAAGAATCGCATAGTGTATTTGCTCTCTGTACACCTACACTGAAAACTCCTTGAAATCATGCAGACAGATGAATGAGAGACATCAAACAAATAACATCTGAATTAGTGATAACCCCAGTTGACTCTCCTTGTCTTTTCACGTGTGAGAGTTTTTTTTTTTTTTAATTTTTTATTAGGGTATAATTGACTCACAGTATTGAGTTAATTTCTACTGTGCAACGTAGTGACCCAGTCATACATATACACACACACACATATACCTTTTTTTTCTCATATTATTTTCCATCATGGTCTATCCCAAGAGATTGTATATAGTTCCCTGTGCTATACAGTAGGACCTCATTGCTTATCCATTCTTCTTCTTTTTGGGGGGGGCTTTTTTTTTTGTCTTTTTGAGAGCTGCACCTGTGGCATGTGGAGGTTCCCAGGCTAGGGGTCTAATCGGAGCTACAGCTGCCGGCCTGCGCCAGAACCACAGCAACGCCAGATCCGAGCCACATCTGTGACATACAGCACAGCTCACGGCAACGCTGGATCCTTAACCCACTGAGCAAGGCCAGGGATCGAACCTGCAACCTCGTGGTTCCTAGTCAGATTCATTTCCGCTGCGCCAGGAGGGGAACTCCTGCTTATCCATTCTAAATGTAATAGTTTGCATCCACTCACCCCAAACTCCTTGTCCATCCTACTTACTTCCTCTGTCCTCCCCCCTGGCAACCACTAGTCAATTCTCTATGTCCTTGAATTTGTTTCTATTTGACTAGATGCCGAATGAGCTGAATATACTTGGTTACATGGTGACTTTTAAGAATGAATCCTTTTTTTTTTTTTTTTTTTTTTGTGGAACAAAGGAGCTGGATTTATGGTTTTCCAGGATGCCTCTTCCTTGACTCGGCAGAAAAATAGCCAGGCCTATCTCAGCAGACCTGACAATAGGTGAGCTGTCACAGTGTTGGCAGTGATAGGCTCTGCCCACTGGGACTCAGAGCATCCTATCAGCAAAAAGTAGAGGAGGCTTAAATGATTTCACATTTAGACTTTTCATAATTACTGGAAGTGTTGAACTGGGTGTGACAAATCTAACAGGTAATTACCAAACAGGTTTCATTACCAGCCGCTGAGTAGATAAATGAGAAAAACAAACAAACAGACTTTCTTTGGAGTTAGAATTCAGAAATTGTTGACATATCCACACCTCTCAAAACTGTTTCAAAACTGTTAGTTAAGAAGTTCCCGTATTGGCGCAGCAGAAACGAATATGACCAGGAACCATGAGACTGCAGGTCAATCCCTGGCCTTGCTCAGTGGGTTAAGGATCCGATGTTGCCTTGAGCTGTGGTGTAGGTCGCAAACGTGGCTTGGATCCTGCATTGCTGTGGCTGTGGTGTAGGCTGGCAGCTGTAGCTCCGATTAGACCCCTAGCCTGGGAACCTCTGTATGCCGTGGGTGCAGCCCTAAAATGACAAAACAAACAAACAAACAAAAAAACCCACAAAAAACTGGGTTAAACTCAGTTCACTTGTCTCTGTTAGGGTGGGGGTTGCAAAGTGGAGAAACGCGAAGAAGGGTTGTGACATAGGAGAAACTGTAGAAGAGGTAAGGATTGATAAGCCAAGTTTTTTCTTGGGACATGTTATGTAGCCTCTTTGACAGTGGTGTTAAAGCCGTACTCATTCAGGAGAAACTGTAATTCGAATTTTGAATTTGGATCTTTTCCCAGGCCAGCCCTACGTGGTGTGATCCTCTCTTGTGACGCTGGCCGGCCGCAGCGCCCAGTCAGCCGTGTGATCAGAATAAATAACAACTGCGCTTACATCCCACACCCAGACAGCCATTCTGTTTTTCACTTTCAGTACAGTATTCGATCAATTACATGAGCTATTCAACACTTTATTCTAAAATAGGCTTTGTGGTGAGATGATTTTGCTCAACTGTAGGCTGATGTGTTTTCTGAGCACATTTTAAGGTAGGCTCGGTTAAGCTCTGATATTTGGGAGACTAGGTGTATTAAGTGCATTTTCGACATGATGTTTTCAACCTAGCAATGGGTTTAGTACTCCCATTATAAGTCGAGCAAGTTCTGAACTGAATGAAAGAAGAAAGGAACACAGACTTTTTAAAATAGTTACAGTTGCTTTACAGTGTTGTGTTAGTGTCAGGTGTACAGCAGAGTGATTCATTTATACAGACAATTATTTATTCTTTTTCAGATTCTTAAAAAATGTTTTTTCATTATGGCCGCACCTATGGGATATGGAAGATATGGACGTTCCTGGGCGGGGGATTGAATCCAAGCGGCAGCAATGCCAGATCCTTTATGCCACTGTGCTGGGCCGGGGATTGAACCCAAGCCACTGCGGTTGGATTCTCAACCCAGTGTGCCATAGCGCGAACTCTCTTTTTCAGATTCTTTTCCCTTATACATTATTATAAAATATTGAGTATAGTTCCCTGTGCTATATGGTAGGTCCCTGTTGGTCATCTTTTTTTTTTTTTTTTGGTTATCTATTTTATATACGGTAGTGTGTATCTGTTAATATCAAACTCCTAATTTATCCCCCTCTCTCTCCTTTGTTAACCACAGATTTGTTTGCTGTGTCTGTAGGTCTATTTCTGTTTTGTACATGAGCTCATTTGTACATATTTTTAAAGATTCTACATAAAAGCGATATCATATGATATTTGTCTGTCTTACTTCACTTAGTATGATAGTTTCTGCTTCCATTCATTTTATGGCTGAGTAATATGCCATCGTATCAGTGTACCACGTCTTCTTTATACATTCATCTGTCAGTGGACATTTAAGTTGCTTCTGTGTCCTGACGTTGTGAATACTGCTGTGATGAGCACTGGGATCCTTATATCTTTTCAAATTAGAGTTTTTGTCTTTTCCAGATATATGCCCAGCAGTGAGATTGCTGGATCAAATGGTAGCTCTGTTTTTAGTTTTTGAAGGAATCGCCACACTATGTTCTCTGTAGTGGCTGCACCAATTTACATTCCCACCAACAGTGTAGGAGGGTTTGAAAGGAAGATATACTCTATCTCTACTTTCATGGAGCTTACAGACAAAAAATAAGCACAAATAAATAAGCAGAATCTATGATAGATATGCCTGGAATGAGGGAACTGTTTTTGGTAAGATGGCCGGGGATGGGCTGGTTTGGGAAGAAACTGATGAGAAAGAGACAGGCTTGCAAAACTGGGGAGGAAGTTTTTAAAGAACTGAAAGAAGACCTGGTGACTGGAAAACAGTGAATGAGGGGTGGCTTGCTATGGCTTGGACAGATAAGCAGGGGCTAGATTGCAGTAAGGAATTTGGGTCCTATTCTGTGTACAGTGGGAGCCCATTAGGAAGATGGAAGGTTTTAAGCAAAGGAATGTCACCATCTGATCTACTTATGTGGAGGGGTTCCTCTGACTCCTGTGGAGAATAGACCATTGGCAGGGAATAAGAGGAAGACCAGAAGGAGGCTGTCAGGGAGTGTGGTGGGCGAGAGATGATAGAGGCTTGCCCCTGGGGTAGCAGTGGAAATGGAGACAAGTGGGTGGATTTGGAATGTCTTTTGCAATAGAGAAAATCATTTAGTGGTCTCAGAGAGTTGCATGAGAAAGTTGACGCACATACCTACACACTCTTTTCATGATGAACATTCTTTAAAAAGCATTTGTTCGATTATAAGATTATTGCCATAAATGAGAAAACTCCTATTTTTGAAGTAAGAGGAGTCCTAGGAGAGCAGAAAGCATTCAGGGTGGTACATGGCTATGGTTCTGCGGTCCCAGGCATTTTTGACAGCATGTATTTGAGGCAGAATGGCAACACAGGCTGTGTATCTTTTGGCAGATCGGAGCATAATGAAAATAAAATCAGAAAATTCAACCCTGGCTCTTAAGGAAATAGGATTCAGAACAGATTATCTTAAATCTAGTTTATGAGATAATGTGCTCTCTTATAAACACAGACATTGGTTACGCATTTAGAATGTCTGATTTCTTCTTCTGGATTCTTTTTGACTGCTGTGAAGTCAGTGATCCATTTGGATAGTCTCTGTTACTGTGAAGTTTTAATAGGTAACAGTCAGAAACAGAGGGGGAGCACATAAAAGCAAACTGAAATGCTAATAGCTGGTACTCTGAAACCATTAACTTTAAGCCAGTTCTCTCTGACCTGATCTTGGAATATAAGATGGCAGAGAGACTGAGTGTCTCTTGGGCACAGATTCTTTAGAAACATCATCCTCATAAGAATCTCGCATCTTCAGTTTCCAGGGCAGCAGCCTTTGCTTTACAACTTGCATGCCTTTGTGGTGGAGCTGAACACCTTCACCGTCACCTTATGGCTCAAAGGGTAATGGTGAAAATGGCCCTAGTGTTGCTGAAGGAGGCAAAGCCAGACAGGGGGTTCCTTGTATTGGAAGATGCAACCAGTATTAGCTAGCTTATTTTATTTTATTTATTTTTTGCTATTTTATGGTCGAACCCCTGGCATATGGAAATTCCCAGGCTAGGGGTTGAATCAGAGCTATACCCACCAGCCTACGGCCACAACCACAGCAACGCGAGATCTCAGCCACGTCTGCAACCTACACCACAGCTCACGGCAACGCTGGATCCTTAACCCACTGAGCAAGGCCAGGGATCAAACCTGCATCCTCATGGATCTTAGTCGAGTTCTTTAAGCACTAAGCCACGAAGGGAACTCCATTGCTAGCTTATTTTAATGTTTGTGATAATAAAAATCACCCTACGAGTTCTCATCGTGGTGCAGTAGAAATGAATTCGACTAGGAACCATGAGGTTGTGGGTTCAATCCCTGGCCTTGCTCAGTGGGTTAAGGATATGACGTTGCCGTGAGCTGTGGTGTAGGTCTCAGATGAGGCTCGGATCTGGCATTACTGTGGCTGTGGCGAAGGCCGGCAGCTGTAGCTCTGATTCGACCTCTAGCCTGGGAACCTCCATATACCGCAGGTGTGGCCCTAAAAAGCAAAAAAAGAAAAAAAAATCACCCCAGAAGTGCCCCTAAATAGAGGTCTTCTACTACTCATTTTACAGATAAGAAGACTGAGGGTTAGCCTGACATTGACCATTAAGTATAGATGTACCCATCGGCCCAAGGAAAATTGAGCAAGTAGAATTTTAAAAACAAAATTAACTTTCTTTTGTGTTAGATTTCAAACAAACCTGATTGTTTATTTCAGGCTGACTCATATAGAGTTTCAGCAGATGAAATTTGAGACCTATTGTTGAACACAAAGGGGAGCGACACTGGAAGAATGAATGAGATTAATGCTATGTTGACAGGTGACAATTTTTTTTTTCCTATGCTTTTGAGTTTTTCTTTTCCCTCCTCTTTTAGTTCATCTGCAAGTCTGATACATTAACTAATCGGATAAACATCTTTCATCTTAGACTGTAAAATGTGTCCCTAGCAGACTAAGTGAGTCAAGCAAAATTATAGTTCAGTCAAGCCAAAAAATATAATATCAGAGAGAAGGCAGTTGAGTCTAGGCTCCATAGTTGAGTAGTGGAGGTTCAAACAGCCAAGGACACTGAATTATTCATTGTTGCCGGTTTGTGACAGAGCAAATCCAGAGATGTGTTAGGCTGATTCCATGCGAATGGATAATTCTAGGGCTGGCCCCTTTGCTTCCTGCCCCACACAAATCTCCTTGCTTCCCTGAACCATAAATTGCGAGTCTTCAGACATGCCATGCTTTTGTTTAGAGTAACAGCATTGGTTATGAAGATCAAGAAGCAAAGTGGGCCACGTATCCTTCCTATTAAGTGATGTTCTATAACATTTTTAAAACACACACGCTGCGTGAGGAGTAAACGATACGGATTCCTGAGCTGAGAAAATTATAATCTGATGGGTCGTCTTCAAATTTAAACTGTAACTAAAGTTTGTAAATCCCTTCTCTTTCATCTTTGCTCTTTACCCTTGACTTTCTTTTCACCTCCCTGGCTATATGCTCTTCTACTTCTGATACAACACTGACCTCATTCCTGCTAAATCTCTGTTTTCATTTCCCCGTCTTCCTGGAAGATACTTGGTGCTGGATGCTTCTTTGGTCCATGGGAGCAGTTACCTCCTGGGGAGTAGGGAGCGCTTGGGTACGTGTCTCTTACTTGTACATACACTGTGCTTGCTCTCTCAGTCAGTGTGCAAACACATTGTATTTTCCTATTCAAGCCTATTGAGTAAGTAATAAGAACCAGGTGCTTGAATAAATTAATCACACGCCAAATTTCGTATTGGAAATGAAATATTTTAGTTTTAGACTCTAGTACATTTGTAAAGCTATAATATATGGCAGTGATGAAAGCTTCTCAAAAATCTGTTATAGCTACACACCTTAAAATTTTTCATTATTACCCGTTTTGTATGTATGTGCCTATGTGTGTGTATTCTTATCTATGTACATACAAATGTATGAGTATGAGTATGCTCGTTTACATACTACATCAATAAAGATATTCTTTGAGCCAGGACTTTGTGTGCCAGTTCTTAGCCTGAATTCAATTTTACGGATGAGAGAGATACCCTGAAAATGGAACCATTGGCACAACCTTGTGTATAATCCTACTCGCAGGCAGAGCTGTAATGATCAGCAACATAAGCTCAAGATCTGCAAAACATTCGGAGAACACAGGCGAAAGCACTTTTCCCCCTCCTGAGCTAGGTTGCCCTCCAAAAGCAACAAGTACTACTTATCTTTTCAGAGAGCCATGAGGGAGCCCTAAGACTCTTTGTGGTTTAGACTTCATGGGAGTAAGATTCCGCTGCACCCTCAGCCTAGAAAGACTTTACAGGGCTCTCGGAATTTGGTGAAAGTTTCCTAACTTTGAAGCTTGAGAAGGCTCTCATTTCTGATTAGGCAATTGTTAACATGTTTTTATTTCTGACCTGATACGATGATGCCAAAAAATCACACATGGTCGCTCTCTTTGGAAAACAGTACATGGCCTCAGACACTTAAAGAGTTTATCTAGTTTAGAAATCATGTCAACTGCAAATGTGTGTTTTTGGTCTATTTTCCCCCAGCCTTCCTGAAGTTTTTGATTTCTTCAGATTCTCCATGTTCTTTCTTTTGCTTTCTTATCTTCACATTGCTGTTCACAGTGTCTGGAATGCTTTAAAAAAATGTGGTAAAGTACACATGATGTAAAATTAACCATCTTCACCATTTTTAAGTATACAGTTCAGTGGCATAAGTATGTTGACATTGTTGTACAACAATCATCACCATCGATCTGTAGAACTTTTCATCATCCCATACGGAAACTCTGTATCCATTAAACACTAACTCCCAATTTTCCCTTCTTCCCAGCCTTGGAAACCACCATTCTTCTTTCTATGGGTTGGACTCTTCTAGGTAACCCATGTAAGTTGTCCTTTTGGACTGGTTCTCAGATGGACCGTGTTCTTTGAGAGTCTTTGATGTTATAATATGTATCAGAATTTTTTACCTTTTTAAGGATGAATAATGAATAGACTACATTTTGTTTATCCATTCATTTGATGGACGCTGGGTTGCTTCCATCTTTTGGCTGTTGTGAATAATGCTCCTATGAAAACGAGTGTATAGATATCTCCTTAAAACCCAGTGTTCAATTCTTTTGGTTATATACCCAGAAATGGAATTGCTGGATAATATGGTTATTGAATTTTTAATTTTTTGAGGAATGACCAGACTGTGTTCCATCAGGACTGCACCATTTTACATTCCCACCAACTGTGTATGAGGGTTTCAATTTTTCTGCATTCATGCTAACATTTAATATTATTTTTTTTTGTAATAGCCTTTATCTCTGAAACACGTTTGACCACCTTCCCCCCTGCTATGCCGACACCTGCTAATGTTATGGTTCTCAGCACAGATGTTATTTCTAGGAGGCCTTTCCTGAGAGCTCCCTACACTGTCTTTTAAGTTAGATGCCTCAGTCTTTGCTTCCTGGATCATAGAACTTTCTGTATTAGACTATAGTTTGTTTGTTTAATTGTCTGTGTTGGGTTCCATGGTGGCGGGAATATTTGTCTTGAACTGTCATCACTATTGTCTCCTTGAACCTGGCTCTCAGTAAAGGCAATGGTGGGAATGTGCGTCTTTAAGTTTAAATAAGTATTCCCAATGTTATTCTATTGTGCAGCCTGAGTTTAGTAGATAAAACATGTGAATTCAGATCTCAGCTTTTGACTTTCTGAGATCTTACGTTTTTTCTCTAAGCCTTGGTTTTCATGTCTTTAAAACAGGGGGAATGATGTCCATTTCATCCTCGTAAGAATGTAATGATTATGAGTTAGCATAGGTACAAGCACATACTACAGCCAATAAATATGAGTGAAGCAGCGCAAAAGAACTCCAACATGTTCAGTCTTGCTCTCACCAACATTAAGATGAAAAACAGGAGAAACAGACTTCAGGAAGTTAGGAAGGGAAAACGCCAACTTTGATTTTGAGCTTATTGAATCTCAGATGCTGATGGGGACTTTCATGTTGTAATATCCTGGAGAGAGACAGTTTAGATGTAGGCTTGGGTTAGAGATGAGGATTTGAGTGTTATCAGTAATGAGCTCATTTTAAGATGAGATTGCCTAGAGGAAGAATGTTTTGTAGAGGGAGAAGAAGAAGGGTGGGGAATGTCTGCTACCCAGGGCAGAGGAAGAAAGACCTGAAACAGAGACTGAGAAGGAGGGAGTGTAGCCTAGAGGAAGAAAAGAGAGGGGATGTTTTAGAAACCAAGGGAAAAGAGGATTTTAAAAAAGAGATGCAGGTACCTAACTGTACCCAGAGCTTCCAAATGACTGGGAGGATGATGCTGCAGTTTAGCAAGCTGCATTGATCACTGACCTTGAGGAGAATTGTTTTAGTAGAATGGCAGTGATGGTAGCCAGATTGTAATGGGGATTAGGGCCACAGGAGACAGTGGGCATATGAGTC
>PVHT020000180.1:2920670-2973029 GCA_004024745.2 Catagonus wagneri
AGGGAAAAGAGGATTTTAAAAAAGAGATGCAGGTACCTAACTGTACCCAGAGCTTCCAAATGACTGGGAGGATGATGCTGCAGTTTAGCAAGCTGCATTGATCACTGACCTTGAGGAGAATTGTTTTAGTAGAATGGCAGTGATGGTAGCCAGATTGTAATGGGGATTAGGGCCACAGGAGACAGTGGGCATATGAGTCATTTATCTTAAATGGTTCTTCAGGAAGTTTGGTAGGGAAAGAATGAATTGGGATGGTAGCTGGGCTGGGAAATGGGAAAAGCCAAGCAAGTGTTTAACTAATTCATTGCTGAATTAATTAACAATTAATTGATTAAGGTGACAGGATTTTTTTTTAAGGTCTGAGATTATATGAGCACAAAGGATGAAGGGACCTGTGGAGAGGAAGAGTTTGCTTGATGACATAAAATAGAATTGTGATGACTGGCACATGACCCCAGGGATAACAGAATCAAATGGGACCATAAAGACAGGCGAAAGTGTTCGTCTTTTTCCTAGTCATTATCCCTAAGTAAAAGTCTATTTTTAAACTTTCATTAACATGTATAATTAAATAAATGTATTAAACACGTAGTGTTTGTTTTGTGAAAGGAATTGCACATGTATTTGTTTCTCTAAAAATAAGAACCCATTTAATTTATTTATTGATTTTTTTTAATAATGATTTTTATTTTTTCTATTATACTTGGTTTACAGTTTTCTGTCAAGTTTCTACTGTACAGCAAAGTGACCCAGTCACACACATACGTACATACATATGTATATTTATATATATATATATCGTTTTTCTCACATTATCTTCCATCACGTTCCATCAGAAGTGACTAGATTTAGTTCCCTATGCTATACAGCAGGATCTCATTGCTTATCCATTTTAAATGCAGTAGTTTTACCTCTTTTAACCCCAGACTCCCAGTCCATCCCATTCTGTCCCTCTCCCCCTTGGCAGCCACAAGTCTGTTCTCCAAGTCCATGAGTTTCTTTTCTGTGGAAAGGTTCATTTGTGCCATATATTAGATTCCAGATATAAGTGATGTCATACGTATTTGCCTTTCTCTTTCTGACTTACTGCATTTAGTATGAGAGTCTCTAGTTCCATTCATATTGCTGCAGATGGCATTATTTTGTTCTTTTTTATGGCTGAGTAGTATTCCATTGTGTGTATATGTGCATATATATATATATCACATCTTCTGAATCCATTCATCTGTCCATGGTCATAAAAATGACTGTACTACCCAAAGCAATCTACAGATTCAATGCAATCACTATCAAATTACCCATTACCCATGACACTTTTCACAGAACTGTAACAAACAATCCAAAAATTTATATGGAACCATAAAAAACTCTGAATTGCCAAAGCTATCCTGAGGAACAAAAATCAGGCAGGAGGCATAACTCTCCCAGAATTTAGGCAACCCATTTAATTTAATCTTCATAACCTTGTGAGGTAGGTATGATTGCTGTGTTTTGTAGATGGGGAAACTGAGGCACAGAGGGATTAAGTATCTAACTCAAGGTCACACAGCTAGTAATAGGTAGGGGCAAAATTTGAACCAATAAGGTCTGGAACCTCTGTTCCTAACCATTATTTTCTGCTGTGCTTCCCACCTTTTTTTGTTTTTGGAGGGTACTTAAAGAAATACCTGTATGTCTGAAGTTAAAAATCTGAATAATTAAGTGGGAAGACTGGTCCTCTGCTTATTATATGTCAAATTGCAGTTTTATATGTTACAGCACAATGAAATTAGCACATGTGATGATTCGGTTAGGTTGCCAGCCTTAGCATTTTTGCAGAAAAAGAATAACTTCATTAGAATTATTGTTTACTTTTTATCAAACTAGCCAGCAGTGGTAATTTTTCACTAGTGATGTAATTGGAAAAGGAAACTTGTGAACATAAAATGCACATACTGAAATAAGATTAGATATATGCTGCTGAAGTTATAGAGTTTTGCTCAATGCCTCAGTCAAGAAATTTTGATAATAAAGAGTATGTATTGACTTTCCAGAATCCTGGGAATGGATAAATGAAAACAAAAAGAATATCTACTTTGTATTATAGACATCTAAATAGTTATTAAATAACTTATTCTTTCAGGTATTTTTTCTTGAACTTTTCGTCACTGCTAAGCAAAACTAATAGTTGACATAGCTGTGTCAGCAGCTAAGGGGTTTCTGTTGTGGTTGTTGTTGTTCAGGTCATATTTCACGTCTTAGGTAATCCAGTTGTGGTGGCTACACAAGGGGAAGTGTTTAATGTTTGATTAAGCAGCTTGCTGTGGAAACAGCAGAGAGCCAGAGAGGGACAGTGGAGAGCTAAGTATAATTAAATGGACAGTCACTGAGGTCACTTACTTATGTCTTTACTGCAACACCGTG
Source organism: Catagonus wagneri (assembly GCA_004024745.2). Taxonomy (NCBI): domain Eukaryota; kingdom Metazoa; phylum Chordata; class Mammalia; order Artiodactyla; family Tayassuidae; genus Catagonus; species Catagonus wagneri. Next base: position 2,923,074 of record PVHT020000180.1, read on the forward strand.
TACACTCTGCTTTCCCATGGCAGGTTGTTTGATCGTGGTTTAATGGTTAAAGCTTTGTAAAATTACAGAGAATCAGGAATCCTACTGGTCTCAAGTGTTATTATTTACAGTTGGACTGCTGGCAGAAAAGCACTTAGTTTGATCAGACCAACGTTGGGCAAGACACGTGGTGAAATCTCATGGACCTCTATCCTCTGACCTTGGAGTAGAGTACTAAGGTATAAAATATCCATGTGAAAATTTCCCTAAAGATTGAAATATGATTGAGAAGATTTGACTTTATCATCTGAACGAGTATGGCCAACAGAAGAGTTCTTCTCCTCTTAGAAATATAAGGGGTCCATTATTAGGTCCTTGGAGTTAGAATGCAGGCACAGTGGCAACGAAGAGGTTTTAATTAATCTGTTATCTCCCTTTTACAATTTGGAATGGTATTGCCCTTGCTCTTGTATTCATTTACAAAATTATGGGCAGTATTTTGATTGTGGAGAAGAATCTTGAGTAGGTGATTATCTCTGTTTTCAGCAGAATACTTGGAGGTGGTTCAAGGAAATTATAGTTTACAAGACAGTTACTCCAAATGAAGTCAAAAGAATAGAGAATTCTTCTAAGTCATTATCCCTGAGAAAAGAACCCAACCTTCTGTTCAAGATACTTATTGCTTTGATATTAATATTCCTCAAATATTTAAACTGTCCTTCCCTGGAAGTTGCAGTCATTTTCCCAGTGAATTCCTGACCTTTATTTCCTTTTAGATCCTGTTTAGCTGCTTTGCATCTTGGAAATTTTTCTCTTCAGGAAATTTTCTTTCCCTTTTGAAACTTGTGCTTTTTTTTTCTTTTTTCTTTTTGGCCACACCTGCAGCATGTGGAAGTTCTCGGACCAGATATTGAACCCACGCCACAGTGGTGACTCGAGCCACAGTGTAAACGCCAGACCTTAGCATGCTGAGCCACCAAGGGGATCTGAAACCTGGGCTACATTCTTCAAACTGGTAGTTGTAGGTGTGAACTTTTGATCAGGTTGGTGAGGAAATAGGTTTTGATATTCAAATTATTATCTAAGACATGTCTAAATATATATATGTTATACCTATGGTTTTACTTATTTGTAATAATTTCCCTTGAAAAAGTAATTTATGAGATCAAGGAATGCTAACTTTGTGAAATACTTGGCAAAGTTTCCTGTGTAGGGAAAGCTGCTGTCTAAGGGAGGATATTTAAAAAGTGCTGCAAAATGTCATGTTATAACTTGATGCAAGAGAGGTGAACTCCTCTAGTAATTAACTAATTTGTTCGAAGGGTGGTCATAAAGAGTGAAGAAAAAATGAACTCTAACTGATCAGCTTGCATAAAACTCAGATTCATTGTTTTTAGATTTATGGATTCTTAGAACAGAAAAAAAAAGGACAAAGACTTGAACAAGCATTTCACAAAAGAGCGTTTCGTAAAAGAGCTTTTGCAAAAGACAGTTGATGTATGAAAAGTTACTCAACCTGAGTAACAAAGAAATATAAATTAGAATGAACTTTTTCATTTTTCAACTTGCTAAAGATTTAAAAGTTTGATAATAAGTGGTATTTGAGTCTATGAAGAAATGGGTATTGTCTATTGATGAGATGAAGTGGTTACTGTTTTTTTTTTTTTCCTGTAGGGCAATTTCACAACCTGAATCAAGAGGTTTTAAAAGAGCTTACCTTTTGACCTAGTGAAGCTCTGGCTAAGAATTTTTTTATCATAAAGGAATCATCTATGCTTTCTTGTTAAATGGTGCAGCTAGGCTCACAATTTGTGTATGCCTTCTGCTCCAAACACATGTTGATAATAGATAACACATTAAGAGAATAAAAGTTAATAAAAGAGTCATAGCTGGGCTTACAGGGAAGATAATTGTTGTGGACCAGGTAGAGAATAATACATAAAGGGATAAACTGGATTGAAACTGTGGTCCTGCAAGGACTTCTGGTGTGGAAGCTAAAAGGAAATTTAGGTCCTCTGGGGTAACAGAGGCGAAGGTTTACCACTTGAGATGGGACCAGAACTCGGCTTACTTGTGTGAAGCCAGGAGAGGAGGTGAAATTGTACTGCTCGTAAAAGGAGACTGAAAAAAGACCACCATGTGAGGATCATGGCTTATATGGAGCTATGGGTTTTGAGGGGCAGGAAAAGACGGCGGAGAGTAGAATACAAATTGAATTAGACCGATCGATTGTGGAGTAATGGGAGAGAGATTGTGATGCTCCAAATCTCTACCCTATGAGGCTTGACCTGGCCTGGTGGTACAGCGATCCTCCTGGAGGAAACTGCTGAACCACCCACCCTGGAGGCAAAAGGTGATCAAGTACCTGTAGAGAGAGGAGGGGAAAAAAGTAAAGACCAAAAAGCTACCCACTCAGAATTAGCCTTCAAAACGAAATACCAAAATACTTGAAAAAAACAAGAGCAAATAGGATTAATCACGTGAATGAAAATTCATTCTGGATGAGATTAATTTCATAGAAAAGTCAGCCAAAAGCTGAAACAGTTGTGTTCAAGAAATTCAAAGCGGCGTTCCTATCGTGGCTCAGTGGTTAACGAATCCGACCAAGAAGCGTGAGGTGGCGAGTTCGATCCCTGGCCTTGCTCAGTGGGTTAAGGATCCGGCATTGCCGTGTAGGTTGCAGATGCGGCTCGGATCCCATGTTGCTGTGGCTGTGGCGAAGGCCGGCAGCTACAGCTCCTGTTCCCTAGCCTGGGAACCTCCATATGCCGTGGGTGTGGCCCTAGATAAGGCAAAAAGACCAAAAAAAAAAAAAAAAAGGGATGGGAAAAGGATAAAAATGATATTAAAAAATGCCCCCAGGAGTTCCCATTGTGGTGCAGCGGAAACAAATCAGACTGGTATCCATGAGGATGTGGGTTTGATCCCTGGCCTTGATCACTGGGTTGGGGATCTGGCATTGCTGTGAGCTGTGGTGTAGGTCTCAGGCTCGGCTTGGATTCTGTGTTGGACCGGCAGCTGCAGCTCCAATTGGACTCCTAGCTTGTGAACCTCCAATTATGCAGAAATGGAGCAGGATCAGCTTTACATGAAAAATAGTGAGTTACAAATTTTAGGAATGAAAAGTATAGTCATAGAAATAATAAACTCAATAGATGAGGTGAACTTTAGACCCCACTTACAGTTTTACTGAATATTTTTTTTCTTGGTAAAAGGGTTTAGCTTATCTTCTGAAAAAAATCAGTTCTTAGTTTTGTTGATTTAGAAACATTTTTTTTTCTGGACTCTTATTTATTTCTGCTCTGATCTTGGTTATTCTCTTCTTTTTGCTAACTTGGACTTAGTTCTTTTTCTAACTCGTTTGGGGTGAAGTTAGGTTGTTTATTAGAGATATTTCTGTTTTCCTAATAAGTGTTAATTACTATAAACTTCTTTCTCAGAACTGCTTCTGCTGTATCCCCTAAGTTTTGGTATGTTGAGTTTCCATTTTTGTTTGTTTCAAGATGTTTTAAAAAATTCTCTTTTGTTAGCTTCTTTGACCTATTTGCTGTTCAGGGGTATGTTTTTTCTTTTTCTTTTTTTTTTTTTGGTCTTTTTGCCTTATCTAGGGCCACACTTGCGGCATATGGAGGTTCCCAGGCTAGGGGTCTAACAGGAGCTGTAACTGCTGGCCTTCGCCACAGCCACAGCAACGGGGATCCGAGCCGCGTCTACAACCTACACCACAGCTCACGGCAACGCCAGATCCTTAACCCACTGAGCAAGGCCAGGGATCGAACCCGCAACCTCATGGTTCCTAGTCGGATTCGTTAACCACTGAGCCACGACAGGAACTCCAGGGGTATGTTTTTTAAGTTGAACATATGGGTGTATCTTCTGGTTTTCCTTCTGTTTCTTACCATTGTAGTTGAAAAAGATACTTGGTATGATTTCAGTCTTTTTAAATTAGCTAAGACTTGTTTTATGGCCTAACATAAACCTGTCCTGTCTCTGTGCACTTGAGAAGAATGTGTATCCTGCTGCTACTGAATAGACTGTTCCGTATATGTTTATTAAGTCTGTTGGGTTTAAAGTATAGTTCAACTCCAATGTTTTCTGATTGAATTAAGGTCTGGATAATCTATTGCTGAAATTGAGGTACTTGAACTCCCCACTATTTTTTTAATTTTCTCTTTTTCTCTTCAGATCTACTAGTATAGTTGACCTTTCAGCCATATGGGTTTGAACTGCACAGGTCTACTTTTATACAGATTTTTTTTTTTCAATAAATATACAGTCAGCCCTCTATGGCCACAGATTCTGCATCCACAGATTCAACCAGCCATGGCTCCATGTACTAAATTTGGGATCTGCAGTTGGTTGAATACGTGGATGTGGAACCCATGGATACAGAGGGCCAACTGTGGGACTTGGGGATACTCAGATTTTGGTTTCTGAGATCGGTCTTGGAACCAGTTTCCTGTGGCTACTAAGGGATGACCGTATATTTAGATATTCCGATGTTGGGTGTGTGTATATATATATATATATATATATATATATATATATATATTCATGATAGTTATATCCTCTTTAAGAATTGACCCCTCTATCATTATATGATGATCTTCTTTATCTCATGTCCTCGCTTTTGAATTAAAGTCTTTTTCATCTAAGTATATTTACCCTTGCTCTCTTTTAGTTTCCAGTTGCATAGAGTATCTCTTCCCATCCTTTTACTTTGAGTGTATATGTGTTTTTAAATCTTAAGTGAATCCCTTGTAGGCAGCATAAAGTTGTTTATTTTTTATTTTTTTTTGCAATCCATTCAGCCACTGTGTGTCTGTTGTTTGGAGAATTTAATCCATTTACACTAAGAATGATTATTAACAGGAAGGGACTTATTAATAACATCTTTTGATTGTTTTCTGGCTGTTCTGTAGTTCCTTTGTTCTTTTCTTCCTGTCTTGCTGTCTTCCTTTGTGAATTGATGATTTTCTGTAATGGAATGCTTTGATTCCCTTCTCTTTATTTTTGTGTTTCTACTGTAGGTTTTGGCTTTATGGTTCACATGAGGCTTACATAAAACATCTTATAGGAGTTCTGGTTGTGACTCAGCAGATAAGGACCCAATATTGTCCCTGTGAGGATGTGGGATCCCTGGCCTTGCTCAGTGGGTTAAGGATCCCACATTGCCACAAGCTATGGTGTAGGTTGCAGATGGGGCTTGGATCCATTAGTGTTGTGGCTGTGGTGTAGGCAGGCAGCTGCAGCTCTGATTTGACCCCTAGCCGGGGAACCTCCATATGCCACAGGTATGGCTCTATAAAGAAAAAAAAAGGGAAAAACCCCATAGATGTGACAGTCTTTCTTATGCTGATAACTTATCTTCAATTGCATACAGAAACTCCCCTTGTATTCCTCACCTTTTGTTTCTGATGTCACAATTTGCCTCTCTTTATATTGTATATTCATTAATCAATTATTGTAACTATAGTTTTAAAAATATTTTTAGTAAATTATTTTGGTATTTTTACTAGAGATTAGTGTCTAGCACATCACCATTTTACAATGTTAGAGTTCTAAATTTTACTATATACTTTACCAGTGTGTAAGAGTTCTAAATTTTACTATATACTTTACCAGCATATTTTTGTATGCTTTTGTGTTACTAATTTAGTGTCCTTTCCTTTCAGCTTAAAGCTTCCTTTTAGCATTTCTTGTAAAGTAGATCCAGTGAAGGTGAATTCCTTCAGCATTTGTTTGTCTGGGAAAGTCTTTATTTTTTCTTCATTTTTGAAGGACAACTTTGCTAGATAAAATATTCTTGGTATTCTTGGTTGGCAGTTTTTTTTTCTTTCAGTTCCTTGAATATATCATCCCACTTTCTCCTGGTCTGTAAAGTTTCTGTTGAGGAAGTCCAACTGCTGTGGCTCGGGTTTGATCCCTGGCTTGGGAATTTTCTCATGCTGTGAGTGTGGCCAAAAAAAAAAAAAAAAAATAGAGTAAAAGCTATTAGCATAATCTGATGAGGCCAGAGAGACAGCAGTAGGATGGAAGATACACTTCATCTGTAGATGAGATGTACTCTTACCTTATGAGTCATGCATGACCTAGCTAATCTTTTTATGTAGTTACTATAAGATTCTCAAACTTTATCTCTATTTGATGAAGTATGAAAGGTCAGCTAACTTTTCACAGCAAGTCTAAGCTTATTATAAGGGTTAAAGTTTCTGACACCCAATTTCAAATCTTTATGGTTTTGAGTTGTGTGTTTTATTAAGGCCTTGTGTCACTGTCCCCTTTCCTTGCAAGGACTACGGAAGTGGGCATAGCCCTCATGGAAGGGTCTTCTTGTGCTCCTTCTGCAGGTGGGAGAGCCCAGGCTTTGCACCCTGTCTGGTTTTGTGTGTGACATTTATGAGCAGCTTGGTGTATTTGACACCCAAGTGACAGCAAAGAAGCATGTGAGCAGAGCAGCGTGCTGTAGGGCCCGGCTGTGTAGATTTATCTGTTCTTCAGGCCGAGGAGCAGGAGTTAGCCAGATCTGACAGTCAAACACGAGTGCCTTCTGCCTCCACTCCAGAGTGCATTTTAATGTTGTGTGTGTTTACTGACTGCTTGACATTTGACACAAAGAAATTGTCAGAGCTGGTTCCCCCTGCCCTTCACTTTTTAGTGTGCTGGTCTGCAGTTGTCTCCCGCTGCAGTACTTTATCATACATCACAAAGGTAGGCACTTTCTAAAATAAAGCCACAAATCATGTCATCTTTATCATTATACTGAATTCCGTGTTAAGAATTAATAGGTCATATACTTGAGTTAATAATTGATAATGTATCAAACAGGCAATATGTTTATATAGTTCAGAAGTCAAAACAGTGTAAGAAGGAATTTTGTATAGTCTTGTTCCACCTCAACCCCTGCTAATTGTGTCCTACTTCTACCGTCAGTGAGAACCACTTGAATAGTTTGTCACATATCCTTCATGTGTCGGTAACATGAATCTGTAACATGATGGTCTGTCCCTATCCTCTTACTTCCCTGTGTATCCTGGAGGGCTCTTGATTTCATTAAAGAAAGCCTCTTCATTCTTGTTTACTGTTGCGTTGTATTTCATTGTGTGGATGTACCAGCATTTATTTAACCATCCTCTGTGGATGTGCACTTGTATTGTTTTTAATCTTTTCTTTTTTTAGTTGAGATATAATTCACATACCATAAAATTCAGTCATTTAGAGTGTACAGTTAGTATGGCACAGGAAAATCTACTCAGTAGTTTGTAATAACCTATATGGGAGAAAAGAATGGATATATTTAAATGTATGACTGATTCACTTTGCTGTATATCTGAAACTAACACATTTTAAATCAACCATTATCCAATAAAATTAAAATAAAAAAAAATTAAAGCCTTACATGCCTGGATACATTTTCTTAAAAGATACTTATAAAGGCACTGTTTTAAGGATTTATACTTGTACCCTACATTGTAGATGAGAGGTCATCAAAATTAACTTTTAAATGTAATTTTTATAGATATGGTGAATGTAAAGCCAAATTACAAATAGATTATTCTTCCTGCTTAAAATAATATATAGACATTTTAATACAGATGGCTATTATGTAGATATACACTGAGCACTGAAAACCAACCTTCCCTTATCAGAGTTCCTGTTGTCACACAATAGAAATGAATCCAACTGGTAACCATGAGGTTGTGGGTTCGGTCCTTGGCCTTGCTCAGTAGGTTAAGGATCCAGTGTTGCTGTGAGCTGTGGTGTAGGTTGCAGATGTGGCTCGGATCCTGTTTTGCTGTGGCTGTGGTGTAGGCCGGCAGCTGTAGTTTTGATTTGACTGCTAGCTTGGGAACCTCATTTGCCACAGGTGCAGCCCTAAAAAAGCACACACACAAAAAAATGGACACCAACCTACACTTATTGTTTATGTGCTTTTTGCACATTTTTGAGCTTTCTTATGTGATATGTAGATTTTATTTCATTTTTAAAGAGTTAAATTATGTATTCATTTTTTGATGCTTTTTTAAAATCAGTCTCCAAATGCACCTGTATTCTGAAGTGTTCTATCTATAATTGCATGGTAGCAATAGGACAAAACCTTTTTAAACATTGCAGAGCAGATTATTTCAAAACTGGTGTATCTTATTAAAATTTATGTTATCTTTTTCTCTTGATGGAGTTTGATGTGTGTTGTTTTGAATTTGAAGTAAAACTTAAAAAAAGGTGTACAGTTAAGTGGTTTTTAGTATGTTTCTAAGCTTCTGTTCTACAAATAGTGAACCTGGGCATACATTCTTCTGAACATGGTACAAGTAAAAAGAAGAATCCTTAGAAGTGGGATTTTGTGAGTCAAAGGGAATGTCTTTGAATTTCCACAGGAATCATCAGTTGCCCTGCATTGGAGCTATGCTCTTGCCCTCCTTAGTTTGAGAGGACTTGTTTCTCCCTCGGCATGCCCAGACTGACTTTGCTTTTTTATAAAGCAGTCTTAATTTTTAAGAAAGGTTCATGAGCTACCATTTAACCTAATCACCATTCCTGGTTGATTTCACCAAAGTCCCTATGACCAAGTGTTCTTTTTAAGTTGATCAATATCATTACTTATAATTGATCTGGTTAGTTCATTGGTAGAATTGCAAGTTGTGATGGTTGACGTACAGAGTAGATTTCAATTGTGTGGCCTTAAGTTCAGTGATTTCCCGATGCTGGTCTTTGATGTCATAGAGGTATAATAACGCTCCTAGTATTATAACACTCCTAGTATTAAAATTAAAATTCCCAGTGGAGGAAGACCGCTTATATTCTGCTTGCTCTGTGGTAGGAACATTCTTGTAGACTATTATCCTTTCGATATGGCCTTGCAAATTCTAATGCTTTACATCTATCTGTTATGCTGGACCTCAACTGAGCTAAGTAGTTATCTTAAATTGCAATAATTTAGCTGAAGTATTAATTATAAACAGAATTTCAGCCTCCATTGGTGCATGTTCATCTTTGGGACAGGTCTCTTACTGTTTAATCTGACAAGGCGGAATATGTAATTTCTAGTGAGAACAAGTACCTTTGTGCTTCTTTTTATATACAGATTAGCTTTATGGACTCTTCCTGAGAGATTTTAAGGGTATTTCTAAGGTGGAGTGATTTCAAGGTCTGAGATATCATGTGCATTTCAATTATTCAGGGCTTTTAACTATGGGTTAAAACTTTTTTTTTTGGCATTTAAATATTCTGTATGTAGAAAAGCCTTGTAAAAGATTCATAGAAAAATGCAGGCTCTCCTGAGCTTGAAGTGAAAACCGAGGCATAGATTTTGATTAAATTCGTGATGGAGTGTATAAATGTGCAAGTATAGGTGTGGAAATAGCATTAGTTCTTTCTCTGTCCCCAATAATGGCTAATGTTGAAAACAGATCAACTCCTTAGCCAATGATTTATCTAAACCAGTGGTTTGTATTCATATTATAGGTCCTTCATAAAGGAAAACTCTTCATAGTTTAACTGGTAAGCCAGTCTTAGTACAGATGAGAAAGTATTTTTAGACAAAGCAAAAAGCTCTGGTTAAATAAACAGAGTAGAATTTTGCTTAAGAGTAAAATTTATTCTTTTACTTCTCTGAGGTAAACTGGTTGCTATTTTTCTATTCCCTTTTTTCTTTTATATACTTTGGATAATTTTACAAAAGATCCAGAAAAACTTGAGTTCTTCCCAAAAGAATGTCTGCTTTGGACTGCTGTGATGGGGTAGTGAGAAAAGGCTGTCCAGAGACGGGGAAGGATGATACTCAGGCCCGCCATGTCTGGTTGAGCAGGTTGTTCACTGCATAAAGACAGTGCCCATGGAGCAGGTAATGGCTAAAATCTAATGTGCATTCTCCAAGTCACACTAGGAAGTAGGGCTGCATTGATCTAGTGTAAGGCACACCATTTTCTAATTCTTATAAAAATGCCTCAGTGGCTGATAACAGACTGGCTATGCGTTGTATTGCAGTTTTACTTGAAAATCAGATGTTTCTGCCTTCTCTTTTTTTTTTTTCAGAAAATTTCTCTAGCACATAGATAATGTCTCTGTGTATGTGTGTCTATGTACGTACCTATCCGCTATTTATATACCATGCATAGACACAGACACATGCACATCGTATATGCTTGAATATAATGCCGGATATTCTTTGAAAAAAAGATCTCATAGAAGGAGGGGGTGGTCACCTTATGTGTTTTGGTTCCTTGTAAAGTACTTTATAATATGGGGTCCTCTCTTAGTTACTTTGTTTGAATAGCACGGTACTGTTGGGAAGGTATAGTATCTTGAAATGGCCTCAGGTAGTGCTAGTACGATTTCTTCATCAAATTGGAAAAGAAGTAAAGATGCTCAACATAGATTTAGGAATTATTCTAGAGATGAACGATCACTTTAAAAAAGTATTATGTAGGTGGATATGATCTCAAATAAATGTTTACCGGATGAATAAATACTCCAATACTCCGGCGTCATGCCTATGGATACTTGTGGCTTGTCCGATGTTTCTAGTCATAGAACAGATTCAGAAACTGCTGTGTCTCAAGCAGGTTATACAGACAGTAAGACTGATTCTGAAAAAACTGTATTGAGTGACTCAAAAGGTGCCTCTAATGATTGAAAAAAAAAAAGGATCCTGATGTTAAAGATCCACGTGAAGAGTGAAGCAAATTGCTTCATGAAATGCGAGAGTGAATAAAGTATTATTTCTAAATTAATGTTTCCTATGATGCATAATTTAAATGCGTGTAGTTAAATGGATACATTCTGTAGTTGACTTTTAACTAATTTCTCGCTCAAAAAAGTTTGTACATTCAAGTTGGCTAAATTTTGGGGGGTATTCTCTTATTGGAAAAATAAGGGATTGTCTTCTGTTTTGGATCACTTTATATTCAGTCAGTTATAATAATCATTATTTTTAAACAGAAACTGAGGCTTCTTGAAGAACTTGAAGACACTTGGCTTCCTTATCTGACCCCCAAAGATGATGAATTCTACCAGCAGGTAAGGTCTTTTAATATTTTTGTCAATTTGCATTTATTTATTTATTTTTTTCCTGATCGACCTTATTTTTACCTATGATGCAAGCAGCTATTGTCTGGAGAGGCTAAATGAAAGGTCAAATGGTCTGATTTGGTCACCCAGTGTCTCCTTATTACCCCCAGAATATATAAATTCCGGCACAATCTGCTTCTGCTGTGAACTTAGTGTTTGAGTACAGTGGATTGTCTTTCTTCCCTACTTCCTTGCCTCTGCTCATTCTGATTCTTCTGCATACAGTATTCTTTTGCCCTTTATCCTGTTGCCAGGTGGTTAATTCCCCAAGACTTCACATAAACGTCACCATCTTTGCTAGCATTTCTTCGACCCACCTTACCTGCAAGTAGAGTTGATGGCATTGTCTGCTGTGTGACGTATACCTTATAAATGCCTCCAGTGTGCCCATCACACTGTATTGCAGTTATGGGATTCTCTCTCTTTCTCTTCCTGAATTAGACTCTTTCAATTACAAGTGACAGATCGCAAGCAAACTCACTGTGGCAAAAAAGGCAATTTACTGACTTAGATGTCAAGGAGTACCTGGCTGAATCCGGTTTCCAAAAGGTGTCATCTAATCGCTGTTTTTCCTCTGTTTCTTGGCTTGGCTTTTCTCTGTGTGACTTCCTGCTATATAGGGTTTCACCTGATGGCACAGCAGAATGCTGCCAGCCCAGGGGGAGTTGTAGTCTGAAGCCCATGGGATCTTAGAAGAAGGTAGTGATTTCTTTTTTCCTGGTTCTAGTGCCCCCAGGAGTGGTCTTGCTTTTAAAAAACATTTTTTTAATTAAAATATAGTTAATTTACAACGTTATGTCAATTTCTGCTGTGCAGTAAAGTGACCCAGTCATACATATATATACTTTTTTTTTCTTCCATCATGTTCTATCATAAGAGAAACGGCTGGTTCCCTGTGCTATAGAGTAGGACCCATTGCTTATCCATTCTAAATGTAGTAGTTTGCATCTACTAACCCCAAACTCCCAGTACATCCCACTCCCTTCCCCTCCCCATTGGCAACCACAAGTCCTCTATGTCAGTGAGTTGTAGGTAGGTTCATTTGTGTCATATTTTAGATTCCACAGTAAGTGATATCATATGGTATTTGTCTTTTTCTGACTTATTTCATTTAGTATGAGAATCTCTAGTTGCATCCATGTTACTGCAAATGGCATTATTTTGCTCTTTTTTATGACTGAGTAGTATTTCATTGTGTCTATGTACCACATCTTAATCTATTCATCTGTTGATGGACATTTAGGTTGTTTCCATGTCTTGGCTATTGTGAATAGTGCTGCAGTGAACATAGCGGTGAATCTATCTTTTTCAGTGAAAGTTTTGTCCAGATATATGCTCAAGAGTGGGATTGCTGGATTTTATGATAGTTCTATATTTAGTTTTCTGGGGAACCTCCATAGTGTTTTCATGAGTGGTTGTACCAATTTACATTCCCACCAACAGTGTAGGAGGGTTCCCTTTTCTCCATACCCTCTCCAGTATTTTTTATTTGTAGACTTATTAATCATGGCCATTCTGACCAGTGTGAGATGGTACGTTACTGTGGTTTTGATTTTCATTTATCTAATAATTAGTGATCCTGAGATTTTGTCATGTGCCTACTAGCCATCCATATGTCTTTTTTGGAGAAATGTTTATTTAAGTCTTCTGCCCATTTTTCAGTTGGTTCATTTGCTTTTTTGTTGTTGAGCTGCATGGATTGTTTGTCTGTTTTGGAGATTAAGTCCTTGTCAGTTGCATCATTTGCAACTATTCATTTCAGCTTTTGTATGGCTAAATAGTGCATGAAGAATTAAATGGCACACACAGTTAGCCCAGATACTCTGAGCCAGTCATATGCTGAGCTGCAAAAGGAGACTCCAAGGCAAACAGAACAGCTATCAAGGCTTTGCTTTTATCGTGCTAAGACCCACAGCAAACCTGATACCAATATCTAATCACTTTAAGTGCATCATATAATAAGGAAGTGCTTCAGCCAATCCTTAGTAAAGTAAATCTCTTCTCATCAAAGATGAAGTGAAAATACTTTTTAATGACACGAATAAATAGAAAGTCTAGACTTGACATTGGGTCCTTTAAACAGGTCCTAGCCACAGGAATGTCAACCCAGCTGCCAGTCATTAAAACAAGACTTTCTGCAGCTTCCATACCAGGTCTGTTCATTGACCCTTACAGTGTGCCAGGACTGTGCTCAGTGTTTTATGAACACTGTCACATTTCATCCTCACACACAGCAGCCTCATTCTATTCATTCCACAAATATGCGGTCAGCAGCTACTCTTCTCCAGGCTTGAAGTGCTTAAGATGGATACCATCATTCCTGTTTTGTTTTTTTTTTAATTTTTAAATTTTTTTGCTTCTTTAAGGCCATACCTGAGGCATGTGGAAGTTCCCAGGCTAGGGGTTGAATTGGAGCTGCAGTTGCCAGCCTACACCACAGCCACAGCAATGTAGGATCTGAGCCGTGTTCTGCGACCTACACCACAGCTCAGCGCAACGCTGGATCCTTAACGCACTGAGCGAGGCCAGGGATCGAACCCGCAACCTCATGGTTCCTAGTCGGATTCATTTCCACTGATCTAACCCGCATCGTTGTGGATCCTAGTTGGGTTTGTTAACCACTGAGCCACTAAGGGGACTCCCAACCAGCACAATCTTAATAGTTACTAGTGGGTGTTCCTTGTGCCCACCTCAGTGCCATCAGAATTGTGTTCCTGTAAATATGGCAGACCTGTCACTCCTTGCTTTGTAAACTTGGTTGGGTCTCTCTTGCCTCTGAGGTGAAGTTCAGACTCCTTGGCATATCCTACAAGGTCACGGACTATATGGCCCGAGACTACCTCTCTGGTCTAGTCTCCACCCATTGCCTAACACAGCATCCAGCCTCAAACTCCTGTAACACAGAGTTTCTTGCTACATCTTAGCTCCGAGGTGCCCCTTCATCCTTTGATACCTCCATGCCTGTTGTTCCCAGGGCCTCGGGTCCCTTATCTCCTTTTCTATCTGGTGAGTATCTATCTACTCACCTTCAAAGACCTTGCTTAAATACTCTGTTTTGTGAGGATTATAGAAAATCCCACGTATGGCGCTCTCAGAATACATTACCAGTCTGACTTCTCCACGGTACCTCTGCTGTGTACACCATGGCCAAAGCTCCCACCAGCACCTTCTCATATGATTGCAATTCCTCACTTTTCCCGCACCTCCATTCTGTTTTAACACGGTGTCTGTGGTATTAACACCTAAATCAGGTTGTTAGATTTTCTTGCTCAAAGCCCTTTGATGGCTTCCCATCTTATTCAGAGGAAAAGCCTAGGCCGTTGGAGTCACTTACAGAGCAGGACAAGATCTGGCTCCTGACGGCCTCTCTCCCCTCATCTCCTGCTTCTCCACACGCCCCCCCCCCCGCCCCCCCGCGTGCCTCCTGTTCCCACTCTGGCATTCTTTCTCTTCCTAGAATAAACCAAATACACTTTTGCCTCAAGGCCTTTGCACTTAATGTTGGCTCAGCCTGGCACTCTCTTTCCTCCCAGGTACCTGTAGTGCGTGTGTGCTCATTTCTTACCTTCCTCGGCTCTGATGTCACCTTTGCAGAGGCCATCCTGGGTAAAATAGTGACATTCACCCATGACACTCCTATCCTGCATACTTGGGTTTGTTTCTCTCCATGGCACGGATCACCATCTAAAATATATCAATACATGGTAATACCACTGTATACGATCTCAAACATGAAATAAATATATTTTGCTAAATAAATAAGTAAAGACTAGATAAATAAATAAAACACTACATATAAAATGAGCTGTATATATACCCCTGAACTCCCAGAGAACATAGAGAAGTTTTGCTTTCTCTGTATTCCCAGCACCTAGTGCTTTGCAAGTAGTATGTGCTCAATAAATATGTATTCAGTAAATAAGAATTTCTCAGTCTTCCTCCCTAGGTATCATTCCCTGCTCCCATAGTAGTGTATTCATACTTCCATTGTGAGAAGTCTTAGATTTCTAACTTCTGGTTCCTATTTCCGTTTATACTGTTAAACTATGAGATGGCTGTAAAATAGGACCTAACTTTTTATTATTCATGGCACTTTATATAGTGTTCAGTACAAATGGATATTCAGCAAATTTTTAATTTTTTTTTGCTTTAAAAAAAATTTTTTTTTTAAAATTTTAGGGCCACACCTGCGGCATAGGGAAGTTCCCAGGCTGGGCGTCAAATCGGAGCGACAGCTGCCGGCCTACACCACAGCTACAGCAACGCAGGATCTGAGCCGTGTCTGCCAGCTCCGAGCCGTGTCTGCCAGCTACACCACAGCTCATGGCAATGCCAGATCCCTGACCCACTGAGCAAGGCTAGGGATTGAACCTGTATCCTCTTGGATACTAGTTGGATTTGTTTCCCCTGAACCATAATGGGAACTCCCGATATTAAGTAAAGTTTAAATAAAAGAACAAAAAAATGAGCTATCGCAGGAATGAATGAACACACGTTGTGTATCACTTTGTAGCACACGACACGTTGTTGCAAGACTCCTTGTGGTAGCTGTAGCAGGGCCTGGGCAGTGACTTGAGAACAGCACCTGCCTCCTTTGGGAGTCGGCTCAGCATCTTGCAGCTGGGGACTGCGCCAAATAAGTGTCTAGCTCCTTGCCTTGGGACGGCTGCCAAGTCATAGGCAATTTATAGTGAAAATTATATAGAACATATTATGACTAATACAGTGTGAATTTTTGTGGAGTGCAAAATGTAAAGCTCTAACCGTCAAAATCTATTAACAGCCAGATTAGAAATATACTCCTATGAAATCACAGTTTCCTAGCACTTAAATGGTAGGATCATTTGAAGATTTTTTAAGTTTTGTTTCATTCTACTGAAGGTTGAGTTCCATTGGGCTTCATTTAGGTGAGCTTCCAGTAAACTGGTATCTTATTCATTTAGCACCATGTCTGACTTCCCTGTATGATGAAATTCTTTGAGATTCATCCCTTGATATCAGGGGAAGAAGTAGAATTTTTATATAATGGTTTAAAATAGGTACCAAATAAAGCTTATTCTCTAGAGGACCTAACATTCTGTATCTTCTAGCCATTGATAAGGACCTGGCATGCTGGTACTTTATATCTAAAATATCTTTCCAGTTTATAAAACTGAAATAGACTCACAGACAAAGAAAACAAACTTAGGGTTATCGGAGGGAAACGAGGGGGATAAATTAGGAGTTTGGGATGAACATATACACACTATTATATATAAAATAAATGACCAACAAGGACCTACTGTATAGCACAGGGACATGTATATTCAATATCTTGTAGTAACCCATAAGGGAAAAGAATCTGAAAAAAAAAATCTGAATCACTGTGTTGTACACCTGAAACTGATACATCATGGTAAATCAGCTTTACTTCAATTAAAAAGAATACTCTTTCTTAAAACTTATTAAACTACATAATTGTCCTTTATGTCATAGAATCTTTTGTAAACCTTAAGAAATATATTATGTAACCAGACAACTCCTAATATAATTGCATGACTGTATACTCCCTGGAAAAACTTTAATGGGATTAAACAACAACAACAACAAAATTCTAACATATTTGAAAATCTGCCAACGGCTGTTCCAGATTATCGTGTGATATCTGATGCTTTCTGTGTACCTGTCCAAAATGGAAAGTGAACTTACTGTTTGACAAAATGAATTAATATTAAATTATTTAGTGTTCATTTCTTTTCCAGAATTATCTGGAAAAATTTAAAGAATATGTGGCCCTTTTATGTGTCAGGCACTAATCTAATTACTTTATGTCTAGTAAGAGAGGGCATTTATATTTGGGGATTTTCTCACATGAATTTTTTTGTAGATAATGACAAAATTACACAGTTGTTGTTATTTGTATTTATTATGGTAAAATCAAAATTTCCTAGGTCATTGAGCAACGTTCCAATTTCAGATTTAGACAGTACTAGAAGTTATCCTGCAAATTTTTGAAAATTTAGGGTTATTAGAAAGAATTTCCTGATATATATGAGAGATGCTGTGAAATTAAGAATTTTCAAATGAGGAATTCCCGTGGCGGCTCAGTGGTTAACGCATCCAACTAGGAACCATGAGGTTGCGGGTTCGATCCCTGGCCTTGCTCAGTGGGTTAAGGATCCAGCATTGTTGTGAGCTGTGGTGTATGTCGCAGATGTGGCTCTGATCCTGCGGTGCTGTGGCTTAGGCTGGCAGCTACAGCTCTGATTAGACACCTAGCCTGGGAACCTCCACATGCTGCTGAGTGCGGCCCTAGAAAAGACAAAAAGACAAAAAAAAAAAAAAAGAATTTTCAAATGTAATGTCTCTTCTGATTTAAAAAGTATTTTACATTTATTTTGGAGAATTTGAAAAATATACAGATATATAAAGAAGAAAATTAAAATTACACTAAAGTTCATTACATAAAGATAACTGTTATAAAACTTTTGACTATTTTTTTCAAATCTTCTTTTCTTTAAGTATTTACATAAATATATATTTTCTTTTTATGAGATTATGATCCTATTGTCTAAATATCTTGTTACTGATTTCTTGTGTAGCAGTAGTTTGTTACGTAATGTTTTCCATGAAACATTATAAAAATCCTTCTAAAGTGTGTTGCATTAGTATTTCATCACATGAATGTACTCTTTCCCCTTCTAATCTCCTACTGGGCATTTTGGTGGTTTTCAAAAGTTTTTCATTATTTTATTTACATTTTTATCTTAATAGCCCTCACTAACACGTAGATACTAAGTGAAGCTCATTCTCTTAGTTCACGTCTATTTAAAGATGGTGTGAAAAATGACGTGTCCAAAAGCCAAGATTTTCAACCTCCAAGCCATTCCCTTAAGTTACAGGTTCCTCATTTCTTCAGACTTGAAATGAGTCAACTTTCTTAGTGATAATGGGTCACAGGGAAATGTACATATTTCGATATCACCCCTCCCTTTTTTTGGCTATGCCCACTGCACGTGGAAATTCCTGGACCAGGGATTGAACCTGCGCCACAGCAGTGGCAACACCAGATACTTATCCACTAGGCCATCAGGGAATTCCAGTTTTTAATTGATTTAAATAACAGTATGATGACTATCCTTATAGTCTTTAATTATAAATATAAAATATGTATCGAAGCTTATATAGAAATATAAATATTGTATATGTATATATTTATATCACAGATATCAGGAAACACTAAATAGCAAGGCTAATTTTTTTTTTTCCTCAGAGAGCCAATTGCTAAACATTATTAGGACACCACTGTATATGCTCAAAATTTGTTTCTGACAAGAGTCTCTGATCGAAAACCATCTGGATAGGAAAAAAGAGCCTTCATATACTGGAACAGGCTTGAAGGAGAAAACAGATATAAATTCAGATAAGACTGTAAATTTGATAATAGGCAGATGACTGAGTTTCGGGGGGGTGGTCAGGAGGGCACTGAGGAGGGCACTTCAGTTTCTGTCAGTAAGATATCGAATGAACCACCAGCCAAGACAATGTGTGCCAGTCATTAGGGCTGTTTACCAAATGGTTCCCAGTCCTTCCCCTGTCCCCCAGCTTTTTGGGCCTAATGTGAGATTACACTTCTGGGCCTTCTCATAGTGGATGAAATAGTGACTGCTTCTGTTCATTGAAAAATGACGGTTGTCGGAGTTCCCGTCGTGGCGCAGTGGTTAACGAATCCGACTAGGAACCATGAGGTTGCGAGTTCGATCCCTGCCCTTGCTCAGTGGGTTAAGGATCCGGTGTTGCCGTGAGCTGTGGTGTGGGTTGCAGACGCGGCTCGGATCCTGCGTTGCTGTGGCCACGGTGTAGGCTGGCAGCTACAGCTCCGATTAGATCCCTAGCCTGGGAACCTCCACATGCCGTGAGTGTGGCCCTAAAATGACAGAAGGCAAAAAAAAAGAAAAAGAAAAATGACGGCTGTCATTTCTAACCTGGTGCATTTCATTGCTGGTGCCAGACCCTCTAGAATATTCCTTTTCCTTCCAGAACCTGACGGCTGCTTGCATCCCTGAGTTACTGCTTTAATGGATATCGACTCTGCCAACCCACAAACAATGTGTAAAATGAGCAAGAAATATTGTTGGGTGGAGCCCTTGAGATTTGCTTCTTATTTGTCACTACAGCATTATCTGCCCGATCCTGCCCCATCCAGAATGCCGGAAACAGGGGAAGGGATGTAGTAGTAAGTTTGAGGAAGTACACGGGAGAAAAATGAGTGAGTCAAGTGTGAATGTGGGGAAATGGCTTTACTAGGAGAAGATAGCAGGACTGCCCTGCTTTGCAGCGTGCCCGTGTGAGGTGTGTGACCATAAAGTGACAAAGAGCAGAGTGACCCCCCTATGACGTCACTGAGACTGTCAGGGATCCCACTTGGGATTTCTAGTTTCTATACCTCATTTATCCCAACAGGACAGCAGATACAGAAATATTATACTGTCTGTTTACACAGCTCATGAAGAGTGCCGCGTAATCTAGGGAGCAGGAGACAGAACATTCTGGAGCCATGAGCAGTAACTCTAAATTTATCACTAAACTGACTGTTCTCTGAGCTGGTCCCTGAGGCCTCAGTATACTTGAAGCCCATCTAACTAGCAGCAGTGATTCAAAAGGAGATTTCTCTCTGCTTTCTTTACAATTCCAGTGTTCTTTAAATAATCCTTAGTAGAACACATTAAAGAGAAGTAAGATAATTCCCCAGAGTTTGGTTTTGAAACACACCCGCCCTGGGGGAAGAGGAAGCCTGGAAATAATACACACACATATAATACACTCTTGTTGCTGTTTTTCAGTATAGGCTGGGACTGGAAACCAGTGAAGATATTTTTATATATGGCTCTGAGGATCTGGGAAATTCATAGAACCATATAAGTATCACACGTAAATACCTTAACTTTAAAAACAACCTTCTAAAAATAAAATGATAATGACATGGGAAAGTATCCAGAAAAAAATTGTTTCGGTGAAAACTTGCATCCCTCTCGCCTCTGACCACATCTGCCTCTTTTCCTGTCGGCCTCAAGGGCCCAGCACTTCAGTCCTTCCCCTTCACGGAGGCTTTTCCTGGGCTCCATACCTGGCGGGTCCGTCTCATCCTCCAATTCATTTTCTCAAGGAAACTTTCTCTGAATTTCCACCCTCAAATAGCTCTCCTGGTCTAGACACTGAAGGACTTTGCTCCTGGAGTTAATCACCATCTCTTCTGTAGCGTCAGCCTCTTCTTCCTGTATCATTTCCGTGAGTATGCTGACAAACCCTAGGATACCCAGCCATCTCCTCTTGCTAAAAGTCACCCCTTGATCTAGCATTCTTCTGCATCAGCAGCTCCATTTTCGTATTTTTTCACAGAAAAACCATGCCAACAAATGTTCATATGTGCTGTCTCCACCTCTTCCTCTTTGGTTCCATCATCAGTTGACTCCCATCTGACTCTCGTCCCTTCCCCACCCCACCCCCACCGCCCCCTGCCAGAATTGCCCTTGTCATTGTCATCAGTGATTTCCGCACCACCCCATCTAGTGGATAATTTCTGTCTTCATCTCACTTGGCCTCTCAGGGGCAGCTGACACAGTTTATTCCCCCATTCTTCTTGAAATGCTCCTCTCTTTTGGCTTCTGTATTAATACTCTCTTGGTTTTCCACCTCAAAGGTCTCCTCTGCTGAGCCTTCTTCTGTGACTCAGGAAATGGCTTTGGACTCCCTTCTGTGTTTGTGCTGCTCCCCTAGGAGATCTCATCCATTTCCAGGTTCTTAAAGACCAGCCGTGTGCTGACAACTCGCACCTTGATCTCCGTGGCCCCACTGTCTCGTCTGAGCTCCTGATGTGCCCATCCATGTGCTTCCTTATCTCTTCATGAAATTTCATTGCTGTCTTCATGGCTACAGTTTCAGAATGGAGCTCCTCGTTCCTTCCTATTCTACATGTTTTGTTTTGTCTTAATCTTTCTCACTTAAATAACAGTAAATTGTTTATTCAGTTATTAAATCCAGACATCTGGAAGTCATCCTTAACTTTTTCCTTTCTTACATCCCTCCCGTCTAATCCACAGCGTGTTCTTTTGCTCTGCCTATAAAATACGTATTTTACCTCCATTTAATCTGTCTCTGATTCAGACCATCATTGCTTTTCTCCTGGACGGTCGTAGTAGCACCTTGTGGAATTTTCCGTTTTGACATTTGCTGCTTTCCAAAACATGCCCAATATTTTGTCTAAGAGTGATTTTTTATAAAATTTCAATCAAATTGCTCTTTGCCTCTCAAAGTCCTCCAGATTCCGGGCTTTGACCTCCCAGCCTCTGTGTAATGCAGCTTTGCTTTCCTCTTCATCTTTATCGCATGTCACTCTGCCTTTGGCTCTCTTGCTCTGGTAAAACTGGTCTTCTTTTTGTCTCTAGATTGGCTGATCTCCATCCTCAGCCACTTTGTCTTCTTTTTGGTCCCTCTTCTTGGAAGGTCTTTCCCTGGTTTATCATGTGGCTGGTGCCTTGTTTTCCTGAAGAGCTCCGCCTTTAGGCTGGTGTTTACACCAGCTGCAAGTGAGTCTTTCTCTAAGATTTCCCACTGGTTTGTTTCTGTTGCCGTGCTTAACACAAGTTGGGATTGCATTTCTTGATTTACCTGATTTGGTAGAAAGCTCTGTGAATGTAGGAACCTTACCTCTGCCTAGTGTTTGGTAGGTACTCTATAGCAATATGTTGAATGAAAAAAAATGCATGAAAGAATAATTGGTCTTGCCCTGTTTATCATATAAATGATAATTGTTGAATCAAGATGGAGGAGGAAGGAGTCAAAAATGGTGGGCAGCACAATACTAAGAAGGAACCGGGCAGATTCCACTTTATGGGGGTAAATGTAAAATCTTGTCCTTTGATCTTAAAAATGTCAGTTTCGGGGTGTAGAATCAGGGAACTCTGACTTGATCCAATTCATATGTCAGAGCCAGAAGTGGTGACTGAAAAGGTCCTGAAGTCCCAAACGGCATCGATGAATCCCTGTATTTCTGTATTATAGGAGGACATTATCTTATAGGACTCTGCTCCAGTGATACTCGTAGAACTATTATGACTTTCTAAATGGCAGTGGGATACCTCATTCATTCATTCATTTATTCAGTCATTCATCCAACGTTTATGGAGTACATGCAGGACACGAGTAGTATAATTCGGAACAAAACTCTCACACTCTTGCGTTCATGGGACTCAGGGTCTAGCTTGCAAAGCGAAGGGGTTTCTCTCTCCATGAACGTGTTGAAACAGAATCCAGTTTGTCATTTATTGAGAAGCCATGCAATCTCATGGTTATGAACTCATGCTCTGGAGCCCAAGGGCTTCACATTCCAGCTTTGATATTTATCAGCTGTGTGCGACTTGGAGCCAGTGTTTAAAACGTCTCTCTGCTTCAATATTCTCATCTGTGAACTGGAGCTAATGATAGTACTGCCACATCGAGCTGTGAGACGTAAATGAGTTAGAGTATGTAAATCATTTAGAATAGTACCCATCACTTAGTAAGCACTTAAAAAAAATACATATCAAGCAGTTAATTAATCAGATGGTGTTTTTTGGAGGGCCAGAGCCTGGAAGACAGATTGAGAGACTGAGGGTGGGGAGAAGTGGTCACAGAGGGAGCCTGGGAGATTAAAGCGCAAATTAGTATTATTGTTTTGTTTATAATATAATTGTTGGTAATTGTTTTGAGCTTGGACTTGAAACTCTTGGCTGGAGAGTTGATGACGTTCATTTTGTTTAGTTTTCTGTTTTAGGGTAGAGAGGTAGGAATCCTGCTTAGAAATACCCCCCGACAATCTTTTTTTTTTGGTCCTAAAACTCCCAAAGAAAGACATACTTTTGGAAGTAATAAAATTACAGCTATCCGTAAACACATATTCTTGCTCTGGTTTTGTTTTAGTGGCAGCTGAAATACCCTAAGCTAATTCTCCGAGAAGCGGGCAGCGTCCCCGAGGAACTCCACAAAGAGGTTCAAGAAGCCTTCCTCGCCCTGCACAAGCATGGCTGCTTATTTCGGGACCTGGTGAGGATCCAAGGCAAAGATTTGCTCACTCCAGTATCTCGCATCCTCATTGGTAACCCCGGCTGCACCTACAAGTACCTGAACACCAGACTCTTCACGGTACCCTGGCCCGTGAAAGGCTCTGATGCAAAGTACAACGAGGCTGAGATAGGCGCTGCCTGTCACACCTTCCTCAAGCTCAACGACTACCTGCAGATCGAGACCATCCAGGCGCTGGAGGAACTCGCTGCCAAAGAGAAAGCCAATATCGATGCCGTGCCGGTGTGTATAGGTCCAGATTTCCCCAGGGTTGGCATGGGGTCATCCTTTGACGGCCATGATGAGGTGGACATGAAGAGCAGAGCAGCGTACAACGTAACTTTGTTGAACTTCATGGATCCCCAGAAAATGCCGTACCTGAAAGAGGAGCCGTATTTTGGCATGGGGAAGATGGCCGTGAGCTGGCATCATGATGAAAATCTGGTGGACAGGTCAGCGGTGGCAGTGTACAATTATAGCTGTGAAGGTACAGTCTGCTCTGTGAAGAGGCAGCCCAGAACATGGCATGGCCAGAGTTGCGCGTGCTCTGGAGATAAATGTGATCACTTGTGTGTGCCTGTGCTTGTGTGTGCGTGTGCGTGTGCATGCGTGCGTGCATGGGCACATGTGCATGTGTACACAGGTGTTGTGTGTCCTCTTTAGGTTTGCCACACCCATGTAAGTGCGGAACCTGCCTCTTTCTCATCCAGCTGTGCCGTCTGGCTCATCGTTAGTTACACTGTACCCAGAATATTTTCCTGCGTAAGCACTACTGTCATTGTTTTTCCCGTGCCCAGGAGAGCAACATCTTGGTTTCACACAGCCAGCTGCCTTTCTCCAAAGCTCGGAGTAGATCGTATAGTTGCTATAATTAACTTGCTGATAAAAGGGCCGGGAAAACAAAAAT
This sequence comes from Catagonus wagneri, assembly GCA_004024745.2. Lineage (NCBI taxonomy): Eukaryota > Metazoa > Chordata > Mammalia > Artiodactyla > Tayassuidae > Catagonus > Catagonus wagneri. Next base: position 2,947,108 of record PVHT020000180.1, read on the forward strand.
CTGTCAAGTCTTTCCAGGTTCCCACAGGTGTACATTTCCAGGCTTGCCAAAAACTTTATTTTTTTTTTTTTTATTGTAGTTGACATCACTGTCTTGAAGGGAGTGATTTCTCAAATACAGACTTGTTCTTGGCTTCCTACGGTTCTGACTACTGTCCTTCCCCACCAGAAGCAGCTGAGGTGGGTTTTGTAAGCTGACCGGCCTCTATTTTCAGGAAACTCCCCAGCTGCCCGTCAGTTCTACAGTTTTAGACCTGAGAGGGCTGCCATGGCCAGCCTACTCTTGGAATTTCTGAAGTCTGATGGTTTTGGAACAGCAATCATAGGCTACCTCTTTCGTGGCCTCCCCAAATTTTCCTTTTTTGGTTCTTCAGGTTCTTGTGTGCTTAGGGTCCCCACTGCTTTTCAGAACAGGATTATAAAAAAAGGAGGTGGATGTATCGAGGGCAGAGTGACCATTGCTGACTTTCTCTGTCTGAATGTTTGGCACAGGAAGATGTAGTATTAGCCCTTTTGCCTGTTTATCTCTTCTTCTTTAAACAAAAGATGCCTGGAAAACCAGAGTTCTAGATATCCGAAGGAATCAGCTGGAACTTTCAAGGGTCATTGTTTTCTGAAAGCTCGTTTTTTAATTGGATCTTGTTATTTGATTCTTATTTACTAAAATGACTGTTTTCGAAATGAGATTTACAAAAGCATCTCTTTGGAGTTCCTGTTATGGCTCAGTGGGTTAAGCACTGGACATACCGTCCATGAGGATGTAGGTTTGATCCCTGGCCTCACTCAGTGGGTTCAGGATCTGTTATTGCCACAAGCTGTGGCGTAGGTCGTAGTCGTGGCTCAGATCCAGTATTGCCGTAGCTGTGGCTTAGGGCTGCAGCTGCAGTTCTTATTTGACCCCTTGCCTGGAAACTTCCATATGTTGCAGGTTCGGCCGTAAAGAGAGAGAGAGAAAAAAAAAAGTAGTTCTCATGTCTCTCTAAATACCTTAGCATTTCCCAGTTTCAAAAATTCTGGGAGTTCGCATCGTGGTGCAGCGGTTAACGAATCCGACAAGGAACCATGAGGTTGCGGGTTCGATCCCTGGCCTTGCTCAGTGGGTTAATGATCTGGCGTTGCTGTGAGCTGTGGTATAGGTCGCAAATGCAGCTCGGATCTGGCATTGCTGTGGCTGCGGTGTAGGCCGGCAGCTGTAGCTACGATTCAACCCCTAGCCTGGGAACCTCCTTATGCTGAGGGTGCGGCCCTAAAAAAAAAAAATCCGTAAATTGTTTTCTATCTTTACCTCATGTCTTTGGCTGGAAGCAAAGAGCTAGTTTAGCAGTTGGAAATTTCACCAGCTTCCCTGGCATCTTAAATAATGATGCTAAGAGAATTGCTTAAAGGGGATTTGATGCTGTCCTAATGGAAAGAACCGCAATCCTCTGATCTTTAGTAAGGCCTTGCCAGGGATTTAAGAACTATCACATCCAAGAACTCTGATGTGAACGTACAATGGAGTTTGTTAGTTTCTTTCTTAAGGAGGCAACTCTCTGAAAGCGAGGTGGTGGCATGTGATAGCTCAGACAGCTACAAAGATGTCTTTGTGCTCCCCCGGACTCTCAGCCCTAAGGTTTAATAGTCCTATTGTACTCCCAGAGCGTGGGTGAGCAAGTAGTTTTTGAAACCTAGAGTATCTTGCAGAAAGGGATTAAAAATTTTAATGAATAGTTTCTGTGGTTGGGAGTAGTTAAGGCTGATTTAGTATACAAATAGACATAAATATATAAAGGTTTATCTGCACGGTTATCACCTAGACGAGGGAACTGCAGAATTCAAATCTCTAAGAGCACTATAATCCCTTTGTTCTCTTAAGCGCCTGCGGTTCCCAGAACTTTATCTCATAATAATAGCAACACTGGAGTTCTCCTGTGGCAAAGTGGGTTCAGGATCCTATATTGTCACTGCGGCAGCTTGGGTCGCTGTTGTGGTGTGGGTTTGATCCCCGGCCCAGGAACTTCCATACAGCACAGGTGTGGCCAAAAAACAAATAAATAAAAAATAGCATTTAATGAGCAAGTATTCTGTGCAAGGCACTGGTGGAAACATTTTACATGTATTAACCCATCAATTTTTACAATGACCGTATGAACAAAAGTCTACTGTTATCCTCATTTTACAGATGAGGAAACTGAGGCAGAGAAGAGTGACGGATTTTTCTACAGTGATGCAGCTATGAATGAGCAGTGCTAGGACTGGAACTCAGGCCTTTTGGCTTTAGAGTCCTAATAGCTAAAGCTAAGTTCTTTGTGAACAAGTATTTCCTATGCCTACAGTATGGCTACCTGTGGGATTTTGGCTTTGAAAATGACCATCTCTGGAAAGGTTAAGGGAGTGTTCTACTGACCCTTATTTGCAGGTCCTAATACCTTGCCTTGACCCCTCTATCTCTCTGGGTTCTTCCCATAACATCTGCCACAGCTTTCTGCACATCCTTTCAGATGATGGGGTCGCATGAGACTAGCTTATTCTACCACAGGGAACCTCTTTCTGGGTCTCTGGCTGTGTGATGTTGAGTCAGGTGGTTTACAAAGTAGGTGCCTGGAAATGTTTTGGTGGGTGTATTTCTTCCAGGTGACAGGTTACATGTTTTATTTTTCTGGCCTCTTTCTCATCCTGCCAGAGATAGAAGGGTGGGCGTGAAGGGGACCATATGGGTTAAAATCATGGTTGGGCTTGGGAAAGGCCCAAAGGGAGCACAGAGAATGGAAATTTCAGACAACTATACTATTTTCTGCATACTTGAACATAATTGTTGAACAGTTGCTAATATAATATGTATATATATTATATTTTATATATAATAAATATATATATTAAATATAATATATAATAGTTCAGGAAGCTATTCTAGACAGTATGGAGACTCCAAGGATAAATCAGATACCCTTCTTGCCTTGAAGGAATAGGTGAAGTAAGGTGTGCTGTGGTGATTATAATTATGAAATGATGAAATGTCAGATTTGGCAGGGAACTTTTTTTTTTTCAGGGCTCTGTGGCATATGGAAGTTCCCAGGCTAGGGGTTGAATCAGAGCTACAGCTGCTCACCTGTGCCACAGCAATGCCAGATCTGAGCCGCATCTGCAAAGGAGGAAAGGTAGCAGAAGCGATGACTGACAGGCGAGACTAGGGTGGGGTGTGGCAGAAGATAGGGCCTTTTAATATCGTACAGTAGTTCCCCCCGTATCCACAGGGGATGCATTCCAAGACCCCCAGTAGCTGGCTGAAACCACGGCTAGTAGCAAACCCTATGTAGACCATTTTCTCCTATACCTACATACCATGATAAAGTTGAATTTGTAAATTAGACACAGTAAGAGATTAACGATAACTAAAAATAGAACAGTTATAACTATGCCATAATAACCATTCTATGAATGTGGTCTCGCTCTCAGATATCTTATTGTACAAACTTATGCCTTGTCTGTCTTAACTAAATGTTTATCACATGCTATCACCATAACTTTCACAGTTTGAGATATAACAGCACAACTAGCAGGAATTTCTTTATCCTTCTTCACAGTTTCACAGATAGACGATTCATTCTTCCTATAGATGTTAGCAGCCTCGGCATGCAGTTCTTTTTCTTTCCATATTAAGTGGAGAACTATCACCTTTTTGCTTAAAGGAAGTACCTTATGGTGGCTTCTCTTTGACCCAGCATCATTACTCTGAGCCTTTGGGACATTTAGTTAGAAAACTAAGGGTTACTTGAACACAAACACTGAGGTACTGGGACTGTCGGTTTGGTAACCTGATGGCTATGAAGTGACCGGCAGGCTACACGGGACAAAGGGGCGAGTGACCTTCCAGTGAGTGACCTTCCAGGCTGGACAGAGCTGGATCGTCCATGATTTCATCACTCTGCTCAGAACAGCATGTGACTCAAAACTTATGGACTGTTTATTTCTGTGATTTTTTTTCATTTAATACTTTCATGCAGCAGTTGACTGCAGGTAACTGAAACTACTGAGAGCAAGCCTGCAGATAATGGAGAGGCTGCTGTAGTACAGGGTACTGGGCTGGTACTTAGAGTGAGATGGGGACCCTTCGCAGTTTTGAAGTAGAAGGGAGGCACCCCTGGAAGCAGCAGGGCTGCAGTAGGCTGTTGGTTCGTCCACATGACGATGGGGGACCTGGGTAGGGGCAGAGGCGCTGAAAGATGGTTATACCGAGTCCCAGATGTTTTCACCAGAGAAACAGTGTCAGTGTCCAGTGCCCGTGAGAAAGGAAAGCCAGCAGTGATGTCTGCCAGTTGTCAAGAGAAGGCTAGACCAACAAGAATGGCTGGGTGTTTCCCCCTCTACATAATATTTTCTTTTTTTCTTTTTTTTAGGGCTGTACCTGCAGCCTACGGAAGTTCTGGGCTAGCGATCAAATCTGAGCTGCAGCAAGCCACGGTAACACCAGATCCGAGCTGCGTCTGTGACCTACACTACAGCTCACGGCTGTACCAGTTCCTTAACCCACTGAGCAAGGCCAGGGATCAAACCACCATCCTCATGGATATTAGTTGGGGTCATTACCACTGAGCCACAACAGGAACTCCAACACTCTACGTAACTTTATTGGGATGTTGTTTACATATGATAAACTGTACATCTTTAAAGTCTACAGCTTTATAAGTGGGATTTTTTTTGTACTGGTTTCATCTGATCTTTTTAAAAAAGTTTTATTGAAATATGGTTGATTTAAAACGTTTTAGTTTCAGATGTACAGCAAAGTGATTCAGTTACACACACACACACACACACACACACACACACACACACACACACTCCCCTCCACTATAGATCATTACAAAATATTGAGTATAGTCCCCTGTGCTATATAGTAGGCTCTTGTCGGTCATCTGTTTTATATATAGTAATGCGTATATGTTAATCCCAAACTCCTGATTTATCCTCACCCTCTTTCGCCTCTGGTAACCACAAGTTTGTTTTCTGTGTCTGTGAGTCTATTTCTGTTTTCGAAGTTCATTGGTATAATTTTTTTAGATTCCATGTATAAGTGATGTCATACGATGTTTGCCTCTCAGTGTGTAGCCTCACTGATGAGTTTCCCTGCACCTTATGGTATTTGTCCTTCTCCATCTGGCTTACTTCATTTAGTATGATAATCTCTACGTCCATCCATGATGCCGCAAATGGCATTATTTCATTCTTTTTTATGGCTGAGTAATATTCCATTGTGTATCTACTCCACATTGTAACTGGGGTATGAAGTGTGAGGTGGCTCATTGGAAACAACCAGCCCAGATGTCCCATCTGGTGATATCCCTTCATTGTAATCCCGTCTCTTATGCTGGAGTTTCAGATTCCTGCATCCCATGTCTCTTTTTCATGATGGCTTCTTCATGTACATTCTTTTAGAATGTACATTTTTGAGACTTTAAAAGTCTTAAGTTATCTTTATTCTGCCTGACATGTGTCAGTGCTTTGGGTATGGAAATCTTGGCAGAAAATAATTTTCCCTCAGAATTTTATGGGCATTTTACCAATCAGTGTCTTTTATCTTCCAGTGTACATGTTGAGAACTCTGATTTTTTTCTTTGTCCTTTATGTGACTTTATTGGTTGGATCTTTTCCTAAGTTTTTATAATATCACAGTAATATTTTTTCTTCCGTTATACTGGCACTTGATAGGTCCTTTCAGTCTGGAAACTCATGTCCTTCAACATGGGATATTTTCTTGAATTATTTCATTAATTATTTCTTCCTCTAATTTTCTATGCTCTCTAGACTCCATATGGTTTGGTTGTTGAATGTTATGGACTGCTCCTCAAGTTTTCTTACATATTCTTATTTTGAATCTTTTTTGTCTTTTAAAAAAATCTACTCTCAGAGATTTCCTTAACTTTGTCTCCCAACTGGTCTACCCAAGTTTATCTTTTTTAAATTGTTGAAATATTATAAACACCATAAACATATAGCTTGGCGAACTAGCATAGAGTCAGTGGATCTATGTAGCTAGTATCCAGATCAGTAAGTAAACTATATTAGTACCTCAGAAATTCTCTTTTCCAGTGTATTCTTTCCCCAACAATAACAACTGTTTTCACTTCTAAGGCCATACATTAGTTTTACACATATATTTTTTTCATTTTTAAATTTTTTTCCTTTTCTTCCAGTTATTGAGGTATAATGAACATATAGTACTATAGAAGTTTAAAGTATACTGCATAGTGATTTGATTTATATACATCATGAAGTGATTATCACAATAAGTTCAGTAAACACCCATCAACTTTAAAAAAATTTTATTGGAATATAGTTGTCTTACAAAGTTGCGCTAATTTCAGTCATACAGCAAAGTAAATCATACTTTGTATACACATATCTATTCCTTTTCAGATTTTTTTTCCCATATAGGTTACCACACAGTACTGAGTAAATTTCCCCATGCTATACAGTAGGTCCTCGCTACCCATCTATACTACACGTAGTAGTGAGTTTTACAAGTATTCGAATTAGAATTGAAAGCTCTTTCAAGGCCTGGTTTGTGTCTTGATTGTTCTTTGTATGCACATGTAATGCAAATCAATAAATTTTTTTTTTTTTGCACCACAAGAAAAAGTATCTTTTGTTCTTGAGTAGTTTATGCTGTTCATCTCCATTGTGGCCACTGTCCAAGAACTCTTTGATTTTCTGCAACTACCGTCTCTGGTTAGTATTAGGCTTCTTTTGATAGCAAATAGCAGATACTTGACCTAAACAGGCTTAATTTTAAAAAGGTAAGGAATTGTTTATTTAGTACTAAGACCAGTCTCACTGGTGTCAAGTGGACCATGTTTCAACAGTGATAATGTGGTCAGTATCAAACTCCCTCCTCTTCGTATTTTGGCCCTTTTTGAGCTGTAGCTTTCAACTCTCGAAGTAAACAAACTTCTCATTGCCCCCAAATGATGGTCTTCAACTTTTGTAGCCACGCTCTTTCTTTTTCAGGAACTCTGGGAAGCAGAGAAACTGGGTCTTAGACCTGTGTTGTGAACCCTGGATAAAGCTTTGCCTGAAGCTAGATGAACAAGTAATTGCTCTGTTTTGATTAATCCAGTTTGGTTCAAGTCTTCTATGCTATTTACAACATCAAGGTTTCCTGTAAGATTCCGTGACTCTCCCTGTACTTTCCTGAGGTTGCCCACAAAACTGCAGCCCCTATTGTTCAAAGCTCTGCTTTGGAAAATGTTTTATTTGAGAAGTACCTCTACTTCCTTTTCTCATTTCGTATTTCCTTTCAGATAATGTCGTGGTCTTGAAGCTTCAGCCAGGAGTCCCCAGAGCAATATTTCTCTCCTTTTCTCACTTTCACTCCCCCTCTCCCCCAAGTTCGTGAAACATGATATAATGAGGTTCTCCTATGGATGTGAATATTTATATCTTAAATTTCTTTTTCAAATGATTAAACTGAAAGCTGACAGAACCAGACATCATGTTGAAAGGCTTTAGATTTTTCAGTAAAGTGTTTTCAATATTTCCCCTGAAATCCCAGAAAACTTATAATTAATTTTATCATTTATCTGTGTCAGGGGACTGCGTTGGTCCGGAATCGCTTGTTTCAAGACATCTGAGAATGGCTTTTTGTTATAGATTCTGAGCTGAGACTGATTAGGGTTTTTCATGTTTTTTTCTTCCTTTCCTTCAAACTTCTGAATTCTCTATTTCTTTATACCACTCATTCCTTGGTGGCTGAGGAATGTGCTCTGTGTCAACAGCTGGCTTGACTGCTGGTTCCTCACAACCAATGAAGGACAGCATTGCTATTTTTTTTTTTTTTTTTTAAATTTAGGGCTGCACCTGTAGCATACGGAAGTTCCCGGGTTAGGGGCTGAATCAGAGCTGCAGCTGCCAGCCTACACCACAGCAACAGCAATGTGGGATCTGAGCTGTGTCTTTGACCTATACCACAGCTCACAACAATGCCAGGTCCCCAACCTACTGAGCAAGGCCAGGGATTGAACTCACGTCCTCATGGATACTAGTCGGGTTCCTAACCCACTGAGCCACACTGAGAACTCCCGTGGACAGCATTTCTAAATTGTAGAGCTCTTCCAGGAAGGCTCCTTGGCTAACCCTTCTTTCCAAGGGATATAGTCGTTCAAGAGTATTTCCCAAATGCTCTCAGGCTTATGCCGTTTGCCATTACTTTGAAAACCTATCCAGGAAAGGTACCTAAAGTCTACACATAGAAGTGTCTACCTTCCAGAGGGATCATTATGAAAAACAGATCTGATCTATGAAAAAATTGTCATCAGTATCTACTGTTGGCCTCAGTGTGAGCCTCAATTCCTTACCATGCTTCACAGACCCTCCATGTCCTGGCCTCTCTGCTCCTCTCCAAGCCTTTTCTCTTGTAAATCCATGTCATTCATGCAATACTCATAGAACTCAGAGTCAGTTACTTTCTTATGCACCCACCATGCCATTTACCTTCTAGAGCATGTCTTCCTTTGTACCTTCCCCTTTCACCTTCTGTCTCGCTCCATTTTTTTTTTTTTTTTTTTTGTCTTTTTAGGGCGGCATCTGTGGCATATGGAGGTTCTCAGGCTAGGAGTCCCATTGGAGCTGTAGCTGCCAGCCTACACCACAGACACAGCAATGCAGGATCCAAGCTCTCTCTGCAACCTACACCACAGCTCACCACAATGCCGGATCCCTGACCCACTAAGCGAGGTCAGTGATTGACCCCACATCCTCATGGATACTAGTCAGATTCGTTCACCTCTGAGCCATGATGGGAACTCCTCTCCTTTTTTTTTTTTTTTTAATGGCCATATCTGCGGCATATGGAAGTTCCTGGGCTACCTGCAGGCCTGTGCCACAGCCATGGCAACACCGGACCTGAGCCACATCTGCAACCTGCACTGCAGCTTGCAGCAATGTGGGATCGTTAACCCACTGAGCAAGGCCAGGGGTCGAATCCACATCCTCACAGACATTATGTCGGGTTCTTAACCTGTTGTTCCACAAGAGGAACTCCTGTTGTTCTCCATTAAAAAAAAAAAAAAAAAGGTTTCCTTGTCCTAGACCCTGGAATGTCATAGATTAGTGCTAGACAAAGATAGCATCATTAGGCTCCACATACCGGCTGCCCATCTGTAAATTCTGGCTTTCTCAAAATCTGTGACATAGATGGGAAGGGACCTGCTACTTAAGCCCCTCTAGATATGGGGTTAATGAAACCCAGATAGAAAATAGTTGCCAGAGCCAGAGTCTTGGAAATTTTGGCACTTGGCTAAGTGAATAGGGAACAGGAAATAGGGCTGTATTTTAATGTGTGCTGATGATAAGTAAATACTTATATATCAGGGAAATTATTGAATACAGTACTAATGGTATATGCTATTAAATCTGATAGAAAATTTCAAGTGATGTATTTTACTCAATTAGGACTGTCATCTCTTCCTCTTGTGTTCAGGCTTCTAGCTTTGTTTTCTGTGTAACAGTGTTTGCTGACAGCTTTAAGAATGCAAACAAAATATTTGATGGCATTTATTTTTTATCAAATGGAATTAATTTTTTCTCAAAAGCTAGTTAGCATAAGTAAATAAAATTGGTTAACTTGGGGGTTACATTTTGCACATTATAAACTTGATGTTTAATCTTAGCATTCTTTTGTATTTCTGTCACATCTTTTACTTCTTTAGCAGCATGGTTAGCGGGAGCTGGGAGTGCACCAGACACCTTGAGACACTTAAAATCCTTTCAAAGTTACTGGGGTTTAAAAGCAAGTAGCAGCCTATTCCTCTGCTTGTTTCCAAAATAACACACGGGGCAACCGTAATCCATTGCAGTTGCTATAGAGAATTACAAGTTGCTTTTATTGGGAAAGTGAGCAACACTGTATTTATGCAATAAAAAATTTATCAGACGGTACAGCTTCCCTCCTCCCTACCCCAGTCCACAGAGGAAACAAACCTTCAGCAAAACATTATTTTAATGAGCACATTTCAAAGGTGCTGGATTTATGGGAGGCATCAGGTAACCCTGATTGCAATTACTGTCTGTTTGTCGTTCAAGACTTTATTGATGCCATATTGAGAAGAGTGAGAGGATGAAAGTTAGAGGCTAATGTAGTCAACCAGCCTGCTAGCCTGTAAAGATGATCCCTTATAAGGGCATCCATACTAAGTGGCATTAAAACCACCCGAAAGTAGTTTAAAAATTATATCTTTTTCAAGGTAAGTTGTAGTTGCTTTGTCCAGAGAGGGACATATGAAGAACCTTCTTAAAATGTTTCTGTTTTTTCTTGTGCTACTTGCTGTATCTGTTATTGTTAGACCCTTCTAGAGTGAAGCAGCCTGAAAGCCTTGGGATGTAACAGATATAAATATTGATTTCTAATATCAGTATTGTTTTACTAAATTGATCTGCTTATCAAATAATTTAGCATGAATTACTTAGTATGTTGTGTGTCAGTATTAGTCACATGACATTAGTAGGTATTAATCACATTACATCCTTATTATTTGATTCAGCCTCAGCTTCCTCAATGATACGTGCCGGTATCTTCATCAGATCACAAATATCAATGCTCTAGAGCAGGGGCTGGCAAACATTTTCTGTACAAGGCCCAGATGATAAAGATTTTCAGTTTTGTGGGCCTTATGGTCTGTGTCCTAGCTACTCAACCTTGTTATGTGTGAAAGTAGCCATGGACAGTGTGTAAATGAATGGGCCTGTGTGCCAGTTAAGCTTTATAAAATCAGGTGATAGGCCTGATTTGTCTGTAGGCTAGTGCAAGATTTATGGATTTGAACGCCAGGGCCAGGCAGGTATTGCACAGGAGTCAAGTGGCTTACTGGGGACTGGCACTGGTGCCTTGTCTAAAAGGGACATCTGCTTCTTCCCTGCAGCCACTTGTGACCAGCCCAGTGATACCCAATCTTGTAATTCAAGAATAGCTGGAAATTTGTATTTTTACCCAAAGCACTTTTTTCAGTGGGCAACTCGTTTAGATTTGTTCAAAAAATATACTACAGGTCAAGCTGTATACCTTTATAAGATTTTTTCCTGGTCCCTAGGATCTAGTTTTGCAAATTCTGGTATTTTCAGTTATAATGATGTATTATGTGTAAAAGAGAACTTCCTGGAGAATGTCATTAGGCATGGACGGCAGATATCTAGTTTGCTAACTACCGCTTCTAGTGCCTGAGACAGACATCAATAATCAGCCCTACCACTCTTTCCTGCTGAGCACGGAGACGGTTTCACAGTGATTCTCCATCAGGGTTCAAAAAAGTCACAACCAGTGAATTAGTTTGCCTTCTCATATGTAAGGTCTTTGTCACCCCTGTTCCAGAGGATTCTCTTTAAACTGGGATTAACCTAGAAAATGGCTTTGGACTTTTAAACTTTATGACTTTATTCTCAAAGAAATCTAGCTAATAATTGCTCTTCCCTAAAGAGTAATTGAGAAAATATGTATCAGAGATAACAACATATATGACAAAAGGTAAGATTCTATTCTTATGGAAGTGATTAGACTTTAGATTCAAACTGAAGGAATTAAAGAATATTCACAGTTAGATGTATCCTTAAAGGTTTTAGTAGCATTCCTCCTTTGAGAGACCATAAACTTAGAGTTCTAGTCTTTTTCTTTTCTTTTTACGACTGAACCTGCAGCATCCGGAACCTCCCGGACTAGGAGTCGAATCATAGCTACAGCTGCAGGCCTATGCCACAGACACAGCAGCACCAGATCTGAGCTACATCTGCGACCTACTCTGCAGCTTGCGGCAATGCCGGATCCTTAACCCACTGAGTGAGGCCAGGGATCGAACCCATATGCTCATGGATACTAGTCAAGTTCTTCACCTGCTGAGCCACAGTAGGAACTCTGCTGTCTTTTTTTTTTTCACTATGCCTGTACAGAGTAATGGAAATGAATAGTTATAAAGGGGAATGTTCCTTTTTTCCTTTCTCTTACTGTCTCTGACCCGGTTCACAGTTACTGGAGAGTAAGATGTTCAGGATTTAGGGCCTCTGTGTATAGATGTGTGTACTTTGGGTTTGTGTATGTGGCTTGCACGTCATGCAGCCTCAGTAAAATGTGCTTTCTTGTCCATTTTGATCACATAAAATTTTACATCTTTTGTGTTCTACCTTTTATTAGTCTAAACCATCCTTGTTTCAAGTTGGATCGTCTGCGAAAATTCTACTCTACCTAGTCTAACCCTCAGTGAACCTGCTTCTTCTCTAGACCTCTTGAATATTGAGCACTGTACTGATTTAGCAATGTCATGCTTTATTACATTATTTGACTTAATTTGAGGTTCCCTCCCCCCTTTAATGAAGCTTATCTTTTTCTCCCACCTAGCACAGTGAGGACCAAGAATGGTGTGAATTGAAGGAACATTTTATTTTGAAGCAAGCAATATAGCACACGTCTTTGAATGACTTTTATATGCCGGTTACTAGGGCTCTAAGTGTGGGTGGAACTGAAAAATGGGCCCTGCCCTTGAAGACCAGGCATTGAAGACCAAGGATTGAAGTCCAATGGAATTTAAAATGTTGCCTTTTTAGTAATCAGTGATGGCATTTACAACTCCACTGGAAGGACAGCTACACTGGGCATAGGTCTTTGTTTCATTCACTGATATATCCCAACGGCTCAGGTAGTGCCTGATACAGTAACTGCTCAATAAATATTTCTTAAATGAACTTTTACAAATTTTTAAGTAGGCACAGGACTGTTAGTGTAGGCAATTATAGTGTGTGCCTTCCACTTTTTTTGTCGCTCCCACTCCTTACCCCAGGCATGTACTTTTCCGCTCAGAAAAATCAGTCTTTGAGTTTCTTTCTGGAAATATGATATATACCTCTACACATGTGTGTGTATGTGCTTGTATTTTACCCAAGTTATAACCTGTTCCTTTCTTTCTGTTAATGTATCAGATAGTTCTAGATCAGTGAATACTCATATTACTTTTAGTGGCTGTGTAGTATTTCACTGCCTGGACATTTCATAACTTATTTAACCAGAAACTTATTGATGGATATTTAGGTTATTCTGATCTTTTGTTCTTGTAAACAGTGCTACAGCAAACATCCTTGCTCAGTTTGCAACCTCTGCAAGAAGTAATTTTAGTATAAATCCCTAAAAGTGGAATTGTGGAATTCCCATAAGTGTTTATGCATTTGTCATTTTGATAAATATTGCCAAATAGTCTTCTATAGGGAATATGAGTGTGCCATTTTGCTATACTCTTACTAACCATATTTTATCAAATTGCTTGACTTTTTTTTCTGATCTGATAGGTAAGAAATATATATTATGGCTTTAATTTTTATTCCTCTTTCAGAAATAAGTTTGGGAGTTGCTGTTGCGGCTCAGTGGTAACGAACCCGACTAGTATCCATGAGGATGAGGGTTCGATCCCTGGCCTTGCTCACTGGATTAAAGATCCAGCATGGCTGTGAGCTGCAGCATTGGTCGCAGATGGGGCTTGGATCTGGCGTTGTTGTAGCTGTGGCTGGCATGGGCCTGCAGCTATAGCTCAGATTGACCCTTAACCTGGGAACTTCTATATGCCGTGGGTGAGGCCCTAAAATACAAAAAAAAAAAAAAAAGAAAGAAAGAAAGAAAGGCGAGAAAAAGAAGTTTGAACATCATTTTAGATGTTTGCGGACACGTTATTTCATGTGTTCTTTCATGTAACCTTTGCTTATTTTTCCATTTGATTATAGATCTTTATCTTATTGATGTGTAGGAGCTCTTTTTATTATTATTTTTTCTTTTTTAAAAAATTAAAGTGTAGTTGATTTACAGTGTTGTGCCAATTTCTGCTGTATAGCAAGGCAACCTGGTCATAATATACATACGTTCTGTTTCTTATATTATCTTCCATCATGGTCTTGCCCAAGAGATTGGATATAGTTCCCTGTGCTATAGAATAGGACCTCATTGCTTATTCATTCTAAATGGAATAATGTGTATCTACTAACCCCAAACTCCCCTTCCATCCCACTGGAGCTCTTTATATAGTAAAAAAAAAAAAGAAAAAAAAAGAAAAATCCCCTTGCTTGTTTATATTTCTTTGTGTATCGATAATCAGCTTGTCTGGTGACCATACTCACTCACCTGAAAATCAGTCCTGTTGATATTTTCATTGTGTTTGTGTCGAATTTATAGATGATTTAGGGAGAACTGACATTTCCATGGTGTTCTATCTTGTTTTCAAGGAACACAATACGTCTTTACGTTTGTTTAAATGAGTCATTGTGGTGTTAAAGGGCTTTGTCTCAACTTTGAAGCTATTTCTAATGATTCCTTATTAAAATATGCTGACTTTGGAATTAAGGTAGATCTGTATTATATCATGTTAAGGGAGTAGCCACCTGTTGCTCTCTTATTAAGGTTTTTATCATGAAAGGATATTTTTATCAAATACTTTTGTGTTTCTCTGGTGATGCATGTATTTTTTCGTTTGTTTTCATCTATGAATATGATGAATTTTAAGTATAAGCTTTTGCGTATTGAACTATCCTTGTACTCATGGAATAAGTTCTGCTTGGTCCTGGAGTGTTATTCTTTTAATATGCTGCTGGTTTTGAATTCTGTTTCCTTCTATAAGTCTTCCTTGACTTACAGTGGGTTTACCTCCCAATGAAGCCATTGTAAACTGAAAATATCATAAGTCAAAAATACGTTTAATACGCCTAACCTGCTAAATATCATAGCTTAGCCTAACCTACCTTTCACATGCTCAGAACACTTACATTAGCCTACAGTTGAGCAAAATCCTCTAACACGAAGTCTATTTTGTAATAAAGTGTTGAATAGCTCATGGAATTTATTGCATAATTCACAGAAAGTGAAAGTTAGGATGGTTGTGTGGTACAGAACAGCAGTTAGGTATATTGGTTCTTTAACACCATTCGTGGCTGACTGGGAGCTACCACTGCCCAGCATCACAAGAGAGTATTGTACTGCATATTGCTAGCCCAGAATAGAATCAAAGGTCAAAATTCAAGGTACAGTTTCAACTGAATGCATATCCCTTTCACAGCACTGTAAAGTTGAAAAGTTGGGGATTGTTTGTATTTAGGAATTATGCATTGATTTTCAGATGTGAGTGCTGTGTGTGTGTGTTTTGGATTTTGGTATATATTCTGTCTTTGTGAAAAGAATTTGGACACTTTTTCTATGCTCTTGAACAATTTAAAGTGTATTGAAATTACCCACTTCTTAATTGTTTGATAAGAATTCTCCTTTGTAACTTCTCTCTAGGCCTGTGTTTTCCTGAGAGAGAGTTCTTTGTCCACTTCCTCTGTACCTCTGTGGCTTGTTTAGCTTTTTTACCTCTTCTGGGGTCAGTTTTGGCCATTAATATTTTCCTGCAAACCTATCCACTTAATCCAGATTTTCCGATATAGTTGCGAGGCATTGAACAAACTGATCAAAGTTCTTTTATTTTTCTTGTTGTTTGGGGTTATTGCCTCACCAATTTTCAGCATTTTTGATTCAGAAAGAAATGACATGTTAAAAAATATTCTAAGGAAGGCATTTTTAAAAAATATGACTTCAAAGGAGTATATCATTCACTTATCCATATATTATTAACACTTCAGTTACTCCTAAGCCCTCATGAAACCCAGAACTCTAGATGGCACCTTTCCTTTCTGACCACTCCCTTCTCTTTTGACAGGCCCTGAAGAGGAAAGCGAGGATGATCCCCAACTCGAAGGCAGAGATCCTGATATCTGGCATGTTGGCTTTAAGATCTCATGGGACATAGAGACCCCTGGTTTGGCGATACCCCTTCACCAAGGAGACTGCTATTTTATGCTGGGTAATTGACTGGATCAAAGCTATATTAATGCTCTGGTGTCTTAAGTTTTAGATAATTGGCTACCTGTTTTGAATATGTCTTTTGAAACGAACTCTTTAGTTATTTTATAGTGACAACTTCTACATGTAACTAGGATTTGTTTTTTAAAGATACTGCCCACATTATTTATTCATTTATTTATTTATCCCCGCATCTTCATGGATCCTAGCCAGGTTCATAAGCTGCTGAACCGCTATGGGAACTCCAGGATACTGCTAGCTTTCAAAGTTGCTTTTCTTCTCTTTAAAAGAGTTTATGGAGTTCCCCAAATGTGCTAAACAATTTTCAAGATTTTTTTTTCAATCAGAGCCACTAAACCGTCTAAATCAACTTATCCATGTGAAGTTTTAGAAATATGTCCCTGTCTGTCTAGGTCTTCAGTGAAACTTTTTTCTAGTTTTGGGTTTAGTTTCTTCTCAGGAACAGCGGACCTGACAACACAGCCTTTCTCTCCCCTGCCTCACGGTGAGTTTCCTTCATTTCCCTCGTGTAGCTCTTTGGGAAGCGGTATTTCAGCTGCGGTCAGGCTAACTGAGACTGTGGAGCTTGTGGAACTTGGTTTTTCTTTTGCTTCTTGGCTCTATGTTTTTAGTTTTATTTTTGGACTTTCTGTTTATTTTCTGATGCACAATGTGCAAACAATATCCTTTTTGTTCCTCACAAAGCTTCTCATGGTTTATTCCATCATCCTTGGCTCTGACTCCTGATTATTTAGGGTTGATCTCACTCTTACCTGCCTGGGGGAACTTACTCATGTCTTTGGCTTTAGAGCCAGGAAGCACCAAGACTCAAACTCAGTATATATAATGACTTCTTTCCCAATTAATAGAATGTTTGGGGAGTTCCCATTGTGGCTTAGTAGGTTAAGAACCCGACTAACATCCATGAGGATTTGAGTTCAGTCCCTGGCCTTGCTCAGTGGGTTAAGGATCCGGCATTACTGTGAGCTGTGACTTGGGTTACAGATGTGATTCGGATCCTGCTTTGCTGTGGCTGTGATGCAGGCTGGCAGCTGCAGCTCTGATTCGACCCCTAGCCTGGGAACTTCTGTATGCTACGGGTATGGCCCTAAAAAAAGAAAAAAAAATTAATAGATTGTTTGTGGAGGAACCACTGAGTTCTGTGTGCTGCATAAGGTTCTGGAGGAGATTTTGGAGATGGATAAAACTTGGCCCTTGCCTTTGAGGAATCACAGGTTTGGTATAGCCGTTTCGGCCATTACCTCATTAAGTGTTTCCCAGATTTCAGTCATTTGCACATCAGCTTCAAGCTTCTTGCCACATCCATGTGCTACCTGTACTGTTATTACTTCTGTAGTATTTCTCTCTAGATAAACTCACTTCTCTCCTTTCACTGAAATGAATTTCTTTTCTTTTTAAAAGTTTTTTAAAATAAAATTTAAAAAATTGGTCCTTAAAATATAGTTAATTTACAGTGTGGTGTTAGTCTCATGAAATAAATTTATTTTAGAAGGAGATTTTTGTCAGTATCACTTGACATAATTAGGAGAGTTGTAGAGAGAGAAAGGAAAGCAGTATTAAGTGCCCACTACTTTCGTTTGCTGAGGATCCTGAGCCTGAGTCCTGCGCTGTCTTTAGTAACTATTACAGAGAGGTGTTAACGGTATCATGGGACCAATCTTGGACTTTCTCCTTCATGTCATCAGAAAGATTGGAAGATCATTATGTAGGCAATTACTTTCTCATGGTGCTATTCAGGGATAAATTCTTAAATTCTTCTCATAGCTGAGTCCTGCCTTTGTTGAACCCTGATCTAAGTAAGCCTTCAATCTTGCCTTCCATTTGCATGTTGCTTTACAGTTTCACATAAGCAATTTCATTCAGTCTCCAAACAGCCTTTCCAGGGACATGGTGCAGGAACCATTCTGTTCTTAAGTTAATTTGGCCGAAGTCACTCAGTGGAGACAGAACAGGGACCAGTGTGGGTTGCTGGTTTTTGTACGCTGATTTTCTCAATCTTATAGGGACCATTTTTAGACTTGACCTGAAGTCACTGAAATCTCCACGTGGGTAGGCTTTTTTCAGGGTTAAGCTTGTCTCTTCACCTGCCTCTCCGTTTCTTGCCTTAGGATCTAAGTTTCTATTCTGAAGTCTTTGCCCCATCGTTGAGCATCATTTGTAGGCAAACAGACTATTATTTCATTTAATATACCACCCAGATGTGGGTATTTACCATGGGTATAAATGGGTGTTAATTTCAGCCAATAAGTCACTTTCCTTCTGGATAGTTTTTTAAAAATTAGAGTTAGCTGATTTAACAGTGTTGTGTTAATTACTGCTGTACAGCATAGCTACCCAGTCATACATGTATATGCATTCTTTTTCTCCTACTGTCTTTCATCATGTCCTTTTGGATATTATGTTCAAGTTTCTATTAACATTTTGCATCTTTAAAAGAAGTGAGAGTCAGAATGGTGCTTTTTGGGGATAGCTTTATTAGTTTTCTGTACATGAAAGTGGTAAATGCACATTGTAAGGGCTCAGCTACTTTCTATTTTTTAATAACATCTCATGTTCTTTTCTGATTGCAAGAGCAATGCATGTTCATTTTAGAGAAAAGAAACTCTGAAAAGCACAAAAAGAAAGAAGAACATAAAAATCAGGTTCATGCCTATTTTAGTACCTTCCTTGTCAGTCTTTCCTATGTGCACATATATATGCATTTGGGATTATAGTGGTATGTAAAAAAACAACTACATTTATTGGGTACTAATGCCACGTCGAGGGCTTCTTCGAATTTTCCCAGTAACCCTGAGAAGTAGATACTAGCTCTATTGAGAAAGAGAAAATTAAGGTTGTTTTGATGTTGATGCTTAGCACTGGTTACACAGCTGGAAAGAAGCACAGATTGGAACTTGTCATTTTATCCCACTTGAGCTCGGTCGGACATCCATGTCAGGCCATCCCTCCTTTCCCCACATAGGTGCCCTCCTCACCCCACGGGGGCACTGACCCCAGCTCAGGGCTTCTGTGCCTTCCTCTCCCTCCCTCAGCATGATGCCTCTGCCTTCCCTGAAGGCTCTAAGACTAAGTTGTTCAGAGGGGAAGAAAAGAAGTATGACGATGGTGGTCATTTCTTTTCTCCCATTTTTCTTTTCTGTTAATTTTTTTTTTTTCTTTTTAGGGCCACACGCGTGGCATATGGAAGTTCCCAGGCTGGGGGTCTAACTGGAGCTACACTGCTGGCTTACGCCACAGCCACAGCAATGCTGGATCCAAGCTGCGTCTGCGACCTACACCACAGCTCGTGGCAACTCCGGATCACCTAATCCACTGAGCGAGGCCAGAGATCAAACCCTTGTCCTCATGGAGTTTAGTCAGATTTGTTACCACTGAGCCTCCAATTTTTTTATTTTTTAAATTAAAAAAATTAAAGTGTAGTTGATTTACAATGTTATGTCAATTTCTGCTCTACAGCGAAGTGACCTAGTCATACATATGTATGTGTGTGTGCATATGTGTCTGTGTGTGTATGTATATATGTGAATATATGTACACCGCCTTCATTTCTTTTGTTATATTTTTCTTGGCTCAGAAATACATCAGTAATGAATATATTAAATAATGGCATTGTCCTTTTGACTTATATATTACAATGAATATACATATGAAGATATACATTGGTTCCCTTTAGCTGTTGCAGGTGATAAACAGAAGAAGTACGTGCTGTTATTTTATCGGAGCTGATATCCAAGGCGTAATATCTAGTCCTGATTTCTGAGCTCCTGCCTTCAGATATAGATGAAATTACTGATAAGCTACTGAACTGGGCCAAGCATGGCACCCTGTACTCCTGGTTTGTATTGAGAATACATTTTCTTATTAAGATATCATATATATTCAGCTTCTAAAATGAATTTTCCTCCCTCTCCTCTTAGACAAAGCAAAACAAAACTGAAAGCAACCACGGTCTGAAGCTACCTTTTTTCTTTACTTTTTAAAAGCCAAATACTATCAAGAGCCATGTGGAGGGGCCCCAGCCTTGTGCTGATATCTGAAATCTGAACTTCATAGCACTTATGAAAAGGAAACAGTTTAGCTCAATTTATAATAATATATTGGTCTGCAGAGGAAGTGCAGACTGAACCCTGCTGTCTCAAGTAAATACTCCAGGGGTGTCTGATGGGGAACGTGTCGGGTGCCTGTAATAAATCCACTGACTGTGGAATTGAGTGAAGGCCCTGCTGGCAGTGCCTGAGGACACGCTTAACTGGGGTTGTCACGGTTTTACTTTTAAATTGGAATCTTTGCCCTAATCTCTGAGTTAGACATGACCAGATTTGCAAACAGATTTACAATTTTCACTAATTTTCCAACCAGGACTTCAAAACGCACTTAGAGAAGAAAAAAAAATTACACTCTGGTCTTTCTCAGAGTAGGATGATTTACTTTGCCACAGATGTTTTCCATAGACTGAACGCCACCAGGGACTTAGGGACTTCGAAGTGGCTTAGAGACAAACTGTGGGGGTTTGTTTTTTTTTTTTGTGGAACAGATTATACAGTTCAAGGGACATCAGCCAAATTATGTTCATTAACCAGGAGCCGAGTGTGGAGGTGGGATGGTTCAGGGCAAAGGTGAGTGCTAGGTAAACATTTTGAGCAAACTTTCCACTGCCACCTTTCATTTATTATTATGATTTTTTTACATGTCACTTTTCATGACTCTGTTCCGTCTGATCTCTTTGGTTTCCTTACATCCAGCTACATCTCAGTTTCACGTATCTTTTGTTACTGTAGCAGTCAGCTCTTTCAAAACTTCAGTTGCCAAGTAAAAATTCCATAGCAGCAAAAAAGAAAAAAAACAAAGAAAGCAGCAGTATATATTGAAATGCACAGCATTACCTTTTTTTTGGTTTGGTTTTCCCTCCCCAGCAGTTTAGGGTGGAATACTGGAAGGGCCATTTCCGGTCAGGTGACCAGGTTCCAGACTCCCCTCTTGTTCGTTGCTTATGCATTGTTGGCACCTCTCTGAGCCTCTGCCTCCACTGGCGAACTACATGATACTCGCTTCCCAAGGTTATTGTGAGGCCAAATCAGAAAGTGTTTGGGAAAGTGTAGTGCCAAGTACAGCCTGAACACAGGGACTCGGTGAAGGCTGGGAGCTGGGTCGTGCCGTTTCGGCGGACCAGTGAGGGACGGGGTGACAGCAGAGTGCTGAGTGCTGTGTTCTTACCCTGCTTCATGCCCTGACTTGGGCCAGCTTTGCACCTAACAGTTCCAGGTTTATGTTTCCGTAGCCACATCAAGGAACTACAAGAAAGGGAAATCTCCCCCATTGATTCTTGAGGGTGAGAAGAGTCGACATCTGGCTATTGTCGGATCAGAGCTCCGCGGCAACCTTGGCGGAGGCCAGGTTTGCTTAGAGAGCCTGGCCCGTGGTTTTTTAATAGATTAGATTCACCTTCTCTGAAATACCTATGGCTTAGGGCAGCGAGACCCAGCGCGCTAAGGACGTTTGATGTGGGCTAACCTGAAAGTGCGCCATGCTTCTGTTTTTGGCGTCCAACACGTGCACGCTGGTTGGAGTTTGTAGCTCCCTGAGCGGGTAGAACAGAGGCCTCCAGGAGTTTCAAGTCTCTTAACTGGGGCTCCTCTGGGCTTCTCTTGGAGACTGTGGGAGCTTTGTAAATCTCCCATGTGTCCCTCCCTCCTGCCCTGATTTAGACATTTCATTCACAGGAAAAGCCTTTTGTTATTTCTTCCCCTGACCCCATTCCCTTCCTCCCCCAACCTCTGACCGACCCACTGAAAGTAAAAAAGTGCCGATAATATATGGCTTAATCATAAATTCTAAATAATTGTACTTTATTACCTCTCACGGGTCTTGAAATGTAGGTGCTGTGTTCTGCTTTCTGCCAAGGCAAGGGAATAACGCAGAAAGAGTAATAAATTATAACTTGAGGCTGCAGTCGGTAAGCTTGAGGAATTGCCGTTTAAGTGGAAAGTGCTTGAACAGCCAAATGAGCACCTGTCATGTTTATTTTCACTTTGAAAAGTAGGAACATGACAGTATCGTTTCCACCGCTTGTCCAGCGTGAACCGCCCCTGTTCTCCTTACCTGCTCAGCAGCTGCGAGGTTTGCTTCTTGCTGTTCCGTTTCTGCAGGGCTGGGGATATGTTTCTCCTCCTGAAACTTTTGTTCTTAAATATGCTCCTAAATGCTGACATTTTCCAGCGTGGGCTTTTTGTCTTGATACCTTAATTTTTTTTTTTTTTTTTTTTTGGTATTCAGTCGAATCAGGGAGAGGACACGGCAGGTGGAATAGGCGCGTTGAGGGGAGGAACCTGAAGGTCTTCCTAGGTACTTGGAAGGATTTGCCTCTTTTTGTAGACTTTCTCATCATATCCAGTCTTTTTGCTTATTTCCGTATTATTTAGGTTGTGCACTTTACTTGAAATGCATGTGATGAGCACCCACAGAAGGCCAGGCACTGTGCTGGAGGCTTTGACATAGTTTATTTATTTCTTATAACAAGCCTGTTAGGTAGGTAGTCTTCTCTTTCCCATCACCATTTTTTTTCCCAGAAAAGAAAATTGATGGGGCATGACTGCTAGTGGGCACATGGTTTCTTTTTGGGGTATGAAAATACTCTAAAATGAGTTTGTGATGATGGTTGCACAACCTTGTGAACATAATAAAATACTCTGAGTTGTATACTTTCAATGAGTGGATTGTTTGGTATGTGAATGAAATCTCAATGAAACTTTTTAGAAAAGGAAGTTGAGGCTCAGAGAGGTAAAAATCACGTGTTCAGGGCGACATACCTGGTGAAGCTTGTGTTTGAATCCAGGTTTTTCTGAGACCAGAACTGTTCTTTCTCCCGTGAAACTGTCCTCTCTCTACTAATTTTATAGTCATGAAATCTTTTTTTCTTTAAAAATGTGGAAAAGGGGATACTGTTTGAGCAGTTAATAGATGAATACACATATAGTTTATTTTTTTTGATTGTTTGTTTTTTAGGGATGCACCCATGGCATATGGAGGTTCCCGGGCTAGGGGTCAAATTGGAGCTACAGCTGCTGGCCTATACCACAGCCACAGCAACATCAAATCTGAGCCGCGTCTGCCACCCACACCACAGCAATGCCGGATCCTTAACCCACTGAGTGAGGCCAGGGATCAAAGCTGTGTCCTCGTGGATGGTAGTCAGATTCATTTTCACTGAGCCATGATGGGAAGTCCTTCTTTTTAAATTTAATAATATGTGCTGGAGATCTTTTCATGTCATTTCCTAATTCATGTTATTATTTTTATTATTATACAAATAATATATTAGGAAGTAAAAATTCAAACAGTTGAGGTTGATGTAAAATGTAAAGTGAAAAACTCTTTGCCCTCTACCCCCCCAAGTTCTGTTTCGTAGAAGTAACTCCTTTTCATTGTGTTTGCATTTTATTCTTTAAGTGATTCTCTTCTTCTTAACTCTCTTAAAATGTGCTTAGTGCTTCTATTTTTTCATCCAGCAGCCTTAAGCACTATCAGTTTTTCTCTGAAGAAAAATGTGGAATCGGCTCTCTTACACTCTCACAGTTCTCGCTAACTTTGTTAGTTTACATTTAGTTTCCTTCTTTCTTTTTTTTTTGTGGGGCGGGAGAGTGGGGGAGGCGCACCTGCATCATGTGGAAGTTCCCCAGCCAGGGATTGAATCCAAGCTGCAGCTGTGATCTATGCCACAACTGTGGCAATGCTAGATCCTTGACCCACCAGAGTTTCCTTAGTGGCTCAGTGGTTAATTAACCTGACTAGGGTCCCTGAGGATGCACGTTCAATCCCTGGCCTCACTCAGTGGGTTGAAGTTCCAGCATTGCCATGAGCCATGGTGTAGGTTGCAGATGCAGCTCAGATCCCGTGTTGCTGTGGCTCTTTTATAGACTAGCAGCTACAGCTCCGTTTGGACCTCTAGCCTTGGAACCTTCATATACTGAGGGTGTGGCCCTAAAAGACAAAAAAAAAAAAAAAATCCTTAACCCACTGCACCACAGTGGGAACTCCTATTTTTCTTCTCTTAATTAATTATAATTATGCCAAGATGTAGATGCTCTCTCTTGACTTCTAGTATTTCAACCATATCATTACTTTCACATTTTTGAAGTTCATAATGTTTACATACCAATCTGTAATTTTGATAGGACAGTTTTATTCATTGATTCTGAAACTTGAAAACCAATACTGAATTGTGCTTACATATGTGTTATTAACTGTAGAGCCAAAGAGAGTGACTGGATTCGTATACGGAAGATGTTGTCATCCTCTGTGACCACTAAGCCTGTGTCAGTTGCAAGGGCATGTTGCAAATGTCAGGTCAAGATTTTACACCTCATCAAAGGCTCAGACTCATGCTGCATTCTTTAGCTAGCTTTGTGTTTGAACCATGAGTATCTTGTGTAGTTCTCCCTCTCCCCATGGAATTCGTAATTGGTCTTTTGTTATTCTTACTGATTGAAGAATCATGCTATAGTGATAGCTCTGTGTCACTAGATGTTTTGTCTTACTACGTCCTTAATGTTTTGATAAACACCAGCTTTGTCAAACCCACCTGGCACAGTTATCTTACTGAGATTTCTTTGCGGATTCCATTTTTACTTGGGTCCCATATCTTTGTCTTTCTTGGAATTTTCTAAAAACTGCCTTCAATCTACTGTATTTTAGATTCCTGAGAATGTGTACCCTCTACAGTACCCAACATAGACTTTGAATATGGTAGGTGCATTAATAAATCATTATTGAATCAATGAGTGAATCAATTATTGAACAAACCAAGGATTGGCTTTTTATGCCCTTCTTACTTCATGGCAATATGTCTTGGCCATGTAGGCAAAAGGAAATATTTATTCTATCCTTGAAAGCTTCTGGCTGGAAAAGATTTTGAAGGTCCTCCTCAAAACAGATGGCCATTCATCTCATACTCTGTGATCTCCAGGATCAGCTTTGCGAATCTTCCATGGCAGTCTGTTTCTTCAGTGACCCACAGTTTTCTTTCTCATGGCTAGTCCAAATAACCATGTGACATCCTAGGTTTTTCCTAAATGACAGTGTCTGGATACATCTATATATTCTCTTGCATATTTTTTTTATAAGAAAACCACCAAAGGTAACGGAAATGTGTGTATGTGTGTGTGTGTGTGTGTGTGTGTGTGTGTGTTTTAATAGCATTTCCAAGGCTTACTTTTTTTTTTAATTGCTTAGTGATTTTTATTACAATTATAGGTGTATAAAAATCATCACAACTCAATTTGATAGCATTTGCGTCCCAAACCCTCAGTGCATCCCCCCCACCCCCCAGACTGTCTTATTTGGAAACCGTAGATTTTGCAAAGTCTGTGAGTCATTGTCTGTTTTGCAAAGAAGTTCATTGTGTCTTTAGTTTACACATGTAAGCGGTAGCATTGGATGTTGCTGTCTAATTGTCTGACTGGTTTCACTTCGCATGATAATTTCTAGGTCCATCCTTGTTGCTATAAATGTTATTTCGTTCTTTTTAACGGCTGAGTAATATTCCATTCTGTGTGTGTACCATATCTTCTCTATCCACTCCTCTGTTGATGGGCATTTAGGTTGTTTCCATGACCTGGCTATTGCATAGAGTGCTGCAATGAACACTGGAGTACCTGTGTCTTTTCGAGTCATGGTTTCCTCTGGATAGATGCCCAGGAGTGGGGTGCTGGGTCAAATGGTAATTCTATTGTGAGTTTTCTGAGGAATCTCCATACTGTTTTCCACAGTGGTTGCACCAATTTGCATTCCCACCAACAGTGTAATAGGGATCCTTTTTCTCCACACCCTCTCCAGCACTTATTGTTTGTAGACATTTTGATGATGGCCATTCTGGCCAGTGTAAGGTGGTACCTCATAGTGGTTTTGATTTGCATTTCTCTAATGAGGAGTGATGTTGAACATCTTTTCATGTGTTTATTTGCCATCTGCATGTCTTCTTTGGAGAATTGTCTGCCTAGATCCTCTGCCCATTTTTTGATGGGGTTGTTTGTTTCTTTGGTGTTGAGCTGTAGGAGCTGTTTGTAAATTTTGGAGAT
>PVHT020000180.1:2996596-3117702 GCA_004024745.2 Catagonus wagneri
TTAACGATCCGGCGTTGCCGTGAGCTGTGGTGTAGGTTGCAGACGCGGCTCGGATCCTGCGTTGCTGTGGCTGCGGCGCAGGCCAGTGGCCACAGCTCCGATTAGACCCCTAGCCTGGGAACCTCCACATGCCGCGGGTGCGGCCATAAAACCCGCGGCCATAAAATGACAAAAGGCAAAAAAAAAAATAAAATAAAATAAAATAAAATACGTTCTGTCCGGTGTTTTAAGAAAATGTTTGCTGATTCTGTTATATATGATCCTGTGCATAGAGGCTTTAAAAAGTATCTCATAGTTAAAAGTAATTTTTAAAAACACCATCATTTAAGGTTAACTTTTTATTTCTACCAAAATATTTCTACCAAAACTCAAAAATGATAATATACATTGTCAGCAAAGTTATAATAAAATTATACATTTATGCACTTCTGGTAGTTTTTCTAACCGGTATGTTTTTTTGATATCTCTATGGGGATATGTATAAAACATCCTGAAATATTCATATCTTTGATCTCCTTACAGTTTTAGGGAATCAAACCTAGGAAATAATTGAAAAGAAGTAGATATAAAAAGTTGTTTATCTAGTATGATTAATAGTGGTGAAAAATCAGACGGAACCTTAATGCCTTTATATTACGGAACTTGCTGATTAAATTGGTATTACCACCTCATTGAGCAGCATTGAAAATGATAGTTTTTTGAATACTTATCTACAAACAGAAACAGCATATTTATTCATATGTGTATACTGATTACAACTGTGTATGGGTGAAAAATAGCATGTAATAAAAATAATTAAAATAGGATAGAGTGGCAGGGTTATGTTTTTTATCTTATTTAAAACTTTTAATTTCATCTTATATTATTATTTTCAATTATAAAAGAGGGAAAAGATTTTTCCCCAACACTATAGTTAACATTACCGGCTCCCTCAATATAGAGAGGAAAAAATCCATGCAACTTTATAGCCCTCACTTGCTCTACAAATGTCCTTTCCTTCATACAGTATGAAATTAGATGTCTTTTCTGTGCCAAACAAAATGAATTGCTATTTTCTGCCTATTCACAAAATGTAGGAAACAGATTGTCTTAAGGAAATGATGTTTTAAATTTCATCTTCGTTAATCAGAGAAGCAATCTATTCAGGTTTTGGTTGCATGTGATTAGATTATGCCTGATGACTCATGACCTTTATTTGATTTTAGTTTTTTTTTTCTGATTGTGACAGAATGTGCTTGATATTCAACCCAGAATATCTGTTTTTTAAAAAATTTAATTGTATGTGTAAGTATATTTTGGTTAGTTATCCAGATGGTTCGAAATTCAAAAAGTACCTAAGAGTACACAGTTAACATCTCCTTTTCCTCATGCCAAGCAGCGTGAGATCCCCAGAGGAAACCAGTGTTAGCAGATTTTTGTTCTCCTTTCAGGGCTATTTAATACATATGTAAGCAAACATATGTAATTAAAAATTTTAATATAAATGGTAGTCTTCACACTATTCTGCACTTTTTGTTTTGTTTATTTTAGTAAGCCTCAATGTTAATTACTTATCAATATTCAATTCTCTTTTTTGTTTTTTGGCTGTACCCGTGGCATATGGAAGTTCCCAGGCTAGGGGTCCAGTCCGAGCTATAGCCACTGGCCTATGCCACAGCCACAGCAACATGGGATCCGAGCTGCTTCTGGAACTTACACCACAGCTCGTGGCAACACGGGATCCTTAACCCACTGAGCAAGGCCAGGGATCAAACCCGTGTCCTCATGAATGCTAGTCATATTCGTTAACCTCTGAGCCATGATGGGAACTCTAAATGTGCAATTCTTAGAGTAGAGAACTTTTTTTAGATATGATACCAAAAGCATAAGAAATCAAAAAAAAAAAAAATTGGAGTTCCTGTCATGGCTCAGCAGAAGTGAATCTGACTGGTATCCATGAGGACACAGGTTTGATCCCTGGCCTCACTCAGTGGGTTAAGGATCCAGCATTGCCGTGAACTGTGGTTTAGGTCACAGACGTGGCTCGGATCTAGTGTTGCTGTGGCCGTGGTGTAGACTAGTAGCTACAGCTCCTATTCTACCCCTAGCCTGGGAACCTCCATAGGCCGAGGGTGCAGCCCTAAAAAGACAAGAAAAAATAAAAAATAAAAAATAAAAATAAAGGAAGATAAATTGGTCTTTATCAAAGTTAAGAACTTTTATGCTTCAAAGGGTACCATCAAGAAAGTGAAAAAGACAGCCCACAGAATGAGAGAAGATATTTGCAAATCCTATATGCCACAGGGTGCCCATAGCTAGAATATATAGAGAACTCTTACAACTCAGTGATTAGGCAGATAAATAATCCAGCTTTTTAAAAAGGCTAAGGATCTGCATAGACATGTCACCAGTGGAGATACAAAGGGGAAATAAACACATGAAAAGATGCTCAACATCATTAGTCATCAGGGAAATGTGACTCAAAACTGCAATGACATCCCACTTCATACCTGCTGGAATAGCTATAATCAGAATCACAGTAGCACGTGTTGGTGAGGCTGTGCAGAAATTGGAAGCCTCATGCATTGCTGGAGGGAATGTAAAATGGTACAGACACTTTGGAGAATAGTCTGGTGCTTCTACAGGTTAAATACAGAGTTACCATATTGCCCAACCAGTCCATGCCTAGGTGTCTACCCAAGAGAAATGAAAACTTAACATGTATTCATAGCAGCTTACTTCATAATAGCTGAAAAATGGAAACAGCATGAAGATTCATTCTCCGATGAATGGATAAGCAAAAGGCAGCATATCTATGCACTTGAGTGATTACTTGGCAGTAAATAGGAGCCAGGAACAGACACATGTACACCGTGGCTGAGCTCTGAAAATATACTGACACCAGTCACAAAAGATCACATATTGTTTGATTTCATTTCTATGAAACATTCAGAGTATTCAAATCTATAGACACAGAAAGTAGATTAGTGGCTGCCTAGGGCTGGGAAGGCTGGTAGAATGGGATGGGTGACTGCTAAAAGGTACAGGGCTTCTTTTTGGAGTAATAAAATATTCTAAAATTAATTGTAGTGATGGTTGCACATTTCCATGAATATACCAAAAAAACATTGAATTTTATGCTTTAGGTGGGTCAGTTTTATGACATGTGAATTATATCTCAATAAAACTGTCATTCCCTGCCTCTCCAGCCCCACACACAACAAAAACTCTAGGCCTGATTTTAGGTTCTTTACATCAGGTGAACTCTAATCACCCAGAAAAAAAATGAATCCACCCCTCCTCCTTTTCTTTGGCTGCAAGTATGGCTCCACCATTGTTCATTTAACTGGTTCCCCCCCCCCCTTTTTTTTTGTCTTTTTGCCTTTTCTAGGGCCGCACCCACGGCATATGAAGGTTTCCAGGCTAGGGGTCTAATTGGAGCTTCAGCTGCCAGAAACGCGGGATCCGAGCCGCGTCTGCAACCTACACCACAGCTCATGGCAATGCCGGATCCTTAACCCACTGAGCAAGGCCAGGAATCGAACCTGTAACCTCATGGTTCCTAGTCAGGAACTCCTAGCCACAACGGGAACTCCTAACCTGTCCCTTTTTGATGAGAAATTTTGTGGGGTTTTTTTTTGTGTGTGTGTGTGTGTGTTTTGTTATAGTAGATATCATTTCAGTTAATTACCTCTTACGTAGGTAGCCCCATGCTTGGGAAAGTAAAGGCTCAGGTAGAAAATGTTTATGGACAGAATGTCATTAAAAAAATGTTGTAAGGGTGCCTGTGGGACAAAAGCAAGTGGTAATTCAATTCCATTTTTTATTTTTTCTTTGTAGCAAATTCGAGCTGCTGCCCTTCTGCTCCCAGAGCTTTGGGATCTTCATATGAAAATACATATTAGTCAGGCTTCTGTTTTTGGCACAAAAACTGTTTTTTCTTTTTTTTTTTCCCCAGGCATCCTCAGGTCACATTGTATAAAGTGGCAGAAACTGTGCAAGGAATTTTTGTACCGGGGATTAGCCTTCAAGGTTATTTTGAAGGGATCCATTTAAATTATAAATATTAAAATAAAAGTACTTTGGGGAGACATTTCCCTCATTGGGTCTAAGGGATATTTATAGCTTGCTTTTTATCATTCTAGGAAATCATGTCATTATCCAAACAAACGGATGCACACTCCACCTGCATCCTCTTCTTTTCTGACATATGCTCATTCAAAGAGGGACTTTGTCCATTTGACCTCTGATTTGCTCCCACAGACTCAGAGAAGGATGGACTAGTTATCTGTGCCTTTGCTGATACCCAGGTACTAAGTTATGCCTTTGAACATGCCTTGAGGGCATGAGCCACATATTCTCCATTATTTGAAGAATCTGTTCTGCCAAGGCCTTGCATCTGTCTAGTGTGTGCTTTTTGCAGAAAAGGAAAATGAATTCTTTGCCCTGTGTTTTTAACTTCAACTTTTTTCTTTTTTTGCCTTTGCTATCCTGTGTGTTTTTGAACCAGTTCCACAGTCTGGTTATCTTTCTTTCCCATTGTTAGGCTCAAGGCACTTGAGATAAAGTCAGTGTCTTTGGCTTCTTGGTCAGTTAGGTATTCTTCCAGTAACTAAGGTATTCTTCCAATAACTACTTATTACATTTCTTTTATATTTAGGATTCAGTTCTGAGTGCTGTGTATAGTATATACATTTAGAAATAGGGCTTTAGAGATATGAGGCCCATGTAATAAAAAGCCGCAAGGTGAGTAGCCGAGGTGAGGCCAAGCTGGCAGCACAGAGCCAGTGGAGAAAGCTACTCTAGTCATTCTTAAGTTATTCTTAAGTGAGGGCAACAGGTGAATGTCTGGAAGGGGAGCAGATGTCCTTAGGAGGAGAGGCACGGTGAACTTGGAGTCTGCTTACCGTCTTGGGGGCCGGTTCTGTCTCTGCAGTGCTCGACGGGAACCTTGGATTACATCTTACAGCGCTGCCAGTTGGCCCTGCAGAATGTCCGTGATGAGGTGGACAGTGGTGAAGTCTCTTTGAAATCCTTGGAGCCTGCAGTTTTGAAACAAGGAGAAGAAATCCACAATGAGGTAAGGACTTTCAAGAACTAGGGAGATTCTGTCCTATTGGGAAGCTGATAAGTTGCTTATTGGCCACAGTGTGTTATGAGTATAAGACATGAGACTCCTTGGCCACAAGCAGAGGACAGTTCGTTACTTACAACAATAGCAATAGCCATGGCATCCACATTTTTGTGCCATTTCTCCAAGCCTTTATTGCCACAGGTTGATGCATGGTGGGTTGGATAGCCTGTACAGGTGGAGGAGTTGCATTCTAGGAGAGAAGCCTGGGCTGAGGGAACCTGACTCTTTTATAATAGGTAGTGAGAATGCCTGTCCTTTGCTCCAGATCCAGACATATCTTGATCCTCCAAGTCTGTTGGCAAGCCTGCCCTTTATTCTAGAGGGAGAAACTGTATCTTTCAAGGGTGTTCACTATGCAGATATCCTTGCAATGAGAGTCTGAAGCAAAAGGCAAGACACTTAGAAACACAAGAGACCCAGAGTTCCTGTCATGGCTCAACGGAAATGAATCTGATTAGTATCCATGAGGACTCAGGTTCAATTCCTGGCCTCGCTCATTGGGTTAATGATCTGGTGTTGCTGTGGTGTAGGTTGCAGATGTGTCTCGCATCTAGTGTTGCTGTGAGCTGTGGTGTAGGCCAGCAGCTGTAGCTCTGATTCGACCCCTAGCCTGGGAACCTCTATGTGTCATGGGTGTGGCCCTAAAAAAGACAAAAAATAAAATAAAAGAAAAGAAATACAAGAGACCCATGAGGGATAATCTTCCAGGAAGTACTGGATGGGAACTGAGGGAAGACCCTAGGAGCAGGTTGCCTTGCCTTGAAATTAGTTGTGATTCTATAGTCTGTGGGTGTGGATCCCATGTGTCAGTGTTTCACAAATTTTGTTATTTTCTTTAATATCCTTTCATATTTTACTTTATCTTTGGGCTATGTAAATTGTTATCTCTTCAGTACCTTCTTTTTTTTTTGGCTGTGCCCATGGCATACAGAAGTTCCCAGGTTAGGAACTGATGCTGTGCCACAGCAATGACTTGAGCCACAGCAGTGACAATGCCAGATCCTTAACCCACTAGGCCGTGAAGGAACTCCTCTTCAATACTTTTTAAAGAATCAACTCCTATTTATATACATTTTTGTTTTAAAAAAAAAGCAGCTTTTTATTGCCACTTTAAGTGGAAAACGAATATCACTAACTCAAAGGAAAAAATAACTGGAAAACTCTAGTCAGTGAAAACAGCAATGTTATTCTATTCCAGCATATGCTCTTGGCTGGAGAAGGCTCTGAGCCTACAGTCTCTGTTCTTCATGTTAAGAAGGGAAATGAGTGTACAACTTCATACACCTTTTAAAAGCCATTGAGTTCTACACTGAAAATGGGTGAATTTCATGGTGGCTAAATTCTATATCAAAAGAAAAACCATTAAAAGGAGAAAAGAGATTACCAAGTGGTAGAGAGTGAAGATTATTATCAATCACAGACTTTTCTTTGATATAATTAGAAGGATTGATGGTGAACGTGGACTATAAAAATGTTCTCAGTCATCCTTTCAATAAATAATTACTGAGCACTCTTCTGGGTGCTTTGGGATGTATTGGTAAATTAAATAGACATTCTAGTCCAGGGAGATGACCATAACTAATAAACAGACTACATCAGTTAATTATATAGTATGTGAGAAATTAATAAGTGCTACAGAAAAAAACCAGACAGGGCAAAGTAATGGAGATGGAGGTAAGTGGAGAACATCCCCACTGATGAGACGGATGTCGTTTGAGCGGAGACTTGATGAAGGTGAGGGAGGGGGCCGTGTGGATATCTGGGGAACAGTGTTCCAGGCAGAGGGAAAAACCACTGCAAAGGCTGGGCAAGGGAGGAGAATGCGTGGTGTCTGTGGATTAGCTCAGGGCCAGCCTGGTGTAGGCGGTGGGAGTGTGGCTGTGAGTTACAGGAGATGAGGTCACGGAGATGGTGCCGGGGTGGGGAGGGGGCACTGGGAAGCCACCATTGTATTGGTCGTTGGAGGTGTCAGTAAGGATGAGGACTTTTCCTTTTTACTCTGAGGGTAACGGGGAGCCAGAGCCATTGAAGGGTTTTGAGTGAGGAGAACAGTGTTCCCACAGTGTCATCTAATATCTGTAAAAGGCTATCTAATCGTGTAATGAGCTGCTCCACACTTTGTGAAACATTGCCCTCATCTCCAGAACCAAAGGCAAAGAAATTCTGCCTTTCAGGGAACTAATAACCCCATCTGATGCTAAGCTGAATCCAGGACCGACTTTCTTCCCTTCCTCGTGCCTGAGAAATGTCTCGTGTCTCTCTCCTCAGTCCCTGCTAGAGACCTTGCTGAGAGCTAGAACTTGAGGAAAGATAAGGATTTGTGGGCCTGGTGACCTCCCTCGGTTAGCAATGTTATACTTTATCTGCTTTGCCTTCTGGATGAACCTTGCAGGTTTAGGAGCCAGGCTCGCAGAATGGGTGTGTTCTTCAACATGTGCACGGGCAGTTTTGTTCCCCTGTCCTTTCTGGTCTTCTTTTGTGACTGACCGTGATGGGCTAGGGGTGCGGGGACACCTGTAAAATCACGCTGTTTGTCTAACCGGAGAATATTGTCATCTGAACCTATCTGCTTCAGAAGGTGGCTGTGTTTGATATTGTCTATGTTGGCAGGGGGAGGACGGAGATGTGTATGAAACTTAGCCCCTTGGGGCTAGCCTGGGCTCGAATGGAGAGATCTTGAATCTAAGTTAGCATGTGTGTAGGTCTTCTCATCGCCCCAATCTTTGATTCTTCAAGGTCATCTCCTTCAAGAATGAATTCCATATGTCAGGGCACATCATCAGAAACAGTTCTTTCGCCACAAAAGTTGGCGTGTTCACTGTCTTCTCTGTTCTATTGTTGAGTGAGAGCAGGAATATTCATAATCGTTATTGCGATTCTTATTGTTTGCTTTTGTCTTTCTTAAAGGCCTTGTGCCTTTTCTGGACTAATAATAGGATGAAGCCCTTGGTTTTATGTCTGCAGACTTTGGGGCTGGGTGGGTTTAGAAGTAGCTGGTCTTCCGTATCTTAGATGGTTTCTAACCAAGCCATTTGGGGACTTTGGGGATCGGAACTGAGTACCTTAAGAAGATACTTTTTTCCAGTTTAAGATGCTTAAAAAGATTTTTGGTCAGGTATAAGCAGAATCTTCCTCTGTGTTTATTAAATAGTCTGTTTTCCTTTTTAAAAATAGTCAAATATGGATTTAAGTCTTGTTACCTAGTAAATTTCCCCTAGGAGAATGTACTCTTTGATGTCATCATTTGGTTCTCGTTTGGTTCTGATCAGACCTGCCTCTTCCTTAGAGCTACTGTGAAAGGGCTTTCATAGGATAGCTCTTTGTAGACTGGACCTTCACATCTCTTCCTGGTCTAATGTCTTTCCCTGTGAAATATCTTATTTCAATTATTACAGTAAGACACTGACCTCAATAGGCATATTATCCCCACATCTCGAGGGAAATGCATAAACTGACCTTAGACCAAATTGAGGACCCAGACTAACTTGGCAAAAGTAGGTGACATTTGCTTACCTGTAAGAGTAATGGAGATGATTTCCAGCTATATGGTCATGTGTCGATTCAGAAATACGATATTGGAATCTTAAGAGCTTTGCTCACCGAGGCCTCAGTGATGAAGGTTCGGGTAGGTGGGCGGATTCTATTTGTGCTTCCCCTTCAGACTGCTTCTAGACAAGCTTTTCTTGACTGACCTCTTTTTTGACTCTTCCATGAAGAAGGCAGGTGCAGGTGAATCGTTATAGAGATGTCTTTCTGGGTCACAGCTACGTAACCAACACTACGGAGAACTCCTTCTCATTTTTCTCTGATGATTCAGAAGACCCTTAAGATCTGGCAAGCTCTCTAGGCTCACCCATGGACATTATACATCTTTGTATTGTCATGGCGCAAAAGATTGAATAGTAGTGGATTTCCATCAAATGCATGTCTGAAATCTGGGAGTTTGGTTTAAAAGCATCAGGAACACCGAGAGCACCTGGAGAGAACTCCAGAAGCTGTGAGCTTCCTGGGAAGATTTACACCCTGGAGCAGGGATAAAGACCCTTCCCTGTCAGGGCTAGAATGTTATCAGTCAGTCAATATGGTGAGACTATGATTTTTTAAAAACTTTATTTATTTTTATTTTTATTTATTTGTATTTTTAGGGCCACACCCGCGGCATATGGAGGTTCCCAGGCTAGGGGTCGAATCGGAGCTGTAGCCACTGGCCTACACCACAGCCACAGCCACAGCCACGTCAGATCTGAGCCACATCTGCCACCTACTCCATAGCTCATGGCAACACGGATCCTTAACCCACTGAGTGAAGCCAAGGATCGAACCTGCATCCTCACGGATACTAGTTAGATTCATTTCTGCTGAAGCGCTATGGGAACTCCTATTTTTTTTTTTTTAAGCTTTGAAGTAATAAGGCTTCCATTCTATTGGAGTCTTTACCCTCAGGTTTTTGCACTGCATCTGTCCGCCCTACAGCTTTCCTTTCCCATTCCCCATCCCCGCAGTTTGGGCCAGGGGAGTGGTCAACTTTTTTTTTTTTTTTTGGTAACTCCAGACTGAATCAGGCAGCTGGAAATATTTTTTGCTTCCTTAATTCATTTTAAGGAAGGAGCCAACTGCTTCTCTTGGCAATGGGAGAGCTGGGGAGGATAGCATTTGATTAAAATCCTGTAAATATTTTTGGCCCACAGCATTGAAAAGAAAAAGTCAGGTTGTGGAGCTGACTGAAATGCATGCCAGTGGGTTTGATGCTCACAAAGATTGTATCTCGTGGGCAATACTTCCAACGCATGAGAAAAAAAAAAAAAAAAACACAACTCCGTTGGGAATAAGTCTTCAGGGTTGAACTTTTTCTGACTGGCCTCTGTGGCAGGGGTGAGCATGAACTGACATGGATCTTAAAACTTTTCTGGCTCAGAAAATTTCATAAGATTGTGAGATTCCTCAGGACAATAAGTGCTGGGCCTCGGGGCCTCGTTCAGTCTGTATTCTTAGCATCTAGCAAGTGCCTGGCATATGGTCGGCTGTTCATTATTAACCCACTTAATCCTCACCACAAACCTATGTGGTTATTTTGTAATTATCCTTATTTTACAGATGACAGAGCTCTTCAATATGGAGCCCTGTTCTGAACTGACTCCAGAGCCCTTATTCTTTCTTTTTTTTTTGTATTTTTAGGGCTGCACCTGCAACATATGGAAGTACCCAGGCTAAGGGTCTAATTGGAGCTGTAGCCGCCACAGCAATGCGGGATCTGAGCCGTGTCTGTGACCTATGCCACAGCTCACAGCAATGCTGGATCCTTAACCCACTGAGCAAGGCCAGGGATCAGACCTGGGTCCTCATGGATACTAGTCAGGTTTGTTACCGCTGAGCCGTGAAGGGATCTCCCAGAGCCCTTATTCTTAATTTTGACACTGTCTGCCTCCAAAGAGAGTTGGGCATCTGAGGAGGATGATAAAATCATAATGTATTAAAATGAGACAGAGTCTTTCTTTGCTCATTTGCCCAACATCAAAGTTTCCAGGTATGCCCTCTCCTTGCTTCTGAGTTTTCATTTACTGAAACCCAGACTTTGTTGTGCTTTTATAGGCTAAATGAACTAATTACATATGATAATCTGTTTCATTTCCTGGGGTGTCATGGTTGCCAAGGCTTATGTGTTTTGTTCTCATAATAGAAATAACCAGCCCAAAGACAGAAAAACCTCTTCAACTCTCCCTAACATAGGACTTGATGCTTTGCTGAGAGGCTCTTCCTGTAATGTGAACAAATTTCATGTGAAATCTGTTAAATAGAACTCCTTTTTTCCCTTGTAATGAATAATGTTGTTAAACCTGTATCTTCAGAGAAGTTGAACTACACCTGCACTCATTTTCCTTTCAAAGCAGTCAAGTTTACCTCTGTTAACCACTGTCTTCTAATACCACAGATAAGGTTTAACAACTATTGTCTGAATATTGCCCACATTCCTTTTTGTTTTGTTTTGTTTAAACAGCTTTAACTGCAATCAGTTCTACATATCAAACAAACATTTAGTTAATGTAAACTAAAACCCTTTCATATGACTTGGTGGTTCTCAGGTTAGTTATTTGAGCCATTTTCACCATTGTTAAATCTTCACAAGTTGCTTTTGTTTGCCTCAAGAAAGTTCAATATGGATAAACAAACAAAAAAGTTCTTTGTGATAACAGGCGAAGATTATAATAGCTCTGTGCCTGTGTGTGGAACATGATTACCTTAGCAAAGCCAGATGACCCAGCATTAAGCTGTGAAAACTCTATATTTCTTTAGAGGGTAGAGGTAAAAAGAGCTTTGGGATGAATGAAGTTGTACTTTGATGGTGCAGTTTTATTCTCAAGTCGAGGATGAGTGATAGAAACTAGATAGGAAATGATTTCTTACTCTTTCAAAGCTTTACTCAGCCTCTCGTCTGCGTATGTTGGGATTATTTCAGTTGCAGGAAGCAGAAAACTCAATCTGAATTGGCTTAAGCAAAATGGGCTTCAGGAATAGCTTGATCAAGAGTCAGTTGATGTCACCAGGGCCTGGTTTTTATCTGTTCATCTCCAAGCACTTCCTATTGTGTTGCTTCCATTTTTCCCATCCTGCTAAATGGTTGCAGAATCCTCTTCTTGTATCTTCTGACAGACTCAAGATTTATTCTAATTGAAGATATGCCTATTTCCACTAAATCCAGTTCTTTGCCTAGAGAAGGTAGTAGACTGATTGGCTCAGACTTGGGTTGCATGTTTCACCCCTGGCATTAGAGCTGGAGCTCTACCCAGGCCACATGGACTGAGACTGGGAAAAGAAATGGGTTACCAAAGGAGTAGTGGGGTTTGGCTAGAATGGAAGTACAAATGCTAGGGAGGCAAATAATAAATGTTTACCATAGTAGGTTTATAGGAAGGAGAAGAAATTATTAGTGTCTTGGTTGTTCTTTTTACCTATTGTCATTGGCCTTGACTGAATTAAAAATGACATTTGAATGACTCTGTACATTTAATGTGTACCTCCATAATTAACTTTATATTGTTCAGTTATATAAGTTGACATTACCACCAGCTCCTCCTGGCCCATTGGTAAATACTTTGTTTATTTTAAATCTAAGAAACTGAAAATTGATATCTTCTGCTATGTGCCTGTGTTTTACTCTTAATACTAGCCTGTAATAAAGATGTATAATGAAAACACATTTTGTTTGATTATATCTTTCCCATCATATATAATGCAGGCTGCTCTATATTTTGGGATCTCAGGATTTGTCGTCGATTGACTTAGAGTTTTCTCACATCTGAGGGATGAATGTAACAGAAAACCCCCTCTCCTGTCTGACCTGGGTTGTCTCACTAAGCTTTCAGCCTA
The DNA here is from genome assembly GCA_004024745.2 of Catagonus wagneri. Classification (NCBI taxonomy): domain Eukaryota; kingdom Metazoa; phylum Chordata; class Mammalia; order Artiodactyla; family Tayassuidae; genus Catagonus; species Catagonus wagneri. The sequence goes on from PVHT020000180.1 coordinate 3,009,075, forward strand.
CTCTCTTCCTGACTTTGCTGAAAGGCTCCAGAGACTCCAAGTTATATTGGAAACCGGTTAGGCTGAGCTTTTCTCACTTTTTCTCATCCTATGGCTGTGAAGGTAATTGGGGGAGAATTGAGTGATGAAGTTTATTGTCCTCGATTGTCCGTCACGGGGGCATCGTAACCATAGTCTTGTCTTTATGATCCCCAGGTCGAGTTTGAGTGGCTGAGACAGTTTTGGTTTCAAGGCAATCGATACAAAAAGTGCACTGATTGGTGGTGCCAACCCATGACTCGGCTGGAAGAGCTGTGGAAGAAGATGGAAGGCGCGGTAAGTACTGGGGCTCGGGGACTGGATTTTCCCGGATATCGGGCTCTATTGATCCTCAGCTGCCTAATTTGCATAGGTAGTGCATATTTAATTATTCTAAATTAGCGAGTTAGGTTACTCTTGATAAGGTAATGGGAACAGCCAGGACTTTGTCAGTACAAGCTCAGTTCAGCGCAAAGAACATTTGTGGAGCATTTCCTGCATGGAAGGCGCTGTGTAGACATGGGATGGGGAGCGATGGTGAGAACAGTACAGCAAGAATTCTAAACTTCATTTGCATTTTTATATGTACCAGGCATTATACTAAAGGCTCTTCCCTGTATTAACTTTTAAAGTTCTTACGATAGTCCTATGAGGTCCAGAACCTGTTATGAACCTTAATTTATAGACGTGAAAACTGAGGCCTGGAGAAATTAAATGTCTCCCCCAAGGTCACAGGGTAAGTGGCAGAGCGAGATTGAAACCCAGGCAGTCTGGCTCTGTAGCCTGTCCTCTGAAGCACTACATTCAGCCTAACAAGGAGAGAAGCATGAACACAGCCAGGTGTTACATTAGCTAAAATGAAATCCTGTAATGGAGATTAAAAAAAAAAAAGGGCACCGTTCAGAGGAGGGAGTGTTAAATTTAGAAGCTGAGACTGTTGTGAAACAGCAGATGTGACTTTTGGGGACCTCGGGTAGGGAGAGTAGGGTCGGATAAGGCATCCCAGAGAGAAGCATTAGGCTCCAGGAACTGTGAAACAAGATCAGAAGTGGGGAAGTGCAGTGTGACCAGAGCATGGAATTCAGGGAAAATGTAGTAGGAAGGCAAGTTGAGACCCCTTGGAGGTCTTGAGTTAAGTCTAAATTTCAATAACAGTAATAATAGCAAATACCTATTAAGTACCAGACACTGTCCTAAATGTTACATATAATTTATATATATGTTACATATATAACATATACATTTATGTTTATATATATTTACATATAACTATATATAAATATATAATGCATATATATTTGTTTATATATACATTTATATATAGCTATATAAATATATTTCTTTAACTTTTATGACAACCTCATAAAGTAGGTATTGTGTTTTCCCCCACTTTACACAGGAGAAGACTGAAGCACAAAAGCTTTACCCAACTTCCTCAAGGTCATACAACTAAGTCGGGGAACTGGGATTTGAACTTAAGAAGACAGGCCCTGGGGTCTATACCACCTCACTGTTCTTCCTTTAAATAGTCCAATTTGGAATGTAGTGGGAAAGTGATAAAAGCCTGCTAAACTCTTGAGGGAGTACCACTGCACAGACTTGGAGATGTGCTGAGAACAGTGAACTAATTTACAGAAATGGGTAGGGGTTGCTAGTCCCTATTTTATAATAATAAAAATAGGACACAACCTTGAAGGGGCTCCAGTTTGAAAGTCTGGGTCAAGAAATCCAGAAGTCCTTGCTTTCCAGACACTTCCTCAAATCTTTAAATCATGCCTTTTCATGGGTATATGTCAGGGGGAGGGATGTTATAATCCCTTTAGTGTACTAATATATCACAAAAATGGATTTCTGCAAAGACATGAATCAGTGAAAAACTGGACATTGTAAAACTGGGTTGGAGGTAATGAAAATTTGTGCTAAAACTTCGTCTCTTTCCCTAAAATTTGCCTGTGTAGAGTATGCTCCATTTTTATGGGATGTATATATAAAGATAGCTTCAGTCCAATGGAATTTCTTTTTCACTGTGTAATTCTGGTTTCATCCATTGACATCTGAGTTAGAGCTTCTTTACTCGTTGAACGTTGACACTAAGACATCAGCTTGACTTTGGGATTATAATTTGACAATCCTATGAATTAGAGTTGGCAGACAGATAAAACTCACTGATATTATTAGCATTTTTATTTTTTTTAAATTGCTTTTGTTCAAGGGTCTCTCTTTTTTAAGTGAAATCTTTGGTTTTGGGAGCTTACCAGTGATGTTCATTATGAATGCCCAAAAAAGATTTCGTTGTATGTATTTTTTTTTAATTTGATGGCAATGGCGCATTAGATAGAATATCTTCTCTTTATAACTCTTGTGTAAAAATACCGAAAAGAAGAACAGTCTGGGGAATTCTCCAGAGTAAGTTTCCTTGTGGTTGGTGTGGCATTACTAAGTGTTCTGAGTGAAATCAATGGCCTTAGTGTCTTAGCCAGTCTCAGGATGATCTTTATCAGCAGAGTGAAGGTTTGGGCCAAGATAAAAAGAATGGCACTTCTAAATTAAATTTAAGCATTGCTTCAAGCGTTTTTAAATGACTTAGCAAATTCATAATAATTTACTTTTGCTGCTGGAAGATACAGAAGAGAATAATCGCTGGAAAAGTCCACAGTTCCGTGGCTGTTCTTGCAGTGCCACGTGCTCTTTTATGTACTCGGGGTGGCACTGGCCCTGGCTGGTTAAATTCCTACTTGCTACTAGCCCGCTTCATTTTTTTTCAGTTGTAACCAGTAGGGGGCAATGTTGAGCTACTAGTTTGAGGCCCCCAAATGCTAAGCCTTTCAGGAAAATGCAGACAAATCTACCATTAACTGTCAAGAATTATCCCTGTTGCTTCAAGTTAGCTGTAATCTCCAAGATTCCATAACACAGGAAATCAGTTGTGGGTTAACAAATTCAACAGCAATTTAACATAAAAAAGTGCAGTGTTTGGTGCACATTTTGATTCTAAAGAATTAGACTAATCCAAATGGCCTTTCTGAATGTACTCACTTTGCTTCCGGGGAATATATGACTCAGAATTATTATCCTTTTAGACAAATGATTCGTCTCCATCGCTACCCGTTTTTGGAATTGTAAAATCGAGTGCGTGCGTGCGTGCGGCAGAACGACTTCTCTCATGAAGGTGGTTTGCCCGTTCTGCAATATAGCATCGATCTCTTTTGGCCAGAAAATAAAACAAAAAAAACCTCAGGCAATATGTACATTACTTTTCACCTTTTGCTTATGATTAAAGCAACCTTTGACAGCCCTGGTACCAGGGAAGAGACTTGCGATGTAATTTCTCTCTGTCTTTGTGTTCATTTTTTCCCTTTGTGGTCGGACGGTGTAGTCTCAGGTCGGATGTAGAAGAAGAACGGAAAATGTTCTTCCATTAATGGTAATTGCTTCACGTGTCATAACCAGTCACATATTTTAAAAAGTTTAGTCAGCTCTCTCTAAAACTCCCCTAGCCTCTGCTGCCCACCCCCGATCCAGCAAGCTCCATGGTTTTTTATTTTATTTTTTTTTATCACACTGTTTATTCCTGCCATTTCCCTCCCTGAGGATAGTTTTTCCCTGGGCAGGCTCTTGTGATGTAAATGTTAAACCTTATATTTGAATGACATTCTGATAAAATATCACATTTTCCCTGAATATTACCTCATGAATTTATGAGCCATTAAGCCCAAAGCAGCATAACCCTTTCTTACAATCCAGGACTTTAGCCTAGTCTTTCTTCTCATCTTTCTCTTCAGGAAGGTTTTATAACAGAGAACACTATTCAAATATTTGTATTTTATTTTACTTCATTTTATTTTTAAAGCCAGCCCGCCACCCCACATCCAAGATTAGCATATGATGAGGAGACTCTTCAGGGTAAGAGAGAGTTACCATTTGAAAGAAACTGTAGGAGCTTTGCTTTCCGGGTAAAAAAAAAAATATGAAAAGCCGAACTCTCCTGTGAGGTGAACAAGTCTTGCTGTAGCCAGAGATGCAACGGATAGGCCATTTGTCTCTTAGGGTCTGGTATCGCGCTTTGCAAAACTGACATTTATTTTACCTATAAAAATGTTTGAACACTATCCAATTCACAGCGATACAGAAAAGAATGCTAGGTGTGATGTCCTCTAAATTGATGACATTTATTCATTTCCTTTTCGCTTTAAGAAAGGAAAGGTCAATTTGGTATAATCCAATAGAAATAGAAATATTCTAGAAGAGTTTCCAGAATAAACATTTTCAGAGGTATGGATGATTTCTATCCTGGAGAGAAATTTCCTCCTGCTTTGTTGTTGTTGTTGTTGCCTTTTTCTTCTAGAAGAGAAAGGTAGCTCCTGGTCATTTTGCATGTTTTGAATTGCATTTCCTGTCTTGACAGTTCCTCACGCTGGGATGTGGTGCATTTACACGGCAGTTGGCCTTAATAACCTTTATTGACTTTAGTGGGTTGGAGCCAAGACTGGATTATTTTAATGTATCCGTTTTGAAACAGTGTAAAACACAACATATAATTATGTTAGGCAAGCTATCGGCTATATTTAATTCTACCCATTTATGCTAAAATTTGGCACCAGAGAGCAGAGAGATGTGGAAAATGAGTAGGTGTTTTGTTTAATACCGTTACTAGTTTCTTGTTGTTAAAGTTTTAAGAGAGAAGGGTACTTGGGAAGGTAAAAGTTGTCCTTTACAAGTTAGGTATAATAGTTTAATTTCAAGATGAGTCATGCCTTTTAGCTTGTCATTCTGGCCTACGTAAATCATCTGGGAAAGCTCAGGCCGGGAGCCTGCCCATAGCTGTCTGGCTGAGCCCTTCTTGGTATAGGTTACACTAAGGTGGGGAATGATGGAACCGAAGAGCAGTTTGTTTGTTTTTGGAGAGATTAATGAAGCTATCATCACAGTGCTTTAGATTAAATTCTTTGTAACTGAGTAGAGGAACAAGGCTGCTTTTTCATATGCTAAAATCCATACTGCGGTATTCTGGTTTTTGCTATCATATTATAGTTCCGTTAGCTCAGTTTGTTTTAAATTTTCTTGCGGGATTAAAGATTTGGGGGGATGTGGGGAAGAAAGTGATATAAATATATTTTTTTGTCTGTATTAATGGTGAAGCCACCAGCTTTTATATATATGTGTGTATGTGTATATATATTATAGACATATTTTATAGTTATGTAGCTCTCCTTTTTAATGTTCATGTATATATTAAATTATATTTGCTTATATAATCCTGTCTTCTATTTTTCAGAATTAGCATTTCTGATATAGGAGCAGAGTATATTATAGTAATTTAGGACCTGGTCTGAGATGTCTAGTGGTTTTATTTATTTATTTATTTTATAATAATGAAAAACATTTTTTGATTTTTTTTATTTAATGAGTTTTATTTTTTCCATTATAGTTGGTTTATAGTGTTCTGTCAATTTTCTACTATACAGTAAAGTGACCCAGTCACACATACATATATACATTCTTTTTCTCATATTATCCTCCATCATGCTCCATCACAAGTGACTAGGTGGAATTCCAAGTACTGTACATCAGGATGTCATTGCTTGTCCATTCCAAAGGCAATAGTTTACATCTAGTAAGTCCAGATTCCCAGTCCATCCCACTCCCTCCCCCTCCCGCTCGACAACCATAAGTGTGTTCTCCAAGTCCTAGAGTTTCTTTTCTGTGGAAAGGTTTATTTGTGCCATATATTAGATTCCAGATATAAGTGATATCATATGGTATTTGTGTTTCTCTTTCTGACTTACTTCACTTAGTATGAGGGTCTCTTGTTCCATCCATGTTGTTGCAAATGGCATTACTTTGGTCTTTTTTATGGCTGAGTAGTATTCCATTGTGTATGTGTACCACATCTTAATCTATTCATCTGTTGGTGGACATTTAGGTTGTTTCCATGTTTTGCTGTTGTGAATAGTGCTGCAGTGAACATACAGGTGCATGTATCTTTTTCAAGGAAAGTTTAATCCGGATATATGCCCAAGAGTGGGATTGCTGGGTCATAGGGTAGTTCTATATTTAGTTTTTCTGAGGTACCTCCATACTGTTTTCCATAGTGGTTTTATGTCTAGTGGTTTTAAATGAAAATTTAAATTCCCTCTTCCCTCTTTTGACTGGAGCAGTGAATGGCTCAGGAGAAGCACAGATTGGAGGCAGATGAAGAGTTCCAAGCACCCCAAAATTCAAATTATGTCTGCAGATGCTGAGCTCTGGGACCCTCTGAGGCAATTTGGAGAAAAGGGAAGAAAATTACTTTTCAGCTACAGTGGCTAAACATCCTTGGCTCACATTTTTTATTATCTTCAACATGTTTACTGAAGGTTGGTTCTTTCTATGTTCCTCCCTCCCACCGTCACTCCAATTCCACATCACCGTATTCTATTAGGAGTAAAATATCGGGGGGGGGGGAGTTCTATGTATAATCTAGCAATGAGTGTCTAATAGATTTTGATTCCTTTGATTGCCTTCTGGATTTCTCTCAGATTTTCCCAAATTTTCCTTCTGTTGCTGCAGCCTTAGTAATGAATTGAGAAAAAACAAAGTGTTGTGAATCCTGTCTTTTTGGGGAGAAATTTACAATTCCAAGAGAATTCAAGCTTCAGCCTTAGAAACAGGATGTGCATGGAAAGCACAAAGGACTATGTTTATGATTCTCTTTGAAGTGTTTTTGCAACTGGATAAGGAAAATTTTAGAAACGGTCTGATAGTGTTCAGGGTAAATACTTAAACCCCTTTAGAGAATTTCACACACAGATACTGTGCAGCAGAAAAAAGGGATACTTATGTTTCTTAAAGCTGCTACAGCCTACAGCTTTGTACTTAAAGACAGAGGTGTTGAATAGAATTCTACTGAGGATACATCCAGTGACAATATCTCCAGGAACATCAGAGCAAACCAGTGGGTAAGACTTTCTGTTTTTAACCCTTCTGTGAGCGGTGTGAGAGTTGAGCTTTATTGGCACCAAGTACTAGGATGGGCCTGTTACATTCCAGGAATGTTAAGAGGATTGTTCCAGTGCCTCTGCTCCGCACACAATGGGAACAAGGCTAAAAATGTAGGAGATGGTGAGACAAAGTGACAGGCGCTAGGAAATTCCAAGAGAGAGCCTTGCCATCGCTCTTAACTCTTGTTTGTGTGTGGGGAGGAAACTGGAATAAACAGCCAAGGTTTCTATTTCAGCCTGGTTTCACAGACTTTAGCTAAATTTTGCTAGCCTTTGTTGATAAACACACACGCACACATGCACATTTCACATATGTTCTGTTCTTTTATATGATGTTAACTACATTGGAACAGATGTAAACGTGTGAAAATCCTGCTAGTTTTCCCTGGGGAACTTTTTTGTAGCCTTGGCTGCTGGAGTTTATTTCCGATTGCTCTGACCAGCACACCATCCTAGCATTTCAGATGTGAATTCAGAAACCTTCATGCCAGATTGGGGTGGTAAAGATTTCCATTTTTCCTAGAAAAGATATAGCCTAAAACAAATGTATACTTTATTTCCTCCAGTATTTTGGGGGATGGGGTGAGGTGGGAAGTGGGACATTAAATTCAGCTCCAGTCTGTCATCTTATTATAAATATCTTTGAAATATTCTAGAAGAATCTCCATCTAGAAGAATGAGATTACATTTTAAACAAAAAGACAAACCTACAGTTTTGAAAGGGGAGCAAGCTTTCCAAAGGATGTATGCCAGCTGTTGAGAATATTTTCAAGATCTTGGGATCTTATTTCTTGATTACTGAATGGTCCTGAATCTGTTAGCTTCTGAAGAAAAGTGGTTTGATGATCAAATGAGAGAGTTTGTAAAATATAAAAATCCAGGCGTCACCAGTAGTGATTTTAGAAGGAAGGGTAAACAGGCCTCAATTTTGGACCCTTTACTTAGAAGTCTTTGGACTAAGTCTCCCTTAGTGCCAGCATCCCTCCTCTTCCTCCCCGTCCCTCATGTCCATTCCTCTAGAACTGGGGTCAGTCCTGAAGGCAAAAGGACTCCCAATGGTTTGGAGCTCAAGGCTCTCTGGTAATGTTTCTCCTTTACTTTGAAGGTTAAATACTTTGGGAGGTGGGCCTGGGATTCTTTCCATATTTTGCAAAGATATCTCTATGGAGAAATGTGTTCTAAGTGCCAAAAACCCGACTTAACCAAAGAGCTCTGGGGACACAGAACTTATGCATTAAGGATAATATAACCATGGTCCTGCCCTCATTGACATCTGCAAAAAAAAAAAAAATTATAATAACCTTAAAAAAAAAGAAGGGAGACTGATCTATTGCCTTTTCTTTCTTCCTAGAAATATCTGTGTGATCAACTGTAGCTGATATTTTTAACACCATCTTTTCCCTAACACGTAAATTATGATTTTTTTTTGTTTTTTGTATTTCTTTACCTGATCTCAGTCTATCTGGAACCACCCATGAGAGTCTCATTTGTAAATTTTTCCTTGATATATATAAAAATCTCAGATGCCCTCCGTCTTGGTTTTTGATTGATTGACAAAATTAGCTTTCAAGTAAAAATCTGTAGTCTTAGGGCATATTTAAAATGAATTCTCAGTATTTAAGACATACCTGCTCTGGTTATACAGACCTGGAACAGGCGGTGGCTTGACTATATGTATCCATTTGACTTAAGAGTTATTAATTTAAATGAGCAATTATGAAATGTCCAGAATTAGACATCAGATCTCCTATAACAGATATTGGGGGATTAAGAGGGCTTGTATTTTATTTAATGTCATCAACTTTTCATGCATTTAACAGTGAATTTTTTTAATGGTTGAAAGTAATAGGATATGCCAGTGTCCCTAATAAATTAGTATTTTCTTGGTACTGAAATCTCGTATCTTGGGGCACCTGAACACTAGTTGGGAAAGAAAGGTATGCGCCATTCAGCCATTTAGTAATAAGTACTGCAAATTTAACAGTTCTAAAACTGAACTCGAGTCCCCTCTTTCCCCCAGCCTTCCTCCCACTTGCACGTTTCCGTGATTTGCAGCCTCTCGTTGCCCAGCCGAAAACTTTGGCATTCTCCTGATTTATCTCTGCATCTAGTTAGCTCTATTTTCAGACTAGATTCGCCATCTGACCACCCTTCACCACCTTCTCTGCTACCACCTTGGTGGAAATAACCTCCCTGCTTCTACCACTTAGGTTACCTCTGTCAGCTTGTTCCTTTCAAATATGTCAGGTTATTTCAGTCCCCTGGCCCCAACTCACTGTCAGGTTCAGAAATCCAGCTTCTTTGTGAAGGGCCTCGCGCCCCGTAGGATCTGTCCACACCCAGCCCCTCCCCCCAGCCCTGTCTTCCCCTCCTCCTCCTCCACTATCCTCCCTTACTGTCTTTAGAACATGGCCAGCTGCCTCCTGCCCCAGGCCTTTGCATTTGCTGTTGCTTCTGTCTGGCACTTTCTTTTTTCTTTTATTTTCTTTTATTTATTTTATTTTTGATTTTCAGGGCCTTGACCTGTCGCATATGGAGGTTCCCAGGCTAGGGGTCTAATCGGAGCTACAGCTGCTGGCCTGTGCCACAGCTCATGGCAGTGCCGGATCCTTAACCTACTGACCGAGGCCAGGGATCGAACACGCAGCCTCGTGGTCCCTAGTCAGATTTGTTTTCACTGCACCATGACGGGAGCTCCCTGTCTGGCACTTTCTTTCCTCTGTTATTTGCTTGACTCACTCCCTCACTTCCTTCCCATCTCTCTGTTCCTGTCCCTCCTTGGAGAAAGTTTCTTTAACCACGTTCTCTCTGATTGCAGATAGAGCATGGCACTGCTCTACTTTGCTTCCTGCTGTTCTCCCCCGCCTGCCATAATGCCATGTATGTGTTTACAGTCTGATTCTATTTCTACAATTCTCCTGAGGGCAGGGACATTGTTATTATTCACTGTTATTTCGCCAGCTCCTAGAACGGTGCCTGATACAAGTTAACTTGTTAACAAAATTAGGAGTTTGGTATTAACGTATATACACTACTATATATAAAAGAGGTAAACAACGAGGACCTCCTGTAGAGCACAGGGAACGAGATTCAATACTGTGTAATAACCTATAATGGAAAAGAATCTGAATAAGAATATATATATAGAAAAATACATACATACACATGTATAACTGAATCACTTTGCTATACACCTGAAACTGACTCAACATTTTAAATTAACTATATTTCAATTAAAAAAATTTAAAAAAAGAAATGAATTCATGTTGGGTCAGGGTCCCAGCCCTGTCATTTCCTCACACTCAGGCTAAACAGCATGGGCTTTAATACATTCTTCTTTAACTCTGTACATTTCCATCAAATGTTAGGTCCTGCTTTATAGGAATATTGGGGGGTTAGTTTTATTTTTAAACCAGCATAACCCTCCCAGCAATACCCCTGAAACATCTTGAACATGAAAAAGAAATAACAGCAAGAGCATAGAGGATGTACAAGAACGTCCTGTTTTGTGCTTTTGGCAATTACACTGAGAAGATGGAGCAGTCACAGGCAAACGACTTATGCAAATAGGAAAACTTTTTTTTTTTTTAATGAGAGACATAAGTAGGTTATTAAGTTTCCCCAAGAAACAGTGCTGTTAAAACTTAGAATCATGGTGTTTTTGTCTCATTTGTTGACATCCTTCATATTTTAAATTACCCTGTTCTTGACAAACTTAATAGAGTACAATTGTCGTACAATCCAGTGAGTTCCCTCAACAAAGCTTAGACTTGTTATGCCTAATTTTCCAAGTGAGATGGGGAAAGTGCCCTGGACTGGACAGGTTTGGGACACAGAACTAGGGAAATCTCTGAGGAGTAAACTGACTTCCACTAGACAAGCTGAAAACTGATTAAAATATTTATCATCCTTTGGGTATGCAATAGCTTTTGATGATGGAAAGCATATTAATATTCATCTTTGCTGCCTGTCTACACTTCAGACAGATCTCAGGAAAGGATGTTCAGATGACCAGTTTTCTTGACTCACCAGGAGTCCTTGAGCCCCAGTGCAGCTTGGAACCAAAAAAATGCCTTGTGATGTGATTGAGCTTTTCCTCTGGGGGATGGGCATGGGGGCGGGGTGGGGGAATACAAGCCAGGAGAGACCTTTGGACTGGAAAGCTTTAAAGGATGACTGCTTTCTCACAGGAAGTCTTTTGCCAGAACAAAGGGAAAAGTTTGGTCATAATTTTATAAGCAGCAGAAGTGCTGTTGCCGAGGCCATGAGGGCTGACTTGACTCCTTGGGTGAAATGGGGAGGGGGGGATATAAGTTGTACTGAGGATTTGGGGGTGCCTGCCACTGGGGGCTGAAAATTCCCCTCTCTGTCCCTCTCCTCCCCTGCCTTTGTTGAGGAGGATATTTGCTACCAGTGCTCAGGTCTTCTGGCTGGTTGTTCTGGAATCCCCCGTCTTGTGCTCATCTCGAGGCAGAAGAAATGTCGAGAGTGTCCATATAGCTAGGCAGGCCCAGCATGGGGTGGTCTGCTAGCTTCTTAAGACCTGTCTTTTATTTTTTTCTTTTTGAATTTTTTTTTTAAACTGAAGTATAGTTGATTTCCAGTGTTGTGTTAGTTTCAGGAGTACAGCAGGATAATCCCATTGTACGTACATATATGTTTTATCTTTTTTCAGGTCCTTTGCAAAGCCTTATAGGTCATTACGAAATATTGAATCTAGTTCCTGTGCTATACAGCAGATCCTTGTTGGTTATCTGTTTTATATATAGTAGTATGTATCTGTTAATCCCAAACTCCTAATTTATCCAACTCTTCCCCTTTCCCCTTTGATAACCATAAATTTGTTTTCCATGTCTAGAGATCTATTTTCTGTCTTGTAGTTAAGTTCATTTGTATCATTTTTTTTTAAGATTCCACATAAGAGCGATATCATATGATATTTGTTTTTCTCTCTGACTTACTTCATTTAGTATGAAAATCTCTCGGTCAAGTCCTGTGTTTTAATTTTGTCTTCTTTTCTTCAACGGGAGAAAGAATCCGGCTTATTAGTTTAGTTAATTAAGGAGGGTTGTTTTCTTTCTTGTTTGGAATAGGCTTGAATGTATTTTGGAGGGCTAATAAGACTCTGAAAGAACCTGCCTTTTTTGCTGAATGTTCTGGAAAACCTGATTGAATGAACATTCGCATAAAAAGGGCAATGTATGAAGACAGTTTCTTCTAGCTTTTAAATCTAAAAATTCAGAATCTTCCCCCTTTTGCATTTTAGTTTTTATATCTCCAGGCTGAGATATTTTTATGAAAGATACCTTAGAAAATTGGACAATAATGATATTTTTGAAAACTCTTTTAAGAGAGTGAAGAAGAAGAAGAAAAATGTTTTTTTCTTCACCTTAGTCATTTAATCATTCATCTGCTCCACTTTGGGCAGGGAGTGCGAAGTTATATAAAAAGCAGAGACTTATGTCTCCCAAGCTGATAAGGCACAAGCCATTAGTAATTCAGAGGGAGGAAAAACAGAGGGGAAAAGCGGATTCTGACAGAGGCCTTTGGGAATACAGAGGATTTTGATAGCCAGCTCTGGGTGGAGAATATTCAGAGATGGCAGAATCGGAGATGCTGTCGTGGGAAAACACAGGATCTGCTCACAGATTTGCTTGGACCTGATGGAGCATGCTTGGGGTGAGTTCAGTCCTGAGAGAGACGACTGGGGCGGTTAGCAAGGACTTTCTTTTTCTAATGCTTTTCTCTGTAAGGTAAGACATCCTTTACTGACTGGCTTCCTATCAAAGTCGTGGGAAGCAAAGTGCTAAACGTGTACGGCTAGAAATGAAATGAAACTCTGATTATCTCGCATCAGCCAAGATTTTACTTGGAAAACAGGTCAGAGTATTATTTGTGCAACTCCAAGACCTATCTGCATCCTAAATACAGCAGACAAGCAACGCTCCATTTTCAGAAGGAGAATGACAGTGAGTTGCGGCATTTTCCATCCAAGGTCTTTTTTTTTTTTTTCCCCTCAAAAATCGAACACCAGCCTAATAATTTTGGACTTCGCTCAGGGGGCAGGTCTTCCCTGGTGTGAACCACTTGTGATTCTCTTCCGTGTTTAGGAACCTTAGGTCTGTTTCATTTTCTTTATTTCTTTTTGATGTTGGGATTGTGGTTTGGAGGAAATGACCTCTCTACTGCCTCTCAGAGAGGCTACGGTCTTGAGGACCTAAGTGTTTGCATAAAGAGTATTTTGAAAAGCAGCCAAAATGTCATTCATGAGTGATTTGTTTTGGTTTAGGAGAGTGGGTGTGGTAATCTGTTGTTTCCACTGCTGAAAAGGAGCCTTTTCTTTCCCACGCATATCTCCCCCTTCTTCACTAACAGCTCCACACGAGTGATTGTGCCCTCCACGCCGTCCTGTATGTGCCCTTGCACTTTGCCATATCAGCCACACCACCTGAAAAGCTGAGTCAGTGTTGGGAATGTAAACGGTGGCCGTTCGTTGCAGGCTGTCCCACCTTTTCATGTAGATTTCTGCTGGGCGCTCACTTTATCCTCTGCGATGTCGCTATTTTCCAGTGACTGGTTTTATTACTTCCAAGGCGCAAGGTGTTAATTCTCGAGTGATTAATAATGCGCCTGTGAGTTTGTTCTTCAGACTTGGGCTTCTGCAAGATTGCCTTAACTTTGATTCTGCTCTGGAACCTAAGGTCTGGAGTTAATGTAGAAGCCACCTTAGCTATCAGTGAGATGGGGAAATGATATTCTGGGGCTAGTGTTTCCCGTTGCCAGAGAACCGTAGGAGAGTCAGACCCAGGTGGCGCTTCCCTAGAGAACAGGTGGACTTGCTGCCTTTCAGAATGCCTTCTCCTTTGATATCTCTTCCTTCCTTATGATGCCAGAGAAGCTGGTAGCAGAGATGTAGTCAGGTTTGTCCTAGACTTTCCAGGCTGGAGCATTTAGCCTGTGCTCTTTATTTATTGACTGTACTGGTGCTACCCTCACTGCTAGGCTCTGACAAACTGAGGTCAACGGCCATGGAATCCTGGAACATCAGAGAGGGAAGGGACCGCAGAGATGGTCACCACCTTCTCTTCCTTATGGCAAAGGAAGGGCTCAAGAGATACCAAATGCTTGTCCAGGGCCAACAGAGCCAAATAGTGGTGGACATAGAACCCAGATCTCCCTATTCCCAGTTGAGTGTTGTCCAGCATTCCCCAAGTCTCGCAGTGGCTGGGCTTTCTCTGATGCACTCACCAACCTTCAGCTGGATGCTGGTAGCAAACTATGATAAAGTGAATGTTTCCCTAGAGTCTTTTCTCTGCCCTGAGCTTGAGCCTGGCATGTCAAATTTTGGCTCTTTCATATTCAGCTAGACAATTGTTTTCATTCATCCAGTATCTGTTCCTCCTTCTCTAAGAGCCTCTGGGTGGTCTCCTGGGAACCAGGAGGTGCATTACCTTAGTCTGGCTGCTCCACCAGCATGTGACCTGAGCTAGGTCTTTTAGACCAGCTCTCCCAGGACTGTTTGCAGACACAAGCACACGGCACAGCATTTGAAAAGTATAAAAGCATGTGTGGTGCAAAGTAAGTCTTCTCCTCTCCTCACTCTCCCATCCACTCATTTCCCCTCCCCCAAAGGCCAGCACTATTCCCAAATGTCTTTTGTACCTTTCCAGAGATTTTCTATATACTGACAGATATTTATGTACCTTTTTTTTTTTTCTCAAATGAACGAACACTGTATCTTAGAGATCTTTTCGTATTTGTACATTCATTTAAATGACTGCATAGCTTTTCATTGTATGGGCACATCGTTTACTTAACCAGCCTGTGGCTGTCTTCAGTTTTCTGCTTCTGTAAATAATGTTATAATAAATATCCTAATACAGGCATACCTTGGATTTATTGGGAGTTTGGTTCTGGACCGCTGCAATAAAGTGGATTTGCAGTAAAGTTAGTCACTCAAATTTTTTTTTTTTTTTGCTTTTTAGGGCCACATCCATGGCATATGGAAGTTCTCTGGGTAGGGGTTGAATTGGAGCCGCAGCACAGCCACAGCAATGTGGGATCAAGCTGCATCTGTGACCCATACCACAGCTCATGGCAACGCCAGATCCTTAACCCACTGAGCGAGGCCAGGAATCGAACCCATATCCTCATGACTACTAGCGGGGCTTGTTTCCACTGAGCTACAGTGGGAACCCTGGTCACTCAAATTTTTTGTTTTCTCAGTGCATATACGAGTTATGTTTGTCGTAGTCTGTTATGTGAATATTTTTAGAACAATGTCCACGAGTGTACATACCTTATTTAAAAAGTACTTTAGTGCTAAAAACTGCTGACCTTCAGCTGAGCCTCTAGTAAGTCATAATTTTTTGGCAGTAATAATATCAAAGATCACTGATCCCAGAACCCCATAACAAATATAATAATAGTGAAAGCATTTGATGTATTGAGAGAATCACCAAAATATGATACTGAGAAACAAGGTAAGCAAATGCTGTTGGAAAAATGGCTTGCTTGCGGCTGGATTGCCACAAACCTTAGATGTGTAAAACACCGATATCTATAAAGATCAATAAAACGAGGTATCTATCCCTGTACGTAAGATTTTCATGTAAAACATCTGTAGTAATACCTAAGAATAGAATCGTTGGATCAAAGAATATGTATTTTCAATTGTAAAAGAGGTGGTCAAATTGCTTTCCATAGGTAGAGTTTGCAGCAGAGTTTATATATGTGTATGTATATGTATGTATGTTATGTATGTATGTTTATGTGTTCATATGTAGAGACCACGGGACGCTGTGCCTGTTTTCCCCACATGCTCACCAGCACAGTGTATTAACAGACTTTTTGCAAATGTGATTGGTGAAGAATCACCAGTGAAGAAGCTGAGGCTCAGGGAGGTGAAGTGACACTGTTAAGGTCAGAGAAGTAGTGAGCGACAGAGCTGGGGTCTGCAGTGAGCAGAGGCAGTCTGGGTCCAGAGTCTGCCCTCTGAATCACTATAATAATCTTAGCTAAAGCTCCATTCTGGTACTTAAAACTAAAGAATCCTGCTGGCAGATTTAGAGGTTCAGGCAAGGAGCACTCATATTTCCTGGGCTGGTAAACGTGGGAAGTTGTTCTTTCACCATGGAGTTGTGTGCCAAGTCAGCTGAATCGGTCCAGGCAATCAGAGCAGTTGCTCTGGCCTCCAGTGATGTCATTATGCAGTGGACTTGAGTTTTATACGAGAAGTAGGAGGCCCCTTATCCTGCCAAGTCTAAGGGCCCAATGCTGTAGCTCTTTTCATCAATGGAAGGGGAAGGGGGGGCCTCCTTGCCCCGTGGAGACATGGCACATTGCCTGATTTTCTGTTTAAAGTTACATTCCTGCTGCATTCTGTTCTGAGTTTCCACGAATGAGCCTCCTTGGCCTCTCCTGCTCACCTGTGTCCTTCCTTCATCTGTCAGTCTTCTTCATCAGGTCACTGAAACAGGGACTCATTGTCTGTTCTGGGCCCCTTTCTGCATGGCCATCAAACGGTGAGTTGAAGCCTTTCACCTGCCCGCACAATTCCTGGTGAGAGGTTATTCTAGGAGGACTTTGAGATTATTAGGGAGTGGTTAGAATTCTATTTCCCAGGAAAGGCAAGGATGAAAAGACATCTCGGGAGAGGTGGAGAGCTTTCCTTTGAGCCCTTCGTCAGCCTGTTGAGCCACAAAGGGAACTCGGGACTTCTGAAGTGAGTTTTACAGAGTGAGGAGGGTTTTGGCAGCTGGAGAAGAGGATGGAAAGAGAGTAGACCTTGCCTACTGAGAGAACAGCCTGTGTCATGATAGAGGCCGGGAAATGCAGGTTATAGTCATGCCCCCTAAAGTGAGGCTGGCAGTGCCCTAAATTCGTCTCTTTCTCGAATTCTCTGACTCAGGAAATGGTACCACTACCCACGCAGCTCTTCAGGCCAGAAGCAGAGGACTCCTCCTTGAAACTTCCCTCTTCCCACCCCACGTACCCAGTCTGAGAACTTTTACTCCAGACAGACCCACTTCTTTACATCTCTGCTGGTACCAGTCTGGTCCAGGACACCATCCCCACTCCCCTGGGCTATTGTAGTAGCTGCTGTTGTTTCCTGTATTCTTTTCACAGCAGCCAGGGCAGTGTTTTCCATTGCAGATCTAATCATGCCTCCTCCTGTATCAACTCATTCATGCATTCCAGTTGCATTTAGGATAAAGATAAAAATATTTGGGAGTTCCCGTCAGTGGTGCAGTGGAAACAAATCTGACCAGGAACCATGAGGTTGTGGGTTCAGTCCCTGGCCATACTCAGTGAGTTAAGGGTTTGGCGTTGCCATGACCTGCGGTGTAGGTCGCAGATGCGGCTCAGATCTGGCATTGCTGTGGCTGTGGTGTAGGCCGGCAGCTGTAGCTCCGATTCGACCCCTAGCCTGGGAACCTCCATATGCCGCGGGTGCAGCCCTAAAAAGCAAAAAAAAAAAAAAAATTTCTGCTCTTAGCCCATCTCCCTTCCCTCCAGCCTCTTCCCTCTCTGTATTCCTTGCCACTTTGACATTTTCTCAACATCCCTTCTGCAAGCATGCCCTAGTAGTCTAGAGCTGTGCCCAGGTGCCTGCTGTCGGCCCTGCCTAAAATGAGGCCTGTACTTCCTCTTCACCTGTGAAAACGCTAATAAAAGTCAGTTCACTCTTCAAGGTATGACTGAAAGGCACCTCTTCTATGAAGCTTTTCCCGGGTTTCTCAATCTTGCTTATTCTCTGGGGCGTGCTCATAACATTTTGTATCTACCTCTCATGTGACATCCACATCATGCCTTTTTCTTCAAGGCCTTTATACATGTTGTTCCCACTTCCCCTAACATCTTCTTTTGTTAAAACATAGATCATTTCTATTCATTTTTCAGATCTTAGCTCAGTTTGCCACTTCCTTAGGAAAGACTTCTTTGACCTGTCTAACTAGTCAGCTCCCTGTGCTGTACTTGACCGTTGCCCACATGAAAACCATGCCCAGAAACGCCGGCTTTATTCTGGAGGCCTTGAGTAGTTATGGCAGGTAGAACTTGGGACCACTTATCTGTCTCATGAAGGCCCATGCTCCCAGAGACATTAAAATAGACAAAATAGAAGTTCCTGTAATGAGCCTGACTAGTATCCATTGAGGATGTGGATTAGATCCCTGGCCTCGATCAGTGGGTTTAGGATCTGACATTGCTGTGAGCTGTGGTGTAGGTCACAAACACGGCTTGGATCCCACGTTGCTGTGGCTGTGGCCGGCAGCTACAGCTCCAATTCGACACCTAGCCTGGGAACCTCCATATGCCACAGGTGCAGCCCTAAAAAGCAAAAAAATTAGAAGAAATAGTGGAAGGGATTTTTTGGTAATTGATTCGTGAATCTCCTAAACCATCATCCATTGACAAAGAACTGGGAATTGTTGATCATATCTCAACTAGAATGTGAATAGCCATGTAGTTCTTTGTACAGATTCCTCCCGGTTATTGGAATCCAAGCCAGTTCCATAGTATTAGTTTGGGTACTGTTCTCTGCAATAAAGCAGCCCTCACCAAATTTTCTTTGTAAGAGGCAAGTCCAAAGTGTTCAAGTGTTCTGGGTAAGCCTCATGGTGAAGCCATTGTCCAGTTCTTAATAAATTATGGGCAGATGAGTGAATTGGTGAGTAGAGGAGAGGCTGCCTCTGAACCTCAGTTATACCCTCTGTAATATTCCTTTCCTCATGTCACTGTCTTCCAAACATCATTCACCATAGACTTTAAGAAAGGCCGGGGCTCCTAGCAGGTGGTCACGTTTTTCTCTCCCTTGCCATATATTAGCAATCCCAAGAACCTTGGCCACCATCCTTTTCTGGTCAGGAAGTTCAAAGGCCATTGTCCTTGGCGCTGCCCTATGCTTGTCTAAGTTGAGAGTCATGGGATAAATCAGGAACTGTCAAGGGTCCATCCATCTTGGCACTTGCAGATTCTGGACAGTGGTTTTAGAAGTGTCACTGAGAGGCCGTTCTTTCGTATTCTTCTTGTGCGGATGCCCAGAGTTACCATCCAGCTTGAAGGGACCAAGAGGCTCTCCGGCCCATCATATCCTTGGCGCAGGTACAAGAATCCTCATGCTGACTGAGTTAGAATCTCCTGGTGAGAAGTGATTTGTTGTCTTGATTAGAATGTAAACACTCGCTGGAGTTGAGTTTTGTCTCTCATGTGAGTTTTATTATAGCCTTCTGTGTTTATAAACATGTCGCGAGCATGAGGGAGAAATGTGATAACCTTCAAGCCCCCAGGAGAGTATCTGTTTGTTTTCTCTATGGGCTGAAATTAAGATAACTTTGCATCCCTCTCTGAGTGTCCCGATCCTTCTTGCTTTGACTGGCTCACATAGGAGGGTGCCCAAATTGCCATTTCCTAATTGTTACATCTTCTTCTAGTAGCGTCTTCAGCTGGCATCTGCTAGAGGGGTGCAAAATCCAGGTAAGGCTTTAGCTCAATCTAAGTGAATTTTTTTTTTTAAAGATTTAATGTGTCGGAGTTCCCATCGTGGTGCAGCGGAAACGAATCTGACTTAGGAACTATGAGGTTGCAGGTTTGATCCCTGGCCTTGCTCAGTGGGTTAAGGATCTGGCATTGCTGTGAGCTGTGGTATAGGTCGCAGATATGGCTCAGGTCTGGCGTTGCTGTGGCTGTGGCTGGCAGCTGTAGCTCTAATTAGACTCCTAGCCTGGGAACCTCTGTATGCCACAAGTGTGGCCCTAAAAAGCAAAAAAAAAAAAGATTTAATGTGTCAAGCATTAGAGAAAATGAAGAGTTGTTACTCCCATGGAGCTTACATGCATGTTAAGGACACACATAAACATAAGGCATGATGTGGATGTCAAATGAGACGTAGAAACAAAATGTTATGAGCACGCCCTAGAGAATAAATCAGATTGAGAAAGCTGGGGAAAGCTTCATGGAAAAGGTACCTTTCAATTGTACCTTGAAGAATGAACTGACTTTTATTAGCGTTTTCACAGGTGAAGAGGAGGGACGGGCCTCATTTTAGGCAGGGCCGACAGCAGGCACCCGGGCACAGCTCTAGACTACTAGGGCGCGCGTGTAGAAGTGATGTAGTGCCTTGTCACCCGTGCTTCCAGTACCTATTTGGGGTGGGATGGAGGAATGAGGGGCAGGCACCTAGGAACTAGAGAACATGTGAAAAGGAGAGAATGGAGCCAGCAATTGAAGAGTCTTCAATGGCGAGCTGAGAACTTTAGCCTTTATTTTGGAGATCATGGTGGGAGTTGGTTTCAAAGACATTTAAATAGGAAAGTGGTTCAAAGTGGTGGGTTGGGGAGGGGTGGACTGGGGGTTTGGGATTGGCATGTGCACACTGACGCATGTGGAATGATTGGCCAACAGGTTCCCACTGACTAGCACAGAGAACTCTACCCATTGTTCTGTGATCAGATCATCTATGTGGGAAAAGAATCTGAGAGAGAATGGATGTGTGTGTATGTATGACTGAGTCACTTTGTTGTACAGCAGACATGATCACAACACTGTAAATCAACTATATTTCAATAAAACTTTAAAAAATGAAAAGAAAAAAAAACAACAACTGGTATCAGCACAGAGGATAGACGGTAGGGAGGAGAGGCTGGGGGCATGGAGACCTGTCACAGATATTCTGATGAGCAATAATGAGGTTCTGGACCAGGCAGTAGCAGAGGAAATAAAAGAGAAGGATGAATTACAGAGTTTTGTTTTCAAAGAGGTAGATGGCACTTCCTAATTGGCTGTTAGGGATGAGAGGTGAGGGAGAGTCACAGGCAGTTTTACAAGATGTCTAGTCTTAGTTACTAGACGGATGATGGAAGACACCACTTACCAAGCGAAGGAACCGAAGAAGAGGATGTTTAGGGCCGTATTGAGTTTGAGGAGCCAGCAGAGCATCTAAGAAGATTTGGAAATCTCAGATCTGGAGCTTGGTAGAGATGCCAGAGCCAAGTGTCAATTTGGGCTTCAGATGCGTGTCTTCAGTAGACCTTCTTCCCAGGCCTGTCATGTGCCAGGCCAAGTTCTCCCACGTGTTCATCCGTGCTTGAAAGCTCCTGACACGCGGCAGCCAACTACATGGAGACAGAGGAAGTAAGAGGGGTGAGGGACAGCGAACGCAGATGAAAGAGTCAGGGGCATCACAGGCAGAGTGTGCAGTGATCCGGTATAAAGGACAAGCACAGGAGAGCCAGTGAAACAACCGCAGATGGCAGAGAGGTTCGAAGACAACCAGGAGCAGATGGGAGAACTGAAGGAGCGTTAGTGCCGAACCCTGCGGAGAATTCAGTAGTGTGATCCCACTTAGGAGCTGACTCTGCGAAAGTAACACTGCTGTCTTATCAGAAGGACAGTGATCACCCCTCCAGACCCTCCTATTGAATTCAGCATGGAAAATTCCAGTAGGACGGTAAGGGCGGAAGGACAAGGTGGGAGAAGACAGGCGGACCTGTCCGTGCATTTTTGTGATCTGATGTTCAAGGAAGTTTCTCAGAGCAGTTCTGTGCGCCAGGGACTTTACAGGTGCCTGAGAAGAGGCACGTTTTAGCCAGATGGGGGCGCTGCTGTTAGCTTTCTCCTGAGTTCCTCCAGCAGTCGGCCTGTAAACATTCAGCTGCCCAATAACTGACTAAATAAAAGCTGGCCTACAGACAGAAACATTTTAATTTGCAAAGCCATTGTTGTGTTCAATCACAAGTGAGAGGCAACTTGGCCATGCATCTCCAAAATGGCACTGGGCGCCTGCTGTGGCCTTTGCAATTTATGTTGGAAACGAACATTGAACTCTATGGCATAAAAACGGATTGTTGATTTTGTGATTAATTTGGTCTCTGAGGCCAAGGAAACTGTTCATGCTGGATATCCGTTAGAAAGTTGTGATAGTATTTGTGGAGCAAAACGAAAAATCAATACTGAAATTACAGGATCGTGCTCTTAAAATCCAGGGTGCGTTTTGTTGCAAATTGCATGGAAGGAACCGACCCCCAAAGGGACAGACATATCTTCATTATTGCACAAATATGTGTCTGATGTGGAAAAGCCAAGGAAAAGGGTTGGCTGTTATTAGAATGTAGCTGGGCTACCAGCAGAAGGATCAGATTGTTGCAATTTCAAGGAAAACCTCAGCTAGTAATTTCTAGAAGGGTTGAGCAGCCAGAAGCCAGGATACCTGGGTTATGCTTTAGCCTCCGCTAATCATATGCTTCTCTTTGGATGAACCTCTCACCCTCCCCAGTGTGTTCTGTGGTTTTACATGTTAGGGCTTCTAGAGATGCACTGAGTGGAAAGGAGTGTCTTTCATTAGCATCGTTGTGAATAAGACACCCAAGGGGCTTGTTGACGTTTTCCATTCCTCGAAGTGGGAATATACTTCTTTTCTGTTCAGCCCGTCCCTTTTAGAGAGCGTGTGGGAGGGATTCCTTTCCGTGTTGTGCCTTTTGTGTTGGCAAAAGCAAATGATCCCTGCCTGCCGGGGCAAAAGCGCCATCAACGGACCGTGTTAGGTCGACTGCAGATGTGGAAGGTAGAATCTTTTATGGATAGAAGGGAGTGTCGCAAGCCAGGAAATGACCTGCCCGTGGGTACAAACGTTGGCAGCAGTGCCACGGTGAGAAGATGCTGTCTCAACATCCAGGCAAAGATTCCTTCTGTGATCCTACCTGTCATTTTCCGAGGTCAAGCTGGGATTAAGTATGATGCATGATCCAGATGAAGTTTCCCACCAGCTTCTTGGCCTTGTCCATCGTCAAGCTCTGTCCTTACAGGTCAGGTCTCCCACTGAGGTCCTAAGCATAAGATCCAGCCTGAAGAAAGCAGAGTTGGTGGAAATACTAAGCGTTCTTTCCAGGGGCCTGCACCTCAAGGGGCCCTTTGGAACCGCTTCTGTTCTATGTGACTATGTGACGGATTGTTACCGGAGGGCTAGGGTTTGAGGTGGGTGGCCCCGGTGTATGGGCCGAGGTGATAATTCGTTTCTTTCCCCCTCTGTTTTGCGTCTCCTCATTTCAGTTTAAGGAATGAACCGTGTGACCTTTTGTAAAATAGAGATTAGCACCGCCGTTTTGAAGTCTCTTTTTGTGATCTCTCTGAGGAGCTGACTGTCTGCAAAAGAAACACTTCTTTCTTGTCAGAATGGCAGCGATTACCCCACAATTTGGAAAAACTCCAGCAGCTCCATCCACTGAAAAAACGAACTTGACTTGATGCATGAAAGTTGGGTGTATCTGATGAGTCAGAGGCAGCAACATGTCCTTGTGTCTGATGAGGCGCTTACAGTCAGAGCCGGTGAACGTCAGGGGTAAAATAAACCTTAATCTCCGAAGGAAAAACCCTGGCGCGTGAACCTGTTCCCACTAGAAATGCTGTACACCTCGCAAACCGTGCAGGTTTTCTGTTGGGGGCAACATCAAAGCCCGGAGACTTTAGAGATTAGAGGGTGTGTGACAAACAAAACTTGGCCCGTGGCCCGCTCTTTCTGAGATTTGGGCCTGTCCCTTGCCTTTCTTTCACCTCCTTAGGACTTCCTTTCCACCTGAGAAGCGGGAACTCTCACCTCTTCAGTCTGGGGCAGGCCTTGGTGGCCTGGGCGGTGTCAGCCGGGCCTCCGGCCCTCGTCTCTACAGCGTTGTCCCGCCCAGTGGTCCCCAGTGGTGGACAACACCTTCTCACGGTCACTTCCCCTTCTTTGTGGAGGACTTTTCAGAGCCCTTTGCTGACCGTGAGAAGATCAAACAGCAGGAAGAGAGTGATTTCCCTCAGCATAGACAAAGGAGTTCATCTTTTACTTGCCATTTCTTTTCAAACCCTTTTCTCTGCTGTCTCAGAATAAATGCCTGTGTCTTTTGGTTGGTTTGTTTTTCTCTTGACCTTTCTCGCCGTGTCGGGGATGCCTTGGTGCTCCCTCTCGTGCAGATTGGAAATAAGTGACTCTGTTTTTTGTTCCCATGACTTAACAAGAAAACTCTTCTTCAGTAACATCTTTTTTGGGAAAGTCAAGGGTGATAAGGTTCGGATTAAAAAAAAAACAACTATTTTAAAGGAATTATGTTCTCTCGAGTCAAACATCCAGGCCTCCTGCCAAGTGCCCTGTAAGATCTGGCCTGTGGCTGCTTCTCAGGGCGGTCAGATAGCAAGGAGAAGACAGAGCGGGGAGGCGAATGGCTTTCAGGGTAAACCCCACAGCGTAAAATCCCATTACTGGAAAAGCGCTTTGTGGTTAAGGCCAGGTACTCCCAAGTGGGAAGATGGTGCTGCTGAATGGTTAAGGGACTCACTGAAATATCTTAAATTGTCCCCGTTAAACATGTAAGCATCCTTAGAGGTCAGGCAGAGCTGAAACTTGAACAGCTGTACAACAAGCATCTGAGATTGTTTTTAATTGTGTCCCCTTTCTCGAACAGCAGTAATTCTTGTTGATATTGTCAAGAACCTTTCCACTGAGCACAAGCACACCATACTTGAAGGTCAAATGCTTAACCCTTCTGCATGGTTACAATGAAAATGGACCCTTTTGTTTTCATTAATGTATACCCCAGCCGCGCACATGGGGAGAATGGGGGCCTCAAGCGCTCACCCAGCTGAAGTAACTTATTGTCAGAGGGCCACAAAGAGAGCATATTTTCGTTTTCATACCACAGTCGCTCCGCCTTTGCCTGTGCACCCAACCACGAGACAGTAGGCCCATTTATCAATGGCCAGAATTTGGGGGTACCATTTTGTTCCTGTGACCTGTGTTACTTTTTTACTGACCCGACCAAATTGCTTAAAATTTTTCCCTTTCTGCTGTCAGTGTTGAAAGCTGCTTAATGTCTCTGAAATGATTCTCCCCCACCACCTTTTTTTTTTTTTTTTAACACTTTACATTCCTGTTTACCACAGCACCTGTTACTGTAGTAGACCATGAAATCACAAATGTTATGCGGCTCTTAGTGACCTATAATACTTTATTAAATATAAATAAGGATCTCCTGACTCTGGGGTGGTGTAGGAAAGCCAGAGGGCTGAAGATGCACGTATATTTATTCACGTTTATTTATTCGTTGGGGGGGGGACAATCAGGAAAGTATGCTGTTGTGTCTGTTTGTTGGTTAGGCAAGAAATCTTTCTTTTCTGCTCCTTAAGAGTTAACCAAAACGAAAGGGGCCAGTTCAGCAAACATTAAATATGAGCCTCCAACATGAAGGCTTCATTGTCACTGAAACAAAAATGCCGCAGCAGGTGGTAGACTTGAACAGGAGGGAGGAGGAGGTTCAGTTGTTGCCCATTTTTCTAATCCTTTCAGAAAACCCATTGTCTCAACCCCAAAGTTAAAGTGTCTCTGCTCAGTCTCACGGAGACGATTTCAGCATGAAAGGACTGTGCCCATCACGGGTTTTCTACAACGGTTTAATCTCTGGGTGTGGAATGTATAACCACTCCACAAGACAGGAGAGGCAATTATCTCTATAAGATGAGCCAATAATATCTGCTTATCAAAGCATAAAACTGTTGTGCGCGCAGCCCGTCAGAGTTCAGGAGGAATTCGTGCCAACAGCAGCAGTGTTAGCGGGTTTTGAGA
The DNA here is from genome assembly GCA_004024745.2 of Catagonus wagneri. Lineage (NCBI taxonomy): Eukaryota > Metazoa > Chordata > Mammalia > Artiodactyla > Tayassuidae > Catagonus > Catagonus wagneri. The sequence continues at coordinate 3,034,668 of PVHT020000180.1, forward strand.
TGGTATGACTCAAGACAAAAATGGGGGAGTTTTTATTGTTGTTGTTGTTGTCATCCTTGGGGCTCTCAGTGCAGCTTTGTGGTGGCCACGTTACCTCTTTTAAAAGCTAAAGTTAAACCCTTCACAGTCTATACCTATTTCGTTGAGGGTATAGCTTTTTAAAAGGTATTAATAGTCAGAGGTGGCATAATTGCTTTCTCTCCCTAAAAATGAGTAAGATGTCGTTTATGGCTCTAGAACTCAGCATTCTCTAAATGGGAGGCATTAAAAGATGAGGTCAAGGGCAAAGGCAGAGTACTGCTCAGCTTGCCACGACTGCACCTGCTAAATGGTCGGGACCAGGTATCCCAAGCCTGGGCCCCTCTGTATTTGCGTGGATCTATCATGATTGTTTCTTTTACTCCAGATCACAGTTGGAATGCTTTAAGAAAACGGAGGCAGCGTAGCGATAGTTGTCTTTTAAAAAATTCCTGAGAAGTCTGGAGTTGAAAAATCTCGTTTCCATAACCTTCGGGCACACATTCTGATGAATTTGTAGATGTTCTTTAAGTCATATTCTATTTTTTAATTAAAAAAGTTTTTTATGGCTGTGCCCGCGGTATGTGGAAGTTCCCAGGCCAGGGATTGAACCCCTGCCACAGCAGCGACCCAACCTACAGCAGTGACAATGTTGGATCTTTAACGTGTTGAGCCACCAGGGAACTCCCTCGGTCATGTTCTTATACTCACTGCTGATGTGAACAGTGAGCTTATTCCTAAGCAGAAAGAAGCTACGTTTCTGTTGCTTAAGTTTCTGTTGCTTAAGTCGTACGTGAGATCTCATGATGGCTGCTGTCAGCGGCCCTGGACGTGTAAACAGAATCGCATCTGCCAGACTCAAGGCCTTTTGTAACCTTCTAGATAAGACTAGCATTCGGAAGTTATTGTCTCCATCTGACACTTACATTCCCTTCATATTGATATTCATAAATGTGAGAAGGGTAAAAAAAGTCCTAAATGATGTTTTCATTTTCATCCTTGACTTAGCCATTATAGCTAGGAAGGGCCTGAGATATCTGAGGCAGATCTGGGTGGAAAGATAGTTTGATAGAGGAGAGGCTCAGCACGCATTTGGTGGTTTTAGTCTGTACTCAAGAAACGATGCTCTTCCGTGTGACCTCAAGGTCCAAGTGGGACTCCAGACAGTCAGGAAGGGAGCCACTGTTTCTTTCCATTTCTTCTCTGAACCCCCTAGTCTGTTACTGAAATCATCATCCAGAGCTTAGCCTCGTTCACCCCAGTTCTTCTAACCGCCCTCGCTCTGCCGCCCTCAGCAATGAGATCCCGGCCCAGGGATTGAGCTCTTGCGAAATGAGTTTGCTCATATTGCCAACCAACCTTGTGGGGCTGTTGGAAGGATTAAATGAGATGCTGTGTCCCAGAAAGTGTTCCAGGTCGTTTATGTTAATGTTTATGGCTCGTGGGTAAAGGAGTGAACTCGCACCGCCTAGGCTTGAATCCTGACCCCGCCCCTTGCTAACTGTGTGACGTGAGACTAGTTACTTAATATTTGTGTGTCCTGATTTTCTTCTGTATAAACTGGGATGATAATAAAACCTGCTTCCCCGACCTGTTATGAGAATGTAATGAGGAATCCATGAGAAGTGATCAGGACAGGGCTTGCTTGGCACGTGGTAAACATCCAGTAGTTTTTGCTGTTGTTTCCGTTATTGTGACTAATACCTTTCTGATGATATTTGCCATGGCCACTGAAATGTGTTTTCCTTTGCATAGCTATTAGTAATGCTTCCGTTGATATGTACTTGAAGTGCTGGTTTGGTAGGCACTTAAGTAGGTCCTGAATTCCTATTTGAGAACTACACCCCTAAATTGTGTGTGTGTGTGTGTGTTCTCTGAATAGGTGTGTGTGTGTTCTCTGAGTAGGTGTGTGTGTGTGTGTGTGTGTGCGTGCGTGCGTGCGTGCGCTCTGAGTAGGTATGCGCCAAACAGCAAACGATGCTGACATTGAAGCCTTGGTAGACAGTGCTCTTTACAGAGAGTGGCCCAGGCAGGGGTCGCGTTTATCTTTGGTAGATGTTATCTAAGGACGAGTGCGGCACCTCTGCCCACGTGACTGTCACTGAATTATCTTTCCCTTCCAGATTGCTACTTCATTTAGAGTTTTAATAGTCACACTGTCAATAGCATAAGCTACTCCATTACAGCAAGACATAGCTCTGACCTAAGGAATCTTAAGAAAAGTAAGATTTTTTTTTAAAGGGTGGGCAGATGTATATGAAATGTATTAGCTATATCTTTCTTCTTACAGATCCACATTTTAGTTTTCATTGCCTCAAAGTGAAAAGGATAAGAGTGCTTAGCAGATCAGGATTAAATGATAATGTTAAGGTTATGCTGGGCCATGAACAGGACAGTTTAGTAGAGTAACTGGTTTATAAATCAACATCAGTTCCAAGAGCTTTATTGAATTCGGCAGTTAATTTACATAACTCCCTTGGCCACCCTCCACCCCATGTAAATATCTCATTTCCCTACCTGGATTGCAAACTCCTGGTGGCCAGGTGCGGTGATACTCAAATCGATTGACTTATTACATTGGATTTAGCCTTCAGAAGAGTGTGGTCTGTATGTATTGGGCCTAGAGTTGGAACTCCTAATTTCTAGTCATAGTTTGACTCCTATACTGACTTTTTTTTTTTTGTCTTTTTTAGGGCCGCACCTGCAGCATATGGAGGTTCCTAGGCTAGGGGTCAAATTGGAGCTGTAGCCACCAGCCTATACCACAGCCATAGCAACGCAGGATCTGAGCTGCGTCTGTGACCTACACCACAGCTCACTGCAACACCGGATCCTTAACCTGCCGAGCAAGGCCAGGGATCAAACCTGCGTCCTCACAGATGCTAGTCAGATTCGTTTCCACTGAGCCATGACAGGAACTCCCTCCTATACTAATTTTGATATTGAATGAGTTATTTAGTGCAGCTGAGCCTCAGAATTTTTATCTGGAATAAGGTGGTTAATAATACTTGGTCTACCTAACTCACATAATTTTTATGAGGATTAACATGAGGTAATGTTCATGAAAGCACTTTGTAAAGTGAAAGCCAGTTTACACATAGGTTGGCTTTGGTCCCTGGAGTTGGATGCTTGGGTTAGACTTGGCTCTTTTGCTTACTCATGGTGTAAAATTTGGCCAATTGCTTAATGTTTCTGGTTCTCACTTTTTTTTTTTAAATCTGCAAAATGGAGATGATAATACTTTTATCTCATAGACTTATTTTTAGGATTCAGGGATATAATGCATGTGAGCAGCACCTGGCATGTTGTAAGTGCTCAGTAATGTTAGCTGTTATGACATCACCATCTTCATCATCATCATCATCATCATCATCACCATTGCCTTCGTCATCATCACTGTCATCACCATCATCATTTACCATCACCATCATTGTCACCATCCAGAAGGCATCTGGGTTAGAGATACCAGCTTACGTGGTATAGATGGTTCCCACTGAGCAGGGAGAGAGGTGAAAATAAAGGCTGAGGTAGCAGAAAAATGACAATCTTAGTATCTTTACCATATCTCTAAGTGATTCGTATTCTAGAGTCACTAACACATCGCTTGTTTACCGTGTGTCAGACACTATTCTATAAGGGCCTCATGTGTAAAAATTGAATCCTGTCAACCCTTTGAACAGGTGCTAGAAATACCCTTATTTAACAGCTGAGGAAATGGGTACAGAGAGGCTGTGTCACTTGCCCATGGCCAACTCAGCCACAAACACAGTCAGACTCCAGAACCTGTGTTCTTTCTCCTCATCCTAAAATCCACAGGGGAAGAGAGACCTCCTGATTCGCCAACTGCAGTATTTCCTTCATTACCTGCTCTATATGCTCTGCTTAAATTTGAGTTCTGTGCCATCCAGTTCCCAACTCAGATTCGGAGACAATTTAAAGCACAGAATCGGAGTTCCTTGGTGGCCTAGCGAGTAAGGATCCAGTGTTAGCACTGCTGTGGCTCAGGTCACTTCTATGGCACAGGTTCAGTCCCTAGCCCAGGAACTTCCACATGCTGTGGGCACAGCCAAAGAAATACATAAAGTGCAGAATGGTTGGTATGTAAGTGCATGCACGTGCGTGTGTGTGTTTGTGTGTGAGACCCTTGTTTGCTAAATGTCCCCCAAGCATTTCCAGCTTTACATGTCTAAGATGGGACCCTTCCCTTGCGGCTTTAGCGAGTTCTCCACTGCCTCAGTTACCTCATGTAAAAAAGAAAGGTGCCATTTATATGGTTGTATTTTGGATGAAATGAGATCATATCGATAGAACGCTTGTTGCGATGCCCGACACATAGTAAGCACTAAATAAATACACTTCTTACGGTTAGTCTCCCATTGTGGGGAACAGCTCTAGGCCTGGGGACAGTGGAAGGGTCTCAGCTGGGCATTCTGGCTTTGCTCTCCTGAGCAGTTAAAATTTCCACTAGGGCTTCTGTTGGGATGTTACTAAGAAGGGGTGGGCAGAAGGGGTGGGGGAGCCCATATCTACAAAGGAGTGAATTATAACAAAGAGCCTTTTCTGCTTCAGTTCTTGTGTAGAAAACATATGTTCAGTGATGCAGGCAGCAGTTGGGTTAAAGACACACTGTAGGGCTGCAGACAAAAGGCCTGCACTCTTCCTGCATCACAATGTTCCCAAACATATTCACTTGTCTCACTTGTTAGGGACCGAGCTGTCAGCTGGATCCTCTTGCAAGTGTGATTTCTTCCCCCCACCCCCACCCTGGTTCCTTTTTCAAAGGCTCCCTCTCCCCCTCCCCTTCTCCCCCAATGTTTTACACTTCATATAATCCAGTGTGCATGACAGACCACTTCAGCCTTTGTGCTACTGATGTTTGGGGGAGGGAGGGAGCTGATCTGATGGGGATCTTGGGTAACTTTTCACTGGCCCAGGGCTTGGAAGGCGCTAAGCCACTTTTAGGCCAAACATCATCCGTGGCTCAATTACTTAGCGCTTGGTGTAGCTAGTCATTCTTCAGCTTCAATGCAAAGTTCCGACAACAAATAGATTCGCGCAGTGAGATTCTTAGACATGGCGGCTGGGAACCGGGGCATGTACGTGTCCTGGCGGCATTGGGAGGGTTCTTGCTTTTATTTGTAGAGTGAATAGCTTTTGATGGGAAGACCAAGATAAGGCAAGGCGCTGCCGAAGTCACCAGAGAGAAGCTGGCTGTCGTTATGTGAGATGTGTATATACTGCTGAACTTAATTCTAGATCCAAGTGGTATTGCTCTATGCCGTGGTTGTTGTTAAACCTTTCCATTTTCTCTATTGAAGGTCTTGCAGCTCTGGGAGGTTTGTTTCCTTGGATGACTTGAGAAAAGTACTTTTATGTGTATTACTTTTTATTAGGTATATGTATGTAATATAAAGTATTACACGTAGCACTTTTATGTATTTCCTCTTAGGGCTTCTGTTGAGGCGAATGGACAGCTAGAAATGTAAAGAATGAGCATGTTTGGACTTCTGCCAGTAGTGTGTATTTACTCATTTCACCTTCCCAGTCTCCGTTTTCCTATGAAATAGGAATCACGTTACCATCATACCTGCTAGAACATGCTATCATCACAACAAATTCCCGAGAAGATAGTGGTCAACGAAAACACTCCCTTGTCTTTGTAGAAATCTTGTTGTTGTGTCCTCACCACATCCGTGAGTCCCTTTCAGAGCTTTTGCTCCTTCTTTCTTCCAAGAGTCCTGCTCAGGCTCAACGTTTCACAGTATTATCAGTTGAGTTGTTCATTCTGGAAAGGACCAGAACCTTCCAAGGAAGGGCAGGGTAGCAGGGAGGCAGGGAATTTCCCATTGGCTTAGAGCTCTCAATGGGCTCTTGGCTCATTTCAGCAGTAGAGGCAATTACAGCCCTGCTAATGAATAGGCAGGCAAGTGGAATTTCCCATATATGGTATCTTCTGGTGCAAGAATAATTTCAACACCTAAAGATCCCGAGACATGAAACATTATATAAATATTTTCTAATGAAAAGTGCCAACAAAGTCATCCCCACCAACCTGTGTCAGAACTGACAAAGGAAACTACTGAAGGTATTACAATTTTTTTGTGCTGTCATTTGGAAATCCTTGAAGGGAAAACATTGTGGAAATGTATATCTATTCCCCGTAGAGTGAACGGAACAGTCTGCAAAGATTTCAGTAATGGATAAAGCTAAGCGGCTGTAAGGTGGGATAGAATTGCACCTGAGGTGGCTGGCACCTTCCCCCTTTGCGTGGAGTGGAGTGTCACCCAGAGCCAGCAGTGGAACAACTGGAAAATTAATGGATATTCTTTCCCACGTCGAATGGATTCATTTCACAGAGTGATGGGAAAGGAAGGTGAGGGTAAGGGTGTGTTTGTGGGGCTTTCCCCTCCTGGATAGCTTTTTTTTTTTCCTTCTTGTTTCTCAAGAAAGCACAGGCTTCAGAAGCCAGAATGATTCCTGGGCTCTCTTGGCAAGAATAATTATGCTGTTTCTTTCACCTCTCTGAATTAGCTTTCTTATAGAGGCTGCATGTAATACTGACTAAGTGTAGACTCTGCTGAAACAAACGAATCTATTAGGCTCCTTGGAAAACAGAGGGAAAAGAACAATGATTTTCCAAACTCCATAAAGGTCAAAAAAAGGCTTTCAGTTAAGTATGCAGAGCCTAGAAATCAAATCCCATTTCCTATCATAAGAAGCCCGTTGTTTTAGCCCCAGTAGTTAATGTACTGTATGTGAAAGATTTAAGACTAGTTGGAAAGCTTTGCTTCTGTTTTATTAGGCTGCTATTGAAAAGCCAACAGCGTAACTTCAACTAGGTGCTTTGAGATTTCTTAATGGGCTGTCAGGGGCAAGACACCAGGGCTGTGCTATACTAGCTCTTTCCTGTACGTTAAAACAACAGGGGCCAAGCGATCACATACATAAGTATGAATTACTTGATGCTTTCTCTGTTCCATATGGCCAGCCATGTCTTTGGCAATTAATCATGTTCAAAATCAGTCGAGTGCTCTCTGAAGCATTGAAGTCAACATTTAGCTGTACCTGTGCCAGTGGGGGCAGTGGGGTTGCAGGCGTAAAATAGCGGGATGAGGGGCTGCTGGCGCCAAGGCCCAAGCAGCTGGCTTCTATAAACAACACTTTTTTTTTCCTCTTCATCTTTTTCCCTCTTTCCCTTTCTTTTTCTTTCTTCCTTCCTTCCTTCTTTTCTTTTTTCCTCCCTTCCTTCCTTCCTTTTCCTTCCCTCCTTCCTTCCTTCCTTTCCTTCCTTCCTTTCCTTCCTTCCTTCCTTTCCTTCCTTCTTTTCTGTTGCTTTATTCTTTCTTGCTTACTTTTTTCCTCTCTTCTTCTCTTTCCTCCTTCCCTTTTCTTGCCTGCTTTCTCTCCTTCTCCCTCTGCTTTCTTGCTTTTTTCTCTTCCTTCCTTCCCTTCCTTCTTTCCTTCCTTCTTTCTTTTCCTCTTTCTCTCCCTCTCTCCCTCCCTTCCTGCTCCCTTCCTTTCCCCCTCTCTGTTTGTCCCTTCTTGCCTTCTCTGACACACACATGGATCATTTTTCACCATCATCCACATCAAAACTGCCAACTCGGTTCTGAGGGTCTAGACCTCAGACCCTTCATTCAGCTCAGTGGGCTGACACCCCAGGCTCAACATCTGGGGCAGGCTGTCTTTTCCTCCAGCAGCCTCACCATCCCAGTGGTTACTCCCACAACTGTCCTGAGAGTTCACACGGTACCAGGCAGGTGGCTGTGGTCCTGTAACTCTTAGTGAAACCATCAAGGTGAAAAATGGGAAATACTATGGAAGTGCTTTGGGAAGAAAATTAAGTAATTATTCACATTCATGGCTGTGGTATTTTAGGGTTTAAAAAAAATCAGTATTCCTTATCTTCTGTGATCTTTTCCCCCATTTTTTTCAACACATAATGCTGCTCATGACGGTCATAACGATTTCTAATATGTGCTAAGCATTCTGTATGTGCCCAGCATTGGGCTTTTGCTGGATGATCTCATGTCATTGTCGCAAGAGCTCTGGGTGCTATTACATGTACCCTTTGACAGGTGAGGAAACCATCCAAAGGAGCATTTTCCATGAACTCTTTCCCCACAGACGTTCTTGATTATTCTCAGCCAGCTCCCTCATCTCAATGGGACATGAGGGAGGAGTTCCCATCGTGGCTCAGTGGTAACGAACCTGACCAGTGTCCATGAGGACACTAGTTCGATCCCTGGCCTCGCTCAGTGGGTTAAGGATCCGGTGTTGCCATGAGCTATGGTGTAGGTCGCAGATGGAGCTCCGATCTGGTGTGGCTGTGGCTGTGGTGTAGGCCAGCAGCTGCAGCTCCAACTTGACCCCTAGCTCTCAGAACATCCATATGCTGCGGGTGTGGCCCTAAAAAGGAATAAAAAATAGGACACAAGGGGGAAACACCAAAATATGTCTTGTGGGTATATTTTTGAGGATGCATTTGGTAAACTCTGCTGAGATGTTCATTCACAGAAAGTGGGTCTTGGCAATGAACGGAGCCAAGTGTCTCCTTAGGTGGGAATAAAAGGCCACTCTCTTGTCAGCCTCTTGGAGACCTCTGCCTTTTGTGCCTTCCATTCAAGACAGCCTAGCTTATCTCCCGCCCTCCTTGGTAAGGCTGTGAGGCGCGGGGGAGGGGAGGGTTGAAGACAGCAGCCTAAGTGGTCCAGTAGGTGGGCACCCAGTGGTGACTTGTGTTATCTCTCGGCCGAGGTCATCCAGGATGTGTCTTCTCACATTCCGGAAACAGGGGGAAGAAAGTTTTAACATTGTGTAAACATTAGCACCCCCAAAACCTCTTGCTCCCGGAGGGGGAGATAAAGTAGGCACAGAGGCTGGGAGGAATGTTTATTTGTTCTGCTGGGCTGTGGATCCAAGCGCGCTGGAAGTCCTCGGCGGTGGCCAGTCCAGTTTAGAAAACGTGAAGGCATCACTCAGCGTTGGGCCGCGGAGGCCTCACAAAAGAGCCATCTTAAACTGACAATCAGTAAATGAAGGAAGACCCGGGATCGACCTTTCTTTGATGGGACTAAGGCTATCTCAGTGGGTTCTGTGCCTTTCTTCTAAAAAAAAAAAAAAAAAGGTGGGGGGGAGGGGGAAGAAAGAAGAAAAAACGTGTTCCTGGACTTTTGAAGAGGGGAGCCCTGGTTGGGTTTTTGACAGCCCGTGGCAATGTTGATGTGAGGAAATAGCTTTCCCAGCTGATAACATCTTAAACCAAGTTTCTTCACAAGTTGAACCTTTAGCCCTTATTATCAGTCTGAGCATATCTTTGTAATTCGTGTGTGTAGAGGGGAAATACAACCCTCACAAGGGGCATCTATGAATATAAAAAAGTGTTAGGAATGGCGTTTTTCCCACCAGAACTATAGGACTTTTTTTGGTGGGGCTGAGGGTAGGTAGGTGTTGGGAAAGTGCAAAAGGTGTGCACTTCTGGCATCCTGGTATTTATATGGCTTTTGGCAAACAGCAGCAGATTTTTTCCCCCTCAATGAACTAAGCACAAGGACCACCAGCCGTATTTGCGGAATGGCTCCTGTTTGCGTGCATTTTCTTAGACCAAGTTCTCTGATTTGCACAATGGATGAATGAAGTCTAGGTTTTGGAGTTGAAGACCTTTTGGAAGCTGTTACTCCAAATGAGAAAGGAACCAAAAGAACCGAAGACTTATATACCATTACTAGTAATGAATAAATGCTGTAATTCTCTTTTTATGTTGGAGCGATGACTGTCTGAAAACCTTAAAGGCTACAAATTCTGCATGTGGCACATAAGTCCATATATGCTTTCCTAGAATTAGGACATACTGAAAGCTATTGAATGTAAAAATAGAGCCAGCAAGAATTAGGTGAATTGCTTTAATTTGTTTTAATCGAATGAATTCAGAATTGGGAGATTTTGTCCCAAGAAAGATGTGAAACTTATACCTAAAATTCAAGGCTTCCTGGAACCTAAGAATTTTTTTTTCCTTCATTCTCAGTATCTCCTCCACCCCCACCTCCAGCCCTGGTTATGGATTTTTTTTAACTTAATCTTTCATGCTTAAAGTTTTGAGCCAGAAGAAGCTAAAAACCCTGGGAGGTCCTTAGAATGCTGTGGGTTGCCAGAGTCCAGATGAGTTTTCTCTACTGAAACGGACAAAGTGAGACTTCTTCTTTTGGCTTATTAGGAAAGTAGGCATGGATTAAATGTGATCCTAGTGTGATAAAACTATGTATTTTTAGAGACAGCCATCCCAATGAATATTGTCCATCTAAGTAGTCACCTAGGGATTGCGTATACTTATTTTTTCTCGATGCCATTGTTTAAAACAGGTTTTATAACTTTTTTTTATCTGAGATTTATCTTCGGGAATAGTTTGAATTACACCAAAGCTTGTTTCACATGTTGTTTTTGATCTCGAACAGTACTCTGTGACTGGTTTGTCATCCTTTTCACTAGACCTGCTCTGACATGTCATTTGGTTTCATTTATTCATTCATTTGTTCAACGAGCATCTATCTGGAGTCAGCTTTCAATGACATGGTGCCAAACTTGGTACCTTGGAAGATATTAAGGAGAAATAGGGACCCTATCTGTTCTAACAGAGCTCAGACTCTGGAGGAGGAATATATAAGTAATTGCAGTGGAATATGCCATGGTTTTTGAGATGCTTAGGGGAAGCGCATAAGAAGGGGTGATCCACTCTACTTAATTTGGTAGAAAGTCATGGTTCCTGGAAGACTTCACAGAGGAGTGTCATTTGAGATGTTTCTTGAAGAATGGGTAGTTACTGGTAAGTTATCCAGCCAGGTACAAGTAAATGTGTAGAATAGAATAGCCATGTATTTTCAGGAAATTGAAATTAGTTTTACATGAAATAGAAGCTAGGAGGAACTAAGATTTGAGAAGTAAGCAGGGCCTATGTTAAGATTTTTTAATATTTTTGGGTTTTTTTCAGATTAAGGAAAATGAACTTTTAAAAAAATTGAGGGGTCTCTCAAATGCAATAACTGAAGGATATATAAATAGGCTTGGGTGGGGTTTTGGAGGCGGAAGCCCCTTGTCTATTTTTCTTTCTTTCTTTCCTTTTTTTTCCCTTGTATCTTTAGGGCCTCACCATGGCATGCGGAGGTTCCCAGGTTAGGGGTCGAATCGGAGCTGTAGCTGCCGGCCTACACCACAGCCACAGCAATGCCAGATCCAAGCCATGTCTGCAACCTACACCACAGCTCACGGCAACTCTGGATCCTTAACCCACTGAGCAAGGGGTTAGTCAGATTCGTGGATGCTAGTCAGATTCGTTTCTGGCAGCGCCATGACGAGAACTCCACCCCTTGTCTCTTTTGACCACGACATACTCCTCTTGTAGGAGCCAAATTCATGAAAGAGGTGAGATTAACACAGACACACTAGTTTGAATGCCATTTCATGGTCCAGGTCAGAGATGACCTGAATTAAGCATGTGACATCAGGGAAGGAATAAGTCTGAGCCACTGAACAGAGAAGTGACAGGAGTTGATGTTTAGGCATAGGGAGTGAAGAGAAAGGAAAGGGAGCTGACTCCAATGATTTCTAGAATATGTCTGGGTTGGGTGATTACACTGATAGTGGCGGCATGTGTCATTCTAGGGAAGTAAAGGCAGAAGGACCAGGTTGAAGAAGAAAAACACTGGAGAGCAAAACTGAAGTTCAGGGATTCCCTTCGTGGCTCAGGGGTTAACGAACCCAACTAGGATCCATGAGGATGTGGGTTGGATCCCTGGCCTCACTCAGTGGGTTAAGGATCCAGCGTTGCCATGAGCTGCAGTGTAGGTTGCAGATGTGGCTACAATCTGGTGTTCCTGTGGCTGTGGCTGGCAGCTGTAGCTCCGATTTGACCCCTAGCCTGGGAACTTCCATATAGCTTGGGTGGGCCCCCCACACACAAAAAAACTGAAGTTCAGATGCGGACACGTGGAAGTTGAGATGCCATGTTTGAGGTGTATGTTGGAGGAGAGCTAGCCAGCTGTAGGCTCTGTGGGACTGGAGCTAGGCAGAGAGGTCTACCTGAAGGTAGAAGTCTACTAGAAGTCTTTAGTCTTCAGGGATCCATGAAGCCATTGGTAGGGCAGATCACCCACAGAAAGAGCAAGCGGGAAAGATGAGAGGAGAACCAAGGCCAGAGCCCTGGGCCAACCACAGTTGAGGGTCCCAGAATGAGGAACCCCAATAGGAGACTAAGAATGACAAGGCAGGGAATTCCCATTGTGGCTCAGCAGGTTAAGAACCCAAGTAGTATCCTGAGGATGTGGATTTGATTCCTGGCCTTGCTTAGTGGGTTAAAGATCTGGCATTGCTGTGAGCTGCGGTGTAGGTCGCAGACACAGCTCGGATCTGGCGTAGCTGTGGAGTAGGCCGGCAGCTACAGCTCCGATTTGATCCCAAGCTTGGGAACTTCCATATGCCACACGGCCCTAGCAAGACAAAAAAAAAACAAAAACAAAAACCAGGGCAGGTGTTGGGTGTTCACTTAAGAGTGAGTCTCCTAATGGAGAGAAGTCCAGTAAATTCAGGACTGATTCTAAAAATAAAACCCACCCTCAAAGGATAAAGGTTTTCTCCCACTAGGGACAGGCAAAAGAGGATGCCTCTGGCTTCTGGTAGAAATTCTTATGGTTGTGGCTGTTCCAATGGTTGCCTGATTTCCTTTTGAAAGTTTTCATTTAAAGTCGTAGACCTCTCAGGAGTCCTCTTGCGAAAATCGCACAGCTTGGCACAAGGGTGCTGAGTGAGTTTAAGGTGAAACTAAACAATCATCATCATAGTGGCATAGTATTGGGCCACGAGGCCTCTCAGTCCCCCCTCCCCTGCCCCCTGCCAGCAGGTTCTGTGGTCATCTCCATTCTGCCGTTGTGGAAAAGGCCCTAACTAGGAGGTGACAGCTGGGATTTGGACGCCTAGCACTCTTAAGCATATCCTTAGTCTTTTCCTGATAAGCCGGCATTTCCATAGATTTTGGTTGAAAAAGAATCACTAGCGAAGTCAAATTTAACCTCTAGAGCATGATCCCTTAACCTGTGGTTGACTTTCCCTGTATTTTTGTGGAAGGAGAGGGAGGATGTGTTTTTGGTCATAGGAGACTGTTTAAAAATCGATACTTTTTTGAAGATGGCTCTGCATTGTCACTGATGGGAAGATGAGCTATTAACATTTCCTATGTAAAGTCAACCTTTGAGGAGCCAATGCTATTGTAAGTGTGTATATTATAAATATATGTTATATTTACTATATATAAATAGTTAATATTTGTTAAAAAGAATGCTCTTTGATGCTCTCAAATTTCCTTTTGTGTGAGAACTTCTTTTGACTCTAAATTTTATGAAATTTATATTTTAGATAAATTATATATAATTTATATTTAATTTTTAATTGAATTAAATTATATATAATTTATATTTTAGGGTCATTTCTCATTGTAGGGTGAATGCTCAATCTAAGTTCACCCATCCTTTTCCAATATCTTAAGAAAAATTTTTGTAACAGAATTTATTTTATAATCCAGATGCGTTTTCCTGTATTTTTAATAACTACTTATCTTTCAGATGTATTTCTATGAAAACTTGTTCTTTAATTCTTTCTTGTCCTAAAATTGTGATGAAAATGAGTCTTAAAAATTAAATTTTGGAGTTCCCGTTGTGGCTCAGTGGTTAACGAATCCAACTAGGAACCACGAGGTTGTGGGTTTGATCCGTGGCCTTGCTCAGTGGGTTAAGGATCCGGCGTTGCCATGAGCTGTGGTGTAGGCTGCAGACGCGGCTCGGATCCCATGTTGCTGTGGCTGTGGCGAAGGCAAGCAGCTACAGCTCCTGTTAGACCCCTAGCCTGGGAACTTCCATATGCCGCGTGTGCGGCCCTAGATAAGGCAAAAAGACAAAAAAAATTACATTTTATAAAATTTACATACGATAAAGCTGACTTTTTTGGATATGCAGTTCTGTAGTTTTAACATATGTGTAAACTCCTATAATCACCACCATAATCAGGATACGAGAATAGTTCCATCATTTGAAAAATTTCCTCACTGAATTGCTCTCTGTCCCTACAATTTGCCTTTTCTAGATTGTCAAATAAGTGGAGTCGGTGCGGTTTTTTATCTTTGGAGACCAGTCTTTCTCACTCAGCGTAATGACTTTGTGATTCATTGTATGGATGAATCACTGAGTTTATCCCTATACTATTTGAAGGACATTTAGGTTATTTCTAGTTTTTGCCAATTACGAATAAAGTTGCTATTAACATCTGTATAGGATGTATAGGATGTTCCGTTGTGGCTCAGTGGAAACGAATCTGACTAGTATCCATGAGGATGCAGGTTTGATCCCTGGCCTTGCCCAGTGGGTTAAGGATCTGGCATTGCCATGAGCTGTGGTGTAGGTCACAGATGTGGCTCGGATCTGGCGTTGCTGTGGCTGTAGTTTAGACCAGTGGCTACAGCTTCGTTTCAACCCCTAGCCTGGGAACCTCCATATGCCTCCTTAGGGCGCGGCACTAAGAGATTAAAAAAAAAAAAATCTGTATCCATGTTTCTGTATGAACATAAGTCTGTCTTTAGATAAATCCCTAGAAATGGGATTGCTGGTGATACATTAAGTGTATGTGTGTAACTCTATAAGAAGCTGTCAGACACTTTACTGGAATGACACTCTTTTGCATTCCCACCAGCAATGTATAAACTTTTAAAAGCTTGTCTGCTCTTTTAAACACTTTTACCTTGATGGAAAATTACATTTCTCAGCTTCTTGGGATTTTGAAGAGATACCCCATGACAGAGGGAGAACCTCCAGGCCCTTCATAGCTTCAAATATTCAGTGACAACTGCTCCAGTATGTTTTGTATATTGAGTTTTATTTAAGAATACATTTAGGGAGAAAAGAGGTTTATCTGCCAAGTGTTGGAAAACGGTTGGCGGTAGCAGAGTGCATCCAGAGCCTGGATGTGGACCATGCTATTACCTGGGGTGAAGCTAGGTGGCGCTCTAGGACACTCCACAGGGCGAAAGTGGTCCCCTCTTTGGCCCCTTTTCAGTCCCTGTATCCCTGCGATTATGTCAAGGGGTCTTCATTTAGGTTGATGTGTCTCTAACATTCTCCTGCACTTGTTAATGTCCTCTTTTACAAAGAGGAAACAGGCTTTAGTCAGAACCTTTAGCAAGCAAGCATATCCATCCAGAATGAAATAAAAATATAACTTTATTTTTAATATATTGTTTTTATGGTAATCTTCTCATTTATGAAAAGTAGCACTGGTTTGTCATCTTTCTTTTGAGCAGAATTCATTTTCCTTTTTTTTTTTCTTTTTTTTCTTTAGGGCTGCACCTGGGCATATGGAAGTTCCCAGGCTAGGGTTTGGAATGGAGCTGCCACTGCTGGCCTACGCCACAGCCATGGCAATGCAGGATCTGAGCCACATCTGCAACCTACACCGCAGCTCATGTCAACTCTGGGTCCCTACCCCACTGAGTGAGGCCACATCCTCAAGGATACTGATCGGGTTTGTTACTGCTGAGCCACAACAGGAACTCCATTTTCTCTTTTAAAATATAGACCAATTTAAAGAAAAAAAATGCTTTTTGGCTGCAGTATGCAGCGACATGATGTGAGATCTCGGTTCCCAGACCAGGAATTGGACCCTGGGCTGCAGTGGCAAAAGCACTGAGTCTTAACCAGAGGCCATCAGGGAACTTCCTGAAGAAAAATATTATGTACCTTACACAGAAATCCAGCAAGAATTATGAGACTGAGCTAGAAGGACTGATGTTTGGGAATCTCTCAACTAGTTAACTTAAATAGACCCCAAAGTGGATCCTTTTGTGAAGTGAAGAGGGCTTCTTGGCTGAGCATATAACTGTTTCTTAGTTTATCTATTTTACTAGTTTTAAGCTTATATAATAATAATTTCTTAAGACAGTCTATTGCTCTTAGTTTTTGTAATACTTGTTTTTCAGGTTCTTTTTTTTTTTTTTGTCTTTTTAGGGCTGCACCCATGGCATATGGAGGTTCCCAAGCTAGGGGCTGAATTGGAGCTATAGCTGCTGGCCTACACCACAGCCATAGCAACGCCAGATGCTTATGGCAACGCCAGATCCTTAACCCACTGGATGAAGCTAGGGATTGAACCTGCCTCTTCATGGATACTAGTCAGATTTGTTTCCACTAAGCCATGATGGGAACTGCAGGTTCCTTCTTTTATTCCTAATTTGACAAGTATTTATTATTAATAATAGCGAGAAGCGGGGATACAGTGGTGAACTAAATGGACATGGTCTCCTGCTGTCGTGAAACTCACTTTCTTCAGTCCTTCCTCCTTCTCCCTAAGAGGCTGTTCAGGATCTGTGGAAAACAAAGGCTTCTGGATAAAACTGAAATGATTTGAAAGGCAGAGAAGAGATAAATGACTTTCCTTAAAGTTATTTTAGTGAAGCCAAGTGGTGGAATAATTTTATTTTCATCATGTTTTTGGAGCCATCTAGATACATACTTTGTTTTCTGTTTGAGGCGTTTTTGGGTACAGTAATACGTACCTGCAGACGTAGTGATAAACGGCATGACTTTTTGAGGTCCCTTTGGACTTTAGGTACATGAAGTAGGTTATCATGGGCAAGGAGCATTGGTGTTGTCAGACTACCCATTGATGCAGGACCTCTCTGAAACTGGGCATCTTTTACATTAGAGGTCGCAAATTGTCAGCTGCCTGAGTTCTGTGTAGCCGTTGTTGTTTCTTGTCTGGCCCATGTGGTGTTTTTTAAAAATTTAAGGGGGGCAGCATAGGGGTAGGGAGGTGGGAGGCACAAACTGTTGAGTGTAAAATGGGCTCAAGGATGTTTTGTACAACACAGGGAATATAGCCAATATTTTGCAATAATCGTAAATGGAAAGTAACCTTTAAAAATTGTATGAAAGTAAAATATAAAAATTTTTAGTTTCTGCCTTTTTTTAAATGGCTATACCCATTGGCATATGGAAGTTCCTGGGTCAGGGATTAAATCCAAGCCTCAGCTGCAACAACACTGGATTTTTAACTGCGGATGGCTGGGGATTGAACCACACCTCTGCAGCAACCTGAGCCGCCGTATTTGGATTCTTAATGCACCGTGCCACAGTGGGAACTCAATCTAACATTTAAAAAAAAAAAATGTATCGGGATTTTATCAGGAGTTTTCACATTAAACAACAGCAACAACAACAACAACAACCAGATTTCT
The DNA here is from genome assembly GCA_004024745.2 of Catagonus wagneri. NCBI lineage: Eukaryota > Metazoa > Chordata > Mammalia > Artiodactyla > Tayassuidae > Catagonus > Catagonus wagneri. The sequence goes on from PVHT020000180.1 coordinate 3,051,952, forward strand.
TGTTTATTTTGAAAACTCATGAATCTGGCACCACAGAAATGGCTTTTCTGAATGGCAGAGTTGGCCGGTGCTGAATAGCGGCTGTCTTTTTAGGCAGAGGATGTGCTCTTTTCAGGAACCTTGCTTAACTCATTCATGTTACCTTCCTGGACCTAAAGGGTATTGGAACTTGCAACTCCTGCTTTAGCCATTTGGAGCTTGGGCTTCATGCAGTAGAATCGCCTAGAAAAACCCAGCATTCATTCCTCCCTGTTCTGGAGAGCCAAAAATGTGGTCGCACCAGGAACTCATTGAGCTGGGTATATTGCGGGTATAGTGGCTGTAATTCTGGGCCTCAGAGGCAGAGACCAGGGTCCTTTTCCTGGCTGGTGCTAGTCAGGTTATCTTGGATTGTTTACAGTGGAGATACCAGTTCCTGGCTTATCTGTATCAGGGTGTTTGCCTCTAAGCAACAGGAACAGATTCTGGTGGATATGAACAAAATGGGACTTTATTGAAAGGGTATTGGATAACTCAAGGTATCAAAAGAAAGAAGGATCTGGACTCAGGAAGGTCAGGAAACTGGGAATACTTTGAAAACCACAGGTGGTAGGAACTAAGGAAATTCATAAATTTCCCCTGTTCTTTGTCATTCTTTCTTCCTTTTTTTTTTTTTTTTTTTGCTTTTTAGGGCTGTACCCATGGCATATGGAGGTTCCCAGGCTAGGGGTCCAATATAGGAGCTGTAGCCACCCACCTATACCACAGCCACAGCAAACAAGATACAAGCCACATCTGCAATCTACACCTCAGCTCGCGGCAATGCCGGATCCTGAGCAAGGCTGGGGATCCAACCCATGTCCTCATGGATACTAGTCAGATTCGTCTCCGGTGCGCCATGACGGTAACTCCCTTTGTCATTCTTAAGTGTCTAAAATCCTGGAAAAGAGAATTAGGTTGGCCTGGCCCACGTCCTTGATGGGGGAGAGCAGGGCACGTTGGTTGATGGTCCCTCTAAGGTTACAAACAATAAAAGACTTCTCCACGAGGAGGTCTGGTTGCTGTTAGAGGAAAGAGTGATGGAGGTGTGGATGGAAGGTAACCAGAATGGCAAATGTTCACCACAACCTTTTCTCAAGGTTGTCATGAAGATGTTAAGTGTACACTGCAGAATAGTAGAGAGGAGTAGAGAAGGAGTATTTCAAGATACATGACAATCACATCTTGAATATGCTTTTCAAGTAAATGAAGGCATTGGCATGAGTTAAATAAGGAAGACACCAAGTGACCAGAGACAGTTGGCAATTTTCTTCCTTTTAGCATATTGTTTTCATTATAACATCTCCAAAGAAGCCCCTCTCTCTTTAAACAAGAAAACATATAGAAACCCTAAAGGTTTCTACTCCAGCTATATAAAGATTAATACATGTGATGAAAAGTTCTGTGATTGAAACTTGAAAGGCATTTGCTGGCTCAGATTACTTCTTTCTTCCTCCCTCCCTCGCTCTCTGTTTCCCTCCCCCCTCCCTTTTCTTTCTTTCCTTCCTTCCTTCCTCCTTCCTTCCTTCCTCCCTCGCTCCCTCCTTTCTTTCTTTCTTCCTTCCTTCCTTCCTTCCTTTCTTTCTTTCTTTCTTTCTTTCTTATGCTGCATCTGTGGCATGTGGAATTTCCCAGGCCAGGGATCAAACCTGCACCACAGCAGTGACAATGCCAGATCCTTAACCCACTGAGCCACGAGGGAATTCTATCTTAGATTTCAAGCACCAGCAGAATACTTTCCATTGTCTTCTTAATTGATTTTCTAGTGTTACAGGTATTTGCATGTTTAAAATACATATAAAAAGTGCCTGCAGAGGTGAGTTGTAGATAAAGTGGAAATGACAATTTCGGATTTGAGTTTTGACGCAGTGCTGCTTGTTAGAGTGAGCAAGGTGTGATGTGCTTGGATTTCAACTGCTGCTAAAAAGCAGCATCTGACATTTCCCAATGCTAGGTGGAGGCCTGAATGTTTTTGTACTTACCCATGAGCCTAAGTTTTTTTTTTAAGGACCATAGCCTTCACCACAGAATAAATTAGTCTTCCTCAAATCTTCAGTCTACTGTGCACAAGAATCCCTGTACATATTTGAAATATGCAGTGGATTTTCAAAGCTGGAAAGATACTCAGGAAGATACAGTATTCTTTGATTTTGTTTTCTTTTGCTCTTAATGTTTCTTTCTTTGCAAGCTCTTGATTTGCAACAAGCAAGGAAAATGAGTGAACAAAAAAAAATCCTGACATGGTTGGAAATAGGAATTAAGGATTCAAATAAGAGAAGCAGTGCAGTCAGTAAGCCTCAGCTGGGTAGCAGGAAACGGAGAGAGGGAAGGTCAGAGACGGCTCTTTTTTTTTAAAAGGCCAAACAACACACAGTGACGTGTACGTGAAAATCATTTCTAATAATAGCTGCTGGTCGGCAATTTCCAGGGAGAAAAATCATTGGTGCACTGAGAAAATGAGAGCAGGAATGCACAGTACCTTGATGTGTTACTTAAGGCAATGGAGCTTTAGAGTTTACCTTATGTGCCATGTACATTGATTACATAGCAAATATATGCTGGCCATTTTTGACCATCATTTACTGTATTGATTTTTTTAGCAGGGGAACTGTAATAAAAAAAGCCATTGATTTACTGTCCTTATTTGCTTATGGGCTTTTTTTATTATTAATTTTTCACTTTTTCTCTCTCTTTTTGGGGATTATTTCTTCTAGACCAGTGCTGTGCTTCGTGAAGTTAGAAGAGAGGGGGCCCCTGTGGAACAAAGGAATGAAGTCTTGACTGCCGTCCTCGCCGCGCTTACCACTCGTCAGAACCTGAGAAGGGAGTGGCATGCCAGGTCAGTCCTGTCACGAAACGGTATTTGTTGTCCCTGGAAAACCAGGGCTTTATTTGGCCAAGCCCTTGCTGAGGGCCGGTCTCATCCCTCTCATTGGAGGGGCCTTGAGAAAGAAGCACGTTATGGATGCTTTCAGCCAAAGTGAGCTTTCCTCAACGTGGTACCTTCATTCGTTGTAATGGCCCGTGATGTCATCTGTGTGTGTATATGATTTATCCCTGAATATAACATTTAGCATCAGTGTTTGCATCTTGAGCATAATGTAACATAAGACCCTGATGCTGAAGAACCCTTTTAATCAACAGTCTAGAAGATAAGTATTGCTATTTAGTTAGGGCAGGCGTCTGGGAAATCCACGCAGTGCTGTCACGCCTCTCAGGAGGCAGATCTCTTGAAAGTAATCTCTTCATCAACCTCATTTTTAGAATTGACCAAGTAGAAATGACTTTGGCTTCCACCTAGTTTCTTTCCACATGGACTTTGTAACCTGTGGTTAGAAAGCTGTTGCTGGTAGGAACTTTCTACAGATCATCAGCTTTTGCAGAATCGATGCTTGTATACTAAATATCATGTTATCCTGCTTTTCTCTGAAAAACAGTGGATGGGTAGAAGCCTGGAACTAGTTTCCTCAAATGTTAAAGTTACCCCTTGGGTGTGTTGTGTGCATTGTTGAATAACCATCTGTCTGTAAGCAAAAGGGAGAGGAATCAGGAACACTAGATTTCCTGTCAGCATGATGCTTCAAAATTCTTTTGTGCCTGGGAGTTAAGAACATTTATCGATAGCTATAATAGTCTCCAAATGAGTTCATGCAACAGAATTTACAATAATTGATGGCTTTACTAGTAACAATTATCATAAAAATAGATTGGCCTGAACAAGGCCGAAGATGAGCCTTTTCCAAGAAAGAAGGCAGTTCAGAGTATGGACCATCCATTCTGACTGGGTATTGGAAAGCTGCTTTCTCAAATACGTGTGCTGTCTCTAAATTCAGACTTGCACTGGAACCATAATTTAAAAATTCCCAGTAACATTCTCCCCTTGCCCCCTTTTTTTTCTAGGCAGCGGTCAGGGTAAATGACAGTTTTAACTACAGTAATGAAGTGGTTTTCAGTTGAAGTTTCAATAATTAAATTTTCTTTGTATTGCCACTGAAGTATGTATATTCATGAAATAACAGTATCAGTGAAGGGACATCTAAGAGGTTTCTCGCTCTCGCTTTTTGGCCTTTTATATCTTTTCCCCCTGGCGATTCTTAGTAAAGAGGAAAGGGAAAGAGAAAGAAAAGAAGGAAAGAAAGAAAGAGAGAAAGAAATTCCCCTATGAACTTTCTCCCATTCCCTCTGACCCCTCCAGGGCCAGCACAGCCAGATGAAAGGTTGAGAATGGATTGTCTTCTGCTGAGTGCCTTTGGTTTGTTAACAATAATTTCCTAATACACCGACTCCTCAGACAGCATGGCCAAGATGGCCTGTTTCAAAGGAGTCTGGTTTCAGCCTTTCTGGCCCTTAACTGCTAACAATTTAATCAGGAGCTGGAGCCAGGGCTGAAGTTGATGTAGTCTAGCATCTGAAACACAACTTCTCGAGCCCTTTGTGGGAGAGGAGGAGATGAGAAAGAGCTTAGCAGCTGACACTGCACAGACCCCCTTAAAACTAAACACCTGAAAGCAAATTTCAAGAGGGTGGTGTCTTGAGCGCTCAGAAGAAAAGTGTCCTCAGAGTATTAAATAACCATAATCCTTCCCCCTACCCCTTCCCCAGCCCCATTTGATGTTTCCCGTCCCAGTGACCCATCTAAAAGACCCATCCATATGATCTGTATAAACAGACGCTTACCATGCACCTTTCTTTTCCTCATCAAAGCTTCCTCTGGCCGTCTGGAATCAGGCATCGCCTCGAGTAGCCATCAGACGCGCGGCGGTGAAAGTTATAAAACATCCCCGGCGGCGCTCACCGAGCTGCCTAGTGTTTCAGAGGTTGGCCTGTTGTGTACTCTGGAATTACACGAGGAAAAATGTGCTTTGACAGATAATAATTAGCACTCGCCAAAGGCCAGGCAGTGGGTTACAGTATTTTACTCTCATCAAAGCTATCAGGGGATCAGTTAGATTAGATAATAGAAAATTTTTTTTTCCTCGGAAAGTTAAATACAGATGACTCTAATTACCCGATATTGCACGTTAGAGAATGCATTAGGAGTACAACTTGGAGAAATTTAGGTCACCTGAGACTCTGCTGCCGGCAGGAACCTCAGAACCCGTCTGTTGTAATAAAGCCCCCCCCACCGGTCCCCCCTTCAGCAGGGTCATTTATGTTAATGACATTAGGGAGCCGGTATTCAGCAAAACTTGTAACTTGGTTTTAAAATATTTGTCTCGCTCCCAGGCCAGGAGCCGAGCCCTTGTGTGGGACCCGCCGAAGTCTCTTAAACTGAAAGCATATGTTCCCTGTAATTTAGCTTTTGGAGGAAAGTGTCAATTCTGCCTGACTCGGGGGTAACCGAGTTTGTCACAGTGTCACCCAACCCTGGGATTCTAGAGGCACATCTGAGTGCTGCGGGTTTCCTTCCCCGAGCCCGGTAATCCCATAAACAACCCTCTCCAAATAGGCTTATTAGGGCTGTCTGTTCACTTCCCCGGAGTTGAATGATCCGCAGGACATCGGGAGAAGCCGTGTGAATGCAGGGTAAGTGTTAACAGAAGTGGTACAGAATTTCTGAAGATTTGGCTTTGTTTATACAGTCCACTCTTCCTGATGGACAGCTTGTTATAGCTTTTAAAGAACTGGGCAAGCCCTCTGATCTGACCCCTTCTTGACCTCTGCAGCCCAGAGGTCAGCCTGCAGCTAATAAACTCAAAGGTTCTTAGGGTCTACTGTAGGAAAAGGCAGAAAAAGAGCAGCTGCGAGGGCCGGGTGTCCCAGGATAGGCTGCTTTAGGGTCACTCTCTGATAATGAAAATGATTACCAAATTATATGGAAGTTTAACCGCGGTAGTGAGTGAGAGGAGGGTGGAGCCCAGCGTATTAGGTTTGATAAATGAACTGTGAAGAGGCCCATCTGGCCCTCAACATCTTTTCTCCCCCTCTTTCCCTACCAAGGGGAAACATTTTAAAATAACAGCAGTACATATAGACTCAATGACCCATGCAAGGAGCTGGAATGGATTAAGATTTAATGGTGACAGTGGAAGAAATTATCATTTGAAAAGTGCAGTAAAGAAAAGGTACAGTTCAATGTCCAGGCCCAAGTTGTTTCTCTAAATGAAAAAAAAAAGAAAAGAAAATCGTAGCAATCAGTGCTTTTGTTTATTTTACACAAATCCCTACCGTCTTTCCTAGATGACTGAAAAATTTGAGGGTGTGTTTATTATGGATTACTTATTTGTTGTCAGCTTAAGGAAAGGAATGGGCTTCCTTTGCCTTGAACCTGTCAGAAGGAGAAGCAAATTATTTGTTTTCCTGCTTGTGTGCTTAGTCTAGAGAATGTAACTCAGTCAAGCGTTACCAAAAATGCTTTACAAAAAAGTTGTGATCCCTTTCAGCATTTGGCCACGGAACGCCACGCATTCATTTCTTTTGATATTGAATTAAGCACGTGACTCTTGGGCGCTGGTTTCTTCTCACTACTACTTGGCAGTTTTTCTGTAAAAATAAGAATGTACTCATGTTAATTGAGTAGATATGTGTGTTCCTTTCTTCATTGCTTTTCCGAAGAAACATCCTCGCCATGCATATTAGTGCCAGCAGTGGGTAGGTCACAAGCTGTACGTTCCCTTCCTTGTTAATTGATAAGAGTCGTCTATTTAAAGCTTTCTCCCAGCTTCCTGTGGGCATTGAATGTCCCCGTTTCTGACCAGTGACATTGGCGTTCACCAGTCTCTGTGCCCTTCTGCAGAGACTGTTGGCACATTCCGTGCCTCTCCTTTCTGAAAGGAGAATGATTTTATTCCAGGAGCATTTTTGTGTATTTTGTATGCCTGCTTTCTACAAAATACTGTGCGAGGGGCTGTGCGTGAGATAAATCCTTAAATTGTGCTCAGCAGCCAATTTGGGGATTGATCTGGGGATGAGAATTTAGCAAGTTCCAGAAAGAGCCTGTGGAAGACAGTGGGAAGGAAAGTGGCGGAGCACAGTGGCATGGTGCTCCGGCCTCCCAGGAAAGTATTGACTTGTAGATGTCTGTGGGGCCTAGGATCGCTGTACCGCCGAAAACCCCTTGTATTGAACTCTACTGTCAATGTGATACACGCCTCGCCCAATACTTATGTTTAAAATAGAAATGCAAACCTTCTAAACGTCTTCTGAAGTTAGCATATTTTTAGGATATTTTTAGCATTTCACGTGACTGTGTATGTCCACGGGGATTTAGGGCGAGCAGAAAGCTAGGTGAAGGATAAATAACTCAGGGAGATGAGGAACGCTTCTAGAATGAACTGAGCTTTAACTTGAAAGCACTGCCTTTACATTTTGGCTTAGTAAGGTGCAAACACAAAAAAATCAGACAAAAGCCAGATCATTCGGGCTTTTTAAATTGAGATATAATTCCTATGCCGTAAAATTAGTCATTCGAAAGTATACGGTTAAAGTTTTTTTGTTGTTTTTTAGTGTATTCACATTTTGTACAGCCTTTGCCATTAACCAACTCCAGAGCATTTTCGTTACCACAAAATGAAACCCCGGACCTGTGACCAACCACTCTCCAGGTCCCCTTCTCCCAACTGTCCTTGACAACCACTCTCTGTGGTCTTAAAATGGTTCTGAGGACAGTTTAAAAAAAAAAAAAAGTTTATGACAGTTTCGTAGAAAAGCTTTTAGAATTACTTCCAGTTCAAAGTAACTCTCTAGACCTAGATGTCTTTATATCCTCGTCTTCTCCAAATTGGACTTTGGCTTCTCCAACAACTGTCAAGTCTGCGTTTTTCTGGACAAGTAAAACAACCAAAGATCTTAGCATTGACCATCCTCCAGTATCCTCCACAGCCCCGGCCGTCACCACTTTCCTCCATGATGGGTCTGCTTTGGACATCTTGGTTAAGCCTCCAAAATCTACTTATAACCCAGATCTTGTAATGAACAGGAATTGCTTTTCCAAGCGAATCAACTTCAGAACTCTGATCTGGGTGCAACAAGTAAAACTGTTTGACTTGATGTGGATCAGCGCTAGGCCAAGGTGGCCCAGTCCAGTTTAGTGATCATAAATCATTATTTATTGAGCACTTGTTATGTACAAGTCACTGTGTTTGATTCTGTGGGAAATGGCAAGATGAGTATGGAAGAGTCTCAGCTCTGAAATAATGTATGGTTTAATGCAGAGAAGGATGGCATTCTTAATAAGAACATAAGGGCTAGCATGCAGTTTTCCTTCTCTTTTGTGTGAGGCACTGAGGGAAACTAATGGGGGAGTTACCAGTGGAGTCTGCTCCAAGGAGCTTGCCGTTCTGCTTGTAAGAAGGAGTCACCCACCCTGCATGGATTATATATGTATTTGATTCTGTGTTTATACTTTTGTCTCTTGTAGCAGCATGTAAGCTTCATGAGAGAGGGTGTCTGTCTCTTCACCAACTATAAAATCTGAACCCCAAATCACTGTAACTTGAAGCTGTTTTCCCCACTAGGGTAGTACCCTGCATGAACCAGGTCCTCGATGCCTGTTCGTCTCATATCCCTTGCATCTAGAAGAGTGCCTGGCACTTACATTTATTCAGTGGCTGATTGAATGAAAAAGTTTTCTTCTCAACCCTTTCCTGTATTTACAAGTCTTATTGTTCCTGCTTAATTTTGAAAAGGGGTGAATGACCATTTGAGATATTGGCCATTGCTTTTCTTGGGGGGGAAACCTTGAAGTTGGATATCAGGAGAGATTTCTGATAGGTACTTCTCTGGTGTTTAGCTTCCAACACAGCACACCTGACCCTTGCTTCCAGCATGAGAGAGGAGAGGTGCCATGTGCACCGGCTGACTTTGGTACCTGAGGAAGAGCCCAGGAGTGAACAGCATGGGACTGAGCTGGGACCAGGACAAAAAGGCCTGGTCTCCTCCCTGAGCAAGCCATTCCTGAGTTCCTGCCCTTCCCTGAAAGGGAAATAGAATGGGTGGAGAAAAAAAGAACAAAGGGAGGGGGAGAGCCCTCCCTGGAGACCTTCCCCTGAATAAAAAGAGAGATTTCAGACCAAGAGAGGCAAAGCTGAGCTAAAGATGGCTTCTAGCCCACATTTCAGAGGGTGGCTGCTTTTTGCCAGGTATCTGCTGATGTCCTGATGTGGTTTTGATGGTATCAGTGCAGTGATGAGCTCAGCCTGGGCAACTAGGCATTGGGTCCAGAATTTGTTTTCCACCCTAGGGAGCTATGGCCCCGAAAAGGAGAACCATTAGCCTTGGGATGGGCTACAGGATGATGAGAGTGAGGTAGTGATCTTCTGAGACACACGTGCCTGAGTCATCTCTCCATGTCACCTGCCATCACTCATGCTAGAGAGAGCAGGTGCTGACTCCGGCCCTGTTAGTTGGGAACTAGAGGTTGTGGCCTCTCCAGGTCAGTAGCCGTTCCCTGCAGTGGGCTGAATTTGTGCGCAGCATTCGGGGTGGGGTGAGGAGTCAAGGAAGGCGATTCTGGGGAGCAGCGGGGAGGCGCCGGCCGCCTCCTTGCCATTTCATTCCTCTGTCCCATCTCCTTTAGTAATTGCAGTTCCCGCTTTCTGCTGCCCTGAGCAGAAGAATGTCCTTTGTGTCTCTGAACCAGATTACTCCATAAAATCCGATAACTCCATAAAACCTCCTCATAAATGTGTTGGAATTGAAGCATTGTATAAATTTAGAGCAAGGATTAAACGAGTCTAGAGATAGGGTTACCTTTTTATCCAAGATACAGCAACTTATCTTAAGGAGGCAAGTGTTGTTAATGTTATTACCGTTGTTACTGTCATTATTTGAACAGTTTTACGGGGGACAAAAGCCAATTGACTTCTGCGCATCTTATTTATAAAATCAACACGTAGGCTTCAGTGTGAGCCCTGCTTGCTGACCATGACTGGTTGCTGACTGCTTCCTAAAGGCAGTGCTTCTGCAGTTTTTTTTTTTTTTTGAGAAAACCTAGATTCATTCGTTTGTTTGTTCCATGAATACTTACTAAGTGCCAGCTGTTTGCCGAATGCTGTTCCAGGTTCTGGAAACACAGCAGTGAAGAAAACTGATGAGACTTCTTCACTCACAGAGCTTCTGTTCGAGAGTAATGACAGAGAAAAAGTGTTTCTGAACTTTTAAAAAATGTATGTAGCTGCCATGTCCTGCGTATTCAGTAACACTCAGCAGAGCCAAAATCTCGGCATTCAGTTGAGATAGAGATAAAATGTTCTCTTCTGATCTTCATCATGAGTTGATCACTTGCTATAAAACCTGCAGCTCTAGTTCTGGTGGCCCTGGATTGTGAGATATTCATAGAATATCAGTGATCTAAGATCCCCATCCTGTGGAGTCCACAGCATTAATTTCTCCTTAGACCACACCCTGGTTCCCAGGGACTTTAAAACCGAATATGTGTTTTGGTCTTCGCTTTAAGGCAGCTTAAATTCAGACCACATTATATTCATGAATACCTCTTAAGGGTGAATGAGAGAAGCTCTGTGTATCTTCCAGGGGTCGGGGGAGTACGCGTGATGCCGCACTCTAGCCCTTAGTAGCTGGTGGTTACGGGTGCCGTGAACGAGCTGTCTGTCATGCGTCCGTTCAGCAGGTATTGGTCTCAGGCCTGCCTGGTACCAGGCGCTAATGTGGGCCCTGAGGTTACGGAGATGAGTAACACTTGACTTGGGGAAATACGGTATATGATAGACTATAATAATGCAACGAAAGAGGGTAAGTCAAGATTCTGGGGAAACCCATGTCCCAGGGGTGAAAGTGGCAGGTTCTCCAGCAGCGTTCTTCGTGCGACTTGTTGAATCCCCGGCCGCTGTGAGGAACGCAGCTCCACTGTCACACTGTGCTGGCTCCAAGTAGATAAGAGCTGCTTGGCTCCAAGTGTGAGTGAGAAATAGGGGAGAGGAGTACCTGTCGTGGCGCAGTGGAAATGAACCCGACTAGTATCCATGAGGATGCAGGTTCGATCCCTGGCCTCGGTCGGTGGGTTAAGGATCCGGCGTTGCTTAACCCTGTGAGCTGTGGTGCAGGTCACAGACACAGCTCAGATTCTGCATTGCTGTGGCTGTGGCCTAGGCCACAGCTGCAGTTCCGATTCGACCCCCAGCCTGGGAACTTCTATCTGCCATGGTGCGACCCTAAAAGAAAAAGAAAAAGAAATAGGGGAGAAATTGATATGTGACTATGGGTCAGAGGATAAAATCTGGGCTGCCTTCTCTCCACAGAGACCACGTTCTCAGTGTTGAATGCGGGAGAGATGCTTTCTTTCAGAGTGTATTGTGTTCATATGGCATAGAAGTTGGGAGCATAGATTCCGAGTCAGATTGTCTGGGTTTGAATCTTGAGTCCACGTCTGTAACTCCAGGCAAGTTACAGTCAACTCAACAAGTCACTCAACCTCTCTGAACCCCAGTTTTCTCATTTGTAACCTGCCTGAGGGAACAACAGTTGAACCTGTTTCATAGGGCTGATGACCAGATTCCAGTTCGGATGCCTGGAGCAAATACCTGGTACACATGAAATGCTCCTTTACAAGTACCCCTCCTCTTCAGATCAGAACAAAAACGTGAAGAACAGTCCCAGCCAGACGTATCCAGACTGGCCTCTCCTTTTGAGAGAGTGGCCCTGCGTAAAATCCTAGCCTCATGGTAGGGTCTTGCCGTTGCCGAGTTAGTATAGAAAGGAACAATAGACAGAGCTCATTCTGTGTCAGGTCCTGTCCTGAGTAAGGACTGTCACCTAAAATTGACAGACAGAGGCCTGGATACCAGTTTGAATCCTGTCTCCAGCTGCCTGTAGACTCTGGGCACCACACAGACACTGACTCTTAGCAACTTCATCTACAAAAGAAAGTGGCTTCATCCAGGTGACCTGGAAGGCGTCTTCCAGCTCTGACAAGGCATGACCCTCTAAATTAGATCCAGCGAGCAACTCAGGGTAGGGTAGGTGTCACTTCCGACGGCTTCACCTTTCTACTTCCACTGACCTTGAAATTTGCGGTTGCGCCAAGTTTAGCAGTATGAGCAGCTAACATTGAGAACTCACTAAGTGCCAGATAGAGTTAGAAACGCTTTCAGAGGTGAGAAAAGGGAGGCAGAGATGCAGAGTCATTGCCTAAGGTAGCAGAGCTAATAAGCAGTTCAGACAGCCCAGCTCAGACCTCTGCTGTGTGGCCATAGGCAGTGTAGTAACCAGGCTTTCCCTCTTTGTCCACCACTCACGTGTTCTCGTGGTGCTTGACCTATGTCTCACGAAGTAAAGGTTAGAGACCTTCCAGGAGCCTTCCTGGTGTGGAGTTAGGCAGGCGTGTATCTGTAAATGTTTATTTCCTCTGGTACCTAAACGTGTTTCACGCTTTTTAGTTGTGGGCGCATCTGTCTCTCCAAGTAGTTTCCAGCTCATACTTTATAAGTCTCCCGACCATAAATCTTTTAAAGGAAAGTGATTACTTTTATAGCTATGTCATCTCTTTTATACCGGTTACAATCTTTCAGAAAGTGGAGGAGTAGGGGCACGGATGAGAACATCAAAGTTTAGCCTCCAAGAATCTGTAAATCCTCTAAGTGGAGTAATTTCGGAGCCGGGTTAGTCAAGGCTGATTGGAGTAGGTTCCCTTAGGGGAAGCAGGTAGCATTTATCTTCTCTATAATGGGTTAATCACCACTGTACAGTATGTTTATATCTAGGAAACAATTTACCGCACATGAAGAGCAGTAATTTTATTTTATCTCAGGGGTGTCCCCAGTGGATTTTACAAATTTCCTCTGTAATGTATATTCCAGGTTATAGATAAAAGTTTAACTCTGGCTTTCTGTTGAGGAAGTGATGGGGGTGGGGGTGGGGTGATGAATAGCTCCGTTGGCCTGTAGGGGACAGTGTTGCATCATTTATCAGAATGATTTTCAGTCTCCTGTCCCAGGACAAAAAAACAAAACAAACAAATCAAACAACAAAAATAGATCAATCACCTTAACATTGCTTACTGAAATCATTTGAGTGATTCCACTATGTTTAGAATATTTAGTGTTTGGGTGGATGGAGGGGGTATTGATCACGCTGTTAAGTAAGGAAAGGAAGAGTTGAGTGTTTCTTTCCAAGTGGACAATGACTGAAGTGCCTTTTCTGATTAGCTTTCTCTCCATCCTCTTTTCTGGACGTGGTGCTCCTTTATGGTTTCCTAAACCTGAGGTTTAATGGATCATCTTGAGTTTTTACGAAGATAGACCCACGTTAAGTTGGTAGGCTGCAGTTCTGTTGTATTCCGAATGGATAGCCTAACCTCGGGGAGGGCAGTTTGGAAGTTCTGATTCCCTTCTTTTTATCCAGATGTTTTCCTTCCCCAAAAAGAGACTGGGTTTACTGAGAAGATGAAGTCCTGTCTGTGAGGCAGGCCCGGTCTGAACGCCGGGGAGCACCCTGCCAGATGCTCAGCCTCCTCTTGGTTGGTCCTGCCTGTCTTCCCAGCCTCTGCGTCAGTCCAGGTGCCTGGTGGTCTTGCCAGCAAAATCCCCACCCCGCCCCGGCCAGCTCTGGCCTCTTCCCTACCAGAACAGGGGCCCTGGAAAGCAATTGTAATTAACCCCTGGAAAGCAGAGGTTTTTTGCTAAGGCTGCGTGTGCCGTAATGATACTGTTAGCTCTCCCCCTTTCCAGTTTCACCATCAATTATGCCATGTGTTTCATCCAGTTGGTGCTACCCTCCCAGTGTTAATTATAACCTACAAGACTGTTACAGTTAATTTTATGGCAAGCATATTGTCTCTTCAAGGCTCCGGAGCAGCTCATAAATTATCTTGAAGGTAAAATGTAACTTGGGGAACTAGTTATGAAAATTCCATCCATCTCGCTTAGGAGCTGCAGCTGCTACTGTCAGCTGCCTGGCTGCTGCATTGTGAAGGAATTACGGTGGGTCAAGTTTAAGAGGGGAGGCCCAGGCTGTCACGGACGAGGAAGGCTGTCCTGGCCCTGTCAGACAAGTACCTTCTGCCAGTCCCTGGTGGTTTCACTCTGCAGGCAGGAAGAGGCAAGCTGCACAGGTGGATGGGCCCCAAGCTGTCTGTATTCATTATTTTATAGAAACTTGTTGTAGGTAGGCAGGTCCGGAGACCTTGCCTCTTCTGTGTTGTCATGATGTTAGGCATCATCTGCAAAGTGTGAGAGAGAGATAACTCTATAACTGGAGTTACAGGGCTTGGTCCTGGAGACCCCGGGAGGAGAGGGGCGGAAGTTATCAGTGGCCGTGCCTGCGCGCACTTCCGGGTGACTCCCCAACTCGCAAAAGCCCTTGGCCTCAGCAGGCATTTTATTTGCAGTTGTTCCTTCTCATCTAATCTGATAAAGTGAGATTTCGAGGCTATGAGGGAATGTCCTCTTAAAATTGCCTACTAAATAAATTAGCAGATTATCTTATCGGGGATAATCAACACCCTCCTTTTCTGTTTCCTCACCCGAAGTAGTAGAAGCTTTACATTCCAGCCCTCGGGGCTTTGGCATTATTATTCTTAATGACTGAACACAAGTCTTTCATTTAGCTTGTTTGTATAGTTACTGTAAATGATCTTTCTGCTGTTGGTTCTTCATTTGAAATTCTGCATGTTATGCTCGCTTTAAAAGCTTTGAGGGGGCCTCTGAGAATTGGGAGCCGTGGTGAGCACAGCATCTTTCCAGCAGCACTGGAAACCGGCGGTGGCAGAAAAGCCAGAGTGCGTGTGAAGAAAGCACGCGTGCGTGTGGGGAAATCTGAGGGCGGGTTTGAATGAGGCAAACACACACAGTGCCCAGTGCCGGCCCAGCACGGAGTGACACCTCTGCCTGGGAAGTCAAGTAGGCCTTTCCTGAGCCTGAGATTTCTCCCTGTGTATTTTAGAGAGTGTTTTGTGTGTTCACATGAGTGCCAGCCTTTGCACCAAGGGCCCCAAAGACCATCACACCTGGGCTGTGTGACAAAGAAGGAGACCTAGTTTTTTATTCTATTGGCTTTTTTTCTTTTTTTAAGGTACTGTGATTCTTTTGCTTTAAATTGAAGTATAGTTGGTTTACAGTGTTGTGTTAGTTTGGGTGTGCAGCAAAGTGGTTCAGTTATAAATAAATATATATATTTTCAGATTCTTTTCCATTATAGGTTATTGCAAGATACTGAGTATGGTTTCCTGTGCAGTGTAGTAGGTCCTTGTTGGTTATCTATTTTGTATGTAGTGGTGTGTCTCTGCTAATCCCAAACTCCTAATTTATCCCCCTGCCTTTCTCCTTTGGTAACCATAAATTTGTTTCCTATGTCTGTGAGTCTATTTCTGTTTCACAAATGAGTTCATTTATATTGTACTTTTTTAGACTCCACATAAGTGATTCATGTGGTGTTTGTCTTTCTCTCTCTGACTTACTTCACTTAGTATGAGAATCTCTAGGTCCATCTGCGTTGCTGCAAATGGCATTATTTCCTTCTCTTCTAAAGAGGAGTAGCATTCAGCTGTATATATGTTCCACATCTTCTTTGTCCATTCATCCGTTGATGGACCCTTTGGTTGCTTCCCTGTCTTGGCTATTGTCAGTAGTGATTCTATAAATATTGGGGTGCATGTATCTTTTTGAATTAGAGTTTTCATCTTTTTCAGAGAGACTTGGTTTTAAGGGCTTAGAAGGCCACATGAAATGGTGAAATCATGCCCAAAGAGCCACTGGGCTTTCCTAAGGAAGTCTTCTGAGCTGTTGACAAATAGTGGCGTGAGACTTGGCTACTTGTGAGTTTTCTAGTGAATTCAGACAAGAGGTTGCAAACTCAAATGTCTATGGGGCCTGGCAGATAATCTGGATGAATGAAGACGGAGAGGTGGGACTGGGGTGGACAGGGAAGTTCACATCCCGTCTAGAGTGGGCGGCAAACAGGCTCGATCCGTGTTACTAGCTTCGTACATTTGCAAGAGAAGGGGAAAATTCAGATCGTGTGTGCAGGCTTATGGAGTCCCCTATTTGAATGCTAGCAGTCACTCAAAGACCCGTACCTGTCCTTCATGCTAATCAATACATGTGTGCAGACCGGATGGTGGCACCTAGAATTCTGACACAGAACACAAGTCCTGCCTGCTTTGAGTGAAAAATCTTCTCAGCCTTCTCACGCGTCTTGAGAATAGAGGCAGTAACGCTGGCCAGGACTCCAGGACACAGACCGGGTGCTGTGTCCTGTGTCCTTGTGATGCTGTTCTCCTCCATGTTGGTTCTTGCTTAGAGGAAATATTTGTGTGGATCTTTTTTTTTTTTTTTAAATGCCTTTAACTTGGCAGTCTTTCATCTTTCCTTTTACAGAGGAAACACGTGAGAGTTTTCAAAAGTGAATGAGGTGTATACAGTGCTCATTGTCACTGTAAAAAGGGTGTCTGCAAAAATGTCGGCGGTTTCGAATCCGATGTAGGGTTTGATTCCCGGGAAGGAAGGGCAAGGACTCCAGAGGTGGGGATCACCCTTTCTCCTGTTACACCCTCGAGGTTAGGCCCTACCCCCTGCTCCGCCGTGGGGGAACCCGGCTGTTCTTTAATGGCACAAAGGTGTCATGTGGTCAGAATCATCTTTTAGTCTCATTTGCTCAGACCGATGGCCCCACGGAGGTGTGGCCTGGGGAGTTGTTAAATACATGCGGGTTTGATCTTCTAAAGAAGAGGAAACTATAAAAACGATTTCTTTCCTTCAAATAAAAAGAAAAAGGTAAGCCTAAACCTTGGCTGCCGTGAAAAATCAGTCGTGACGCATGTGTGGTTCGATTTCATTGTAAATATTTCATAAGGGTTATTAGAATGGAGCCCTGTTGACATCACGGCCCCAACTGTACCAGAGGAACCATTTCACTAAAATAAGCCCACATTTCTAAAGAAACATGAATTTCTAATGTCAAGTTAACATCGGGTCAGAAAACCCTCTGGAAGAAATGTCTGTATCAGTGTTTGTAATCTCCACATTTATGGATTTGCAGTTTGTGCAAAAAACTCCCAAAGAGACTTTATTTTGGTTAAATAAGACTAGCTTGTGAAATAGTCTATATATCCAAATCCATCCTACCCCAGTGTCTTGGCAGCCTTCTGTATAAATAATGTCTTTTCCAAAATGTGTGTATTTGAAAAAGGAAGAGGAGAATTAAGTGGCAAACTGTGTCTGTGGGTTGCCGTAAACTGACAGAATCCTAGAAACAGCAAAGACTGACAGCTCATTCATTCTTGGAGCAAATTACAGAGCTGTGCATTAATTTATTGGTTTTATTGACGCATGGAAGGTCGCAGTGAGGGGCAAAATCTTTACCCTATTTTCCCTACTTCCGTTTCCTTTTTTTTTGGAGTAAAAGTCTATTTGAGCTTTTTTTTTTTTTTTTTGGTGGAGGAGTATGTCACACAAATTATATATGAGGTTTAGAGGCATTTGGCAGAAAAAACAGAAAGCAAGCATATTCACATTTTGTAAAAACTTAATTCGCATTCACAGATGGTCGTGTTCAGGTGCTATTTTAATTATGAGGTAAAGAACAGCCCCACACAGTAGGAAGTCATCTTAATAAATGGAGAGAGGCTTTTGTCTTCACGAGTCAAAGCACCTTGTTATAGAGAAATTTAAATACTTTGTGTTACAGGGGAGAGTCTCAAAATGACCGTGATACTTGGAGAAAGCAAAACAGTGGACTCTTCTCCAGATCAAAGGAGTACACTGGGAATGCTTTAGCAGTGTGTAGCTTTGAACTTCCTTAATGTTGCTGGTTATTTTAGTGACGGCTTCTCCAATGATAAGTGTCCACCGTAGAGATCTTCATAGGTTCAAGGGGAAAATAAACTGAACAAATTATCAACATACTTAAAATGTTTTTAATCCCCAGTGGAAGTATTTCTTTACGGTTCAGCTCAAAGGGCTGCTTTGCCCTTCAAGATTGAACGCCCAGAAGAACGAATAGTAATTCAAATGCCGCTGTAACTTACAGCTTGCATTAATAGCACACAAATAGAACAGTCTTCTTATTAAATATTAGCTATATATTATAATAATGTCTTTCCCTTAGTGGGGAATTATGGGGACCTCATGTTAGGACCTCAATGCCCTGACATAGTTAATTATCCATGGATAATGGTTTTCAGCCATCTCTGTTCTGAGGGATGCAGCTTTGTTGTTGAGGGCTTATTAAGTGTTGGCAGACTCAGGTGCGATGCACCTATGCCCTTTCCTCCAGAAGCAAACAGCTGTGTTTTCTTTACCATATTATGCATCACATAGAGCATCTCATTTATTATAGCTGAGCTAATGGTGCAAGTGTAAACCTTTATGTCCTATCCTATATTGCAATAATATATTTACTATAGAGGTGTTTGCTTTTTCAGAAGTAATTAATCTTTTCTTGTACCAAATGTATCACAGGAAAATGGGTCAAAATTACATTTAATCTAGTCTGCAGAGATTGGACGAGACCTCTGGGTATAGTATCATTTTTTTTTTTCCAAGAAGGTCCTCTCCTGTTTGCAAACTACCCACCAACACAGTACGAGAAACTTAGGCTAATGAAAGTGGATTCTTTTGAGTCCTCCAGCACTGAAACAGGTTTCAGACCTGAATCTGTGTTAAGTGAAGTCGGCTAGTGACAGCCACCCGCGTTCAGTGCCTTGACAAGGCTGTGTACTGTGTACATGGATAGTGGTGATAGTGGGTTTCTGTCCAATCTGAAACATCTCCTAGTTCATGCATAGGCAGGTCCTTCTGAAATGTGCCAAGGCCCAGCTCCGAGGCCCCAGCAATGTAACACACAGTGCACTGGTGGCACACAAAATGACTTTGTCATACGCCAAAGAATACTTTTCATTTTAGACGTTAGGTATTTTGCTTTAGATTTAGGAAAGCATGATTGGCGTTTGGGCCCATGGTTCCCAAATCATACTGAAGACAAGACTAACCAGTCTTTGTTGTTTTGGTTTTTAATTTGATTTAAAGAAAAATGCTGAGGAGTTCTCTGGTGACCTAGTGGTTAAGGATCCAGCACTGTCGCTGCTGTGGCTTGGGTCACTGCTGTGTCGTGATTTCTGTCCCTGCCCCGGGAACTACCACATGCTGTGAGCGCAGCCAAAAAAATAAATAAATAAAATAAAAATGCTGGAAATACAATAGTGTGGGTGAGCTTGTGAATATCCCTAAAAATCATGATGGCGGATCGGGTTATCAAAATTTAGAAGTGTTGGCTTTGCAAACTGAAGGGATTAAGAAATCTGTATCTTGGAGTTCCCGTCGTGGCTCAGTGGTTAACGAATCCGACTAGAAGCCATGAGGTTGCAGGTTCGATCCCTGGCCTTGCTCAGTGGGTTAAGGATCCGGCGTTGCCGTGAGCTGTGGTGTAGGTTGCAGACGCTGCTCGGATCCCGCGTTGCTGTGGCTGTGGTGAAAAGGCTGGCGACTACAGCTCCTGTTAGACCCCTAGCCTGGGAACCTCCACATGCTGTGGGTGTGGCCCTAGAAAAGGCAAAAAGACAAAAAAAAAAAGAAAAGAAATCTGTATCTTATCATCATCATTAATAATAGTAGCTAGCTTCTAATGAGCCTTTACCATATGTATGTACGGTACTATTCTAATTTTCCCCAAATTTCCTTCCTTACTTTTCATCCAACCCAGGGAAGGAAGTACTGTTTTCTTCTCCATTTTATGGAGGTACCTTAAAATCAAGGAGCTAGCTCAGTTAAGGTAACTAGGACCCAGAAAGGCAGGCAAGGGAATTTACCCAAGATAACAGGTTGTAAGTGGCCAAAGCAGGACTTGAGCCCTTGAGTGAGGTTCTGGTATCTTCTTTTTAATCATTGCATCTTTCTGCATCTTCATGAGTTAAGCAATATCACCCTCTGTTCTATAAAGAAGAAAGGTAGAGAAACATGAAAACATGCAACACTGTATAAAATTACATATATAATATAAATATTTAACTTGTATTTATTATTTACATATTATGTTTATGTATTATATATGTATAATCAGTTGTTATCCATGATTTTTGAAGGCTCTAACCTGTGCTGCTCTGCCTATATTCCCAGACCTTGGCTCAGCTAGTATCCTGGATGCTAGAACAGATGCCTTAGAACTTGAAAGTCTTTATTTGACTTTAATGAAAAAGGGTGGGGGCAGATTATAATCCTGTTCTTTTCAGTTAATAAAAAAAGAAGAGCGAGGAGCATAGTTAGAGTCCCAGAAAGAAAAGACAGAGAATGAACCTGTGAAAATTAATCTTGACTCTGGCCAAATGAAATGAATAAACGATCAAGCCCACAGGGTGAAGACTTAGGTGGGAATTAGGCCTCCGGGGTCCCGGAGCAGGACTGAGTACACACACTTGAAGTTCCTCCGTGACTCTTGGATTGTCTTGATTGGAAATTGCAGGGGAAAAAAATGCTCCAACAGGCAAGAATTCTCATCTGATATTTTTCCGGGCCAAAGTGCTTAGGTTTTTTTCAGTAGGATCTCTGACTCGTCACACTGGGCAAGGAAACTTCACTTGGGCAAAGTGTTAGGGGATGGAGAAAAGGGTAATTGGGCCACTTAGAAAACTGTCCAATAAGTGTTTCCCAGCCAACCTCCCCAAGGGCCAAGAGTCATCACGAACAATTACTTGAGCATCGTGAGGTGCTCAAAGAGGAAAATCGCAGAACAAAATGGGTTGAAAGAATGTGTACTTCGGTCATTTGACATTTGAAGCCATGGGCTAAAACTCATGCCTCGGACCATCATAATCTACAACCATTTAATCTGCTAACAAGACTTAACTGATCAGGATCGGCAGCCTCCTCCTGCGGCATAATCAAAACAAGAAGCATTTGGCTCTGCAGAGTAAATGCTGTCGATCTTTTATTGTCCGGCCCCACCATTTTCTTTCTGGCAGGCTGAGATGAAACAGAAAGCTGATATTTGGAGCCACTGGAATTGCAGGCCTTGTAATTTAGAAATATCCATTTTATCCCGTGTAATTTCTTCCCTAAGATTCCTCCGTCTAAATCTGATACAGGTAGGAGCCAAGACAAACAGTAACCATTTATAGTTATCCAGACCCGTTTGAATTTCACTCTAATGTAAAGCAAAGAGAGTTTTTGGCTTCATTTCAGGTGTGTAACAGGGGTAGAAAATGCATTTAAAATTTAGCAGCAAATGTTACCATATGTTTCCATAACAACTGCAAACTTTTATGTTAGAAAAGCAATAATATAAACACGGAGGAATCTTGGAACAGTAAACTATTAATTTACCAAAATATAAAAAATCCAGCATGAAGGGGCATTTACAGCCACAGAAGCCATGAGGGGGCCCAGCATCCTGTGAATTTCTCCATTATGTGGCAGCAAATGCTGCCGGTTGGTTTAAATGAGCAAATCTTTTAAAATTATAGGTACAGTGTCAATTCTCCACAGCACATTTTTCTGAAACAACGTGTGATGGTGCCAGCTATGGCTGATTTCTTTTGCCTTACTGAGCTAGTAAAATACCCTTTAGTAGCTGCCCCCAGTGCACATCTGTAAAATAACTGCCTGTTTTTCCTTCACCCAACTTAATAACGAAGACCAGGGTCCCGTTGAGAGTATAGTGCCAGGAGCTGCTCTAATGTTTGTCAAGGAAGAGGGTTCATAGATTGTTGATATTTGCGAAGAAGGTTCCCAGTTTTCTCTCTAACCCATTTTGAAATATAAAAGAGACTAGGGAAAAAGGCGGGGGTGGTGGGGAACGGATCTGCATGCCCACATCTTAAGATTAGGCGTTAGTAACTAGAGTTGTTGAAATCACCGTCAAGGGAAATTCAGAGCTCCCTGGCGGCATGTGGAAGTTCCCCGGGCCGGGGACTGAACCCACGCCACAGCCACAGCAATTACAACACCAGATCCTCAAGCTGCTGAGCCATCAGGGGCCTCTGAAGCAATCTTCTTTTAAGGGATTTGTTAGAACTGTAGTGATGTGTGGATGGGACTTTCATTTGAAAAGAAGCATGATTTTCTCGACCCCTAGGGATAGGATTTTGAATCTTTTCCTGAAACGAAAGAACGTTACCTTGTCATTTAAGGTAAGATGATGCACCTTGCCCAGCCATGGAACTTGGGGTAGTGAGATAATTGTCAGTTAACATGCCGATCAATGAATATTCAAGTCAAAAAGAAAAGAAGATCAAGGTAGGTGGGCTGCCCTAAAAATGAAGTGCAGAACTCCAGAGAGGGTGTGTGTCCGGGAAGGGCCCCAGTAGGGGTTAAAGAAGGGGTTAAAATTCTGAAGATTTCAGAAGGTGGAGTAAAGAGCCTCCACTGTTTCAGCTGGGGTAAGGGGTATAGCTTGGCCTCCCGCAGACTTCACTATGGAATTCTCAGGCTGCCGAGCCTGAAGGGAGGCAGCAGGGGCCTTTCTTAAAGCCAGGCTCCAAGCAGTAGTGGGCCAAGGAGAAGGCGGAGGCAAATGTTTAAGGAGCTAAGGAAGGTTGACTAAGTAGGAGGGAAAGAACGTGAGATGGGACTGGAGAAGCAGGAGGGGTCAACTCTCAGGGTTGGGGCGACGATTTCATTCCATCATGGTGTCTGCCATCTCAGAATAGAAATGAATCCACATTCCACTTACAAAGCCTTTGGAAAGTGTCTGCTCTGTGTCCAGTGCTGTGGTAGGTCTTCGAATCAAGGTTTAACATAGTTATCAGAAAGCAGAGGTAATTGATTATGAGATAAATGCCAAGTTAAACGGCATCAACTCTAAGGAAATCATGAGCTCTTTGAAATAAGTAATCAGTATGTGTTGGGCAGGTTTTTAATGGAAAGAAAGGGCATCAGAATGGAGCTCAGCAGGTATTGAGCACCTACTGTGTGTGGATGCTTTGCAGTATGTCTTTTCATGTCTCTTCTCCCAGAAGTCATACAGAGGTGGAGTGCCACTGTCTCCATTTTATAGATGATGAAACTGAATTCAGAGGAAATGAAATAAAGATGATTGTTGACATAATTTCACCTCAAACCAGTGTAACATGTTAGAAGAACAGCAAGACCTAAGAACCACTAACCACTGCCTAAAATTGTGATGGGTTTTTGAGCAGCCCTATGATATATTCATTCTCTCCCTCCCTCACCCACTCGCTGTTGATGTGCTAAAATGTCACAACAAAAAGGCTCTGTGTGTTTGTTTTTAGGGATGTGGGGAAAAAAGAGGACTCTGGGGAGCTGGTGGCCTATTATGAAGCCAGTCTCTGGGAGAAAAATCCTCTCAAATCGAGTAGGCAGTGGCAGCTACTAAGTGGCCAGGAAAGCAGACCTAGTCCCCGGAGGAGGACAAGGAGAATTAATGGAAGAAGGAGGTGTCAGGTGTGACCTTGTAGGGTTGAGGAGCGCACGGCGGGGGTAGGGGTGTGTGGAAAGACCCTGAAGACATGGGGATGTAGAGCACATTATCACTGGTGTTATTTCCTGGAGGGAAGCAGAAAGGCCATAAAAGGAGACATAATACAGCCGTGAATCACCAACATTTCCCTCTTTGGTCTGAGAATCTCTAAACAACCCTATTTAAAATGTGTCTATACAACGTAGATGTTTGCTTCAGGGGATCTGTCCTTAGGTTATCTTCTGAGAGATCGGCCTGGGTGTAGGTAGACAGGTCGTCCTTAAGGTGACTATTTTTTCCCCCTCAACGGAGGCCATAGACCAATAAAAGTTTTCTTCTCCCCTGGCTTCAGCTGGGCTGGCATTTCTGACAGCCATGTAAACAGATGCCGGCATTGTTGCTAATGACAGGTGATTATAAGAGGCATGGGGGCCAAGGTAATTAAACAACGATTTGACAGGAACATTTGGCAATGTAATATTTCAGCATTAGAAATATCTTTGTGATGGGCCTTCCCCCACTTGGTCTGGTGAATGGAATACATTTTTATTCTCCAGAGCATGGCGCTTTGAGATCTGAAACTGTCCTGTGTGAATTTTTCATGGTTCATTGTAGGGCTCCAGACAATGGTTCCTGCTGGCCTGTGTGAGGATAAGTCAGAGTCTAAGACTCTAGCCAAGGGCTGCTCTAGAAAAGCAGTGGCAATAGGGCGTGGGACCCTGTTGCTGGGATTACATGCGCTGTATTATCGGGCCCAGTTTGACAGTGGTAATGCCTCTGGAGAGAAACGTGAATTCTTTTTATTGCCCTGGTCATTTCAGCCTTTCTCCCCATTGCCAGGATTTAGCTGGTGTTGCTCCCAGGGATCAAATGACAGCTTCTTCCGCTCTTGTGTCCCCCTCAATGCCCACTCCTGGAGGTAGGAAAAAAATCTGGAATCACCACTAACCTGTCGTTACAGGGAATGATAGTAGAAACAGTCATCAAGATATGACATTTGTTCATTTATTTATTAGATAAATGTAAAAAAATCCCCACTGCATTATTTTGTTGCTTGGATGATGAGCGATGCCTGGAGAGATACTTAAACACTCCCGCCTGCTAGCTGCTAATGGCTTCTAGCTTATGATGATGTGTTTGAGGAAATCTTCTATTGGATAAATAAATAGCAGACCTTCATAGACTTAATATTTATAGTGTTCACTACTGGACAAGCTATATGAGTCCTATTTATAGTAAATGTAGCAGCACGGTTTTTTCCTAATAAATAACAGCCAGCCTTAACTATTTATCACGGTCCTGGCACTCGTTCTAAAATGGGAACTTTCCCCAAGCAGGGTTGTTCATCTCTGCTGCAAAACCAGCTTTTTTAATACTCTTGGTGTAGTTTGTACCTGGTTATTTAAAGAGATAAGTGAAGCAGACCATTCAGAGGAGGCCAGCTCACTGGCAGGAGAGCCATTTCTTTTCCTTGGCCGGTTTTGATTTTCTCCAGGGAGGGGGGAGAGGAGGAGATGAGCGGGTGAGGACAGTTTGGTTTATGCCAGAGGAGAGCTGAGCGATTGTGACTCTTTGCGGGCTTGCCCCCCTCCAGCGTGGAAAGCTCGCGGCCAGCTTTTACATTCTGCTTCAGGCTGCAGTCAGTTTCTAAGCAGAGGCTTTTTTAAAGCTTTGTCAGATAGGTTAAAAGGTGTCCCACCTCCGGTGTATTAAAAGAGAGAGAGAGATTAAACTCACTAAGCCTGCCATGTTCCCTGTAAAATATCAAGTCAAAATGATTTTTAAATCCAAAGTTACTAGGCTTAGGGGGTGCGACCTTTAGTGAAAGCAGCCTCCTGAACCGGGGAGGAAAGATCTGTGCAAAAGACAATTGGCCCACAGGCTGGTGGCCTCGGGAAAGCCGCTGAAGCCAAGGTGAAATGTCTTGTTTCGCTGCCTTCTGGCCCGCAGAGCACCAACCCCAGATAAACAGCCCAGCCCACCTCCTAGGCCTCACGATTCACCACGGAGTTCCAGATAGCAAAGCCTGAGCTGAGGTCCTGGGAATTAGAGATGAATAAGGGCAGGGTCTCTGCCCTCAGGAGGCTTAGCATCAATGAATGCTACTGCCAGGAATTACTCATCAGACTCCTACGAAAACATCCAAGTGCTTTACACGTATCAGCAACTTGTTTCATCCTGAGTAATAGATGATACTAGCCAGTTCTTACTGAGTGCTTCTCTGTGCCTGGCATGAATTTTTTTTAGCTCCTTTACGTGAATTAGTATGACTGTTACAATGGTCAGTATTTTTTTTCCGTGTCTCTAATTTTAACGGGGGCAAATCAAGGCAAAATGATGCTAAGCAGCTTTCCCAGGGTCACAGGGCTGGCAGAGATAGGAGCTGGGATGAGAGGTCCCCAAGCCCAAGCCTGGGGCCAGTGTTCTCAGAATCAGCATCAGGATCACCTTGTGAGCATGTAAAACACAGATCACAAGTCCTTTCCAGGTGGGGCTTGAGAATTGTTGTTTCTAACAAGTTCTCAGATGATGCTGATGGCCACGGCTCTGTGCCAAGTGAAAGAGCACACTGCAAACGAGCAAAGGAAAATGAGATATTGTATTGCTAATATAAGCAGACTGCTTTGAGAATACCAATAGCAGTAGTATTAGTGTTGTTTCGGCGTCATTATTGTCATTAAAGCAGGGACTTATTGAGCTTTTGCTCTTTACTGGGTGGTGTCTTCAAACCACGCTCGCACCATAGCTGTGACTGGGGGGTATCTCGTTGAATCCTTACAAGAACCCCGTGAGGTAGACTACTGTTAGCCCCATCTTACGGATGAGGAAACTGAGGCACAGTGTACGCACTTGCTTAAATGCCAGAAGGAGGAGTCAGAGTCCCCCAGTGCCATTCCAGTGCCCAAGCTCTTAACCGCGAGAGGGTGATGAACAGCTGAGGGGTGTCAGCCATCGCCATAGAGCAGGCAGCCTGGAAGGCGGAATCGGGGATGGGGGGTGGGGTTGACTTGGGGGTGCCCGAAGGAGGAGGTAGTGGGGAAAAGGCTTCCCAAATGGAACAGCGATGTGCAGAGGCCCAGGGGCCTGAAAGCGCAGTGTGATGAGGAGTAACTCGGAGATTTCTGCATAAACTGCAATGGGAAGAAATGCAGCGCGTGGCAAGGCTGCATGGAAAAGTCGGTTGAAGGCCTTGAAAACCGGGAGTCGATGGCGCTCCAGAGTGAACTTGGAGCTTCAGAGCACCCATCCGGGGCACCCTCTTCCTCAGAACCCATCCTGAGACTTCCAGACAGAGTGATGGAGCCATTCTTTGTCCAGTGCGCTGCCGGGCCTCCCCTCATACCTTGAACGGTGTCAGAATACATTCCGAGAAGGGTTTGATTTCTAAAGATAGTGACCCCTCGACAGTGACTCATGCCCCGCCAAGGGACAAGTGAGTTTTTATACCAGTCACATCAGAGACAAACGGGCACACGTGTGCACGGCCGTGAGCGTGCCGGTGTGTAAATCCACATAGCACACTCAGCAGACGCCTGCCGTGGCACCAGTGCAATGGTATGGTCAGAGCTGCCAACTTGTTTTATTTCTGATCTCTCCTGGCAGCCCCTGAAGGAGGGGAAAGTATGAATTTTTATCTCCCATTGACTCTACTTTCATTATATTGTGCTTACAGACCTGGTGTCAGCGCATAAAATGTTAAACATCACTGGTCTGAAAGAGGCTCCCATTGTCTTAGCTCTGGTGCTGAGGGAATCTCGCTGGCCTTGCCGTAGTGGTTCTGTCAGTGTAATATGACAGGAAGCATTTCTCAGTAATGACAGACATTGAATATGAGTGACAGGAACTCTGACCGCGAGGAATGAGTTCAATTACCAGAGACGGGGGGTTACCTGAGATAAAACCAAAGGGCCCAATTGTGCTTGGTTTCAACCCTCGACTCCCAGATCCAGAGCAGGCAAGACAAATGCCTGATTAACCAGCCCCTAACCCTCTTTTTCGGTGATAAACTTGTTTGGATCACCCTGTCTGGGGGAAAAAAAAAAATCTCCGGGTGCCCTGTTTCTAAAGGAAATCCGATCAGAAAACGGTAGGGTGGCTTGGTGTTAGTCTCTTTTGTTTCTTGCAAGCACACAACCAACAACTGTCATTCTATCTTGGAATGGATCTAGGACGCGGTGTCCAGAAATCAATACAAGATCAACGATGACTTACTCTCTGAACCCCACTTTTCTCCTGCGGCAGCGGCCCCATGGCGCCAGCGCACCTTAGCCAAGCTGACGCCAGTGTCAAGGACAGATCCTGCTGGTCAGAAGCTCCCCTCTTTTGCTTTCCTCCTGCAGGTGGCCCTGCCCAGCATTGGCGCTTTATGCTTTATGCCTGTTTGTATACCACTGCTTCTAACCCCCAGATAGAGTTCTAGCGAGCAGCCCAATTAAACTGTCGCAGGCTGCCCTCACTTGACTAGCTCAGCAGAGTCATTTAGCCCACAGACATTCCTGACTATTAAAGCCAGTAGCAGCATGTCTCCAGAGCTGGAGATAAAATGAATGAAATTGGTTCTTCTGGGCTGACACTTGATCCCAGTTGTTGAACTAATGCTGTTGCACCTGAAGTTTTTCTTTATGGTAATTGCTGTCTGTGTTATTATTTCATAGACTAAATTGGAGAAAATTGCAACAGGTATTAAATTCTTTGAGCTAATTCATGGGAGTTCTATTGTGCATTCTTCCAAGGTAGAGTCTAACTTCTCTTCGAGGCTGGGAAGATGGATTTTGCTAGCCAGATGCACTGGCTTGTGTTTCATTATTATCAGAGACATGCCAATTTTAGGTCTGGTCGGGCATTTATCAGCTTTACCTGAAATCTGTCTTCCAATCTTTTGTTATTAATTCAGTTAGCATATGTTGGGACGGGCCCTGGGGAATCCAGTTATGATGACCAATGTTGACAGCGATTTGCACCAGTCTGATTCATGACACATCCTTGGTGGTATCATTGAGTCTTTTTTTAACCATGTACACTTTGGTAAAGGGCAGCGTGGGACCAGACTTCTCACGGGACACCTTTGGAATCCACCGCTCTAAGCTGATAGTTTCTCAAGCACCCCACGTAGTGCCACTTCCCTGAGAACTCACCGGGACAAGCAGGGTGGTGGTATGGTGCCTGTCAGCCTCCCAAAGCATCTGAATCCCTGGTCCTCACTGCCCGTTCATGTTCACTGTCTCTTTATTTCTGTTAACCTCTTTCACTGGGTCTCTTCCCAGATTTAGTGGAAAGCATTTAAGTGTAGACTTGACATAATAGCATATAAACCATATTCAGAGTTTCCTGCAGTCTCCAAAGCCCCTGCTTCTGTGGGAGATAGCATAGGAGACCATTTCTTCTATAGAATTTACTTGCTTAGCTTTGGGTCAGAGCTGTTGGTGAAGGCTCCCGACAGGAACCAAAATGAAAATTTGGATCCGCTGAGCCATGGAAGTGCTGTGCTTGCCTTCAAGTGAATGCTTTGCGGGGACAGAGACCCTGATGATGTTGTCACTTTAATTTCTCCCTGAAGACCATGACATAGCAAGCCTCTTTTAAATGTGTACATCTTCACCTCTTTAGCACCCGAAGGCTTTGTTACTGTCCCCACTAGGAAGCAGTAGTCAGGTTCCGCTGCATATTTTCATGAGAGGCAAATGGGAGAAGATTGAACCTCAGAGTGATGGAAGATAGACCTAGGGCTTTGTGATTATCATGATTATGCTTCATCTTTCTACCCCCATTCCTAGGGATAGTCTGCAGACTGGTTCACGGGTCTCCTGATACAAGGTTACCTGGGAAGCCCATGAAAAGTTATCAGGTGCTTTCTCTGCTAATGTAGCATCTATACTTTGCTGATGGCCAGTATCAGACTGTCTGTGGTGGAGAATGTATTGCAAGTTCAAGTCCTTTTAGCTCATGGGACCTCAAACATGCTCAATGTATGGCAGTCCACATTGTTTCAGATATTGATAAGCTTTGTTTAAATAATCTATTTTGAGGAGTTCCCTGTGGCCTAGAGGTTAAGGATCCGGCGTTGTCATTGCTGTGGCTCAGGTAACTGCTGTGGTGCAGGTTTGATCCTGGGATCCTGGGCCCAGGAACTTCCACAAGCTGAAAGTGCAGCCAAAAAAAAAAAAACTACTTTGAAAATTCAAATCTGCTGAAATTGAGTGGTTAACCGTAATTTATAGCAAAGTGCACCACGAGAGATATGTATTTTCTTTCCCCAGTGAGAAAATGTACAGAATATGTGTACAGTATTAAGTACAGAATATTTTTTTAAATTTTGGGAGATTTATTTTCTTAAACTCAAATCCACTAGGAAAAACTAGCATTTTTATCAGAACTAAACCAAGACTAATCTTTGTTGTATTTTCTTAAATTACCAAATGTATACTACAACAGCTTGGGGGTATTTTTAAGCAGTATATTAACAAGCAAACATTGACTTGCTCTCAGAGGTCCTTCCAAATCACATTTATTCTTGTCTTTGGTATTTGAGGATCCTAAGGCTACCACGATGACACGAGAAAAAGATGTTATATAATAGCTGTACCTGTGCATTTCAGATCCAGGATTCATTCTTCATATTTCTCCCTGTATCTCACTAGCATGAGTGATAAGCTCCTTTCTCCAAATCTTACCTGAACTTCTTGTTCTATATATTTTGAATTACTCTTGGGGCCTAGATTGTTTGACCTGTTTTGTGTGGATTGCATGGAAAACATGGCGGTGAGCTGAGCCAGCGAGCCTACATAAGAGCTTGCTTGGCAGCTGGTTATTATAATAGTATATATCAAATAAGAGTCAGAATGTGAATGACTCCTGTGACTAGGCAACAGAGAGGATGACTGAGATTTGGGCTCTCAAAAGGCAAAATGAAAGGACAACAAAGCCTCTTCTCTGTTGTACTAGGAATTCAGACACCTCTAGACAAAGTCGCTAGAGTAAAAAGAGTCTCAAGATGGCAGATGTTTGGGTGAGGTGAGCATAGTTCATAAAAAGAAAGGACTCTTGGAAGTTAATCCAGAAATAATTCCTTTCTTCGCTCATACAGTCAGTTTAGAGAAAGCATCAGATGTTGCATTAAGTGCCTTTCAATCATTGTAACTCAGCCCATTCGTGCATTAACTCAGAGAGGTTTTTTTCCCTCACTTTACCAGTGAAGAAACTGGGTCTCCGAAAGCCCAAGCTGTGATTCCAACTTAACGTTTTTTTAAGTCGTTTCAGAATGTGGGACTCAAACCCGGATCTGTTGCCTCTAAAGCCAGGGTTACCAGTTTTAGATTCGTGTCTCTATGAGATGAATTGCTCTTAGCTTGGAAAGTGGTAGAACTTTCAGCAAGGAACTTCAAGCAGATTGCTAAAATTCTCCATAGTTGTACCTGATAGTAATGCCAGCCCAGTGCTAGGCCTTCGGTCACTGCACGCTGCGGTGAAAAACACGAGGCACTGCCAGGATATAAAACAAAGTGTATTTCTTCCCATTTAAACTTAAAACGGTTTTCCTAAGGTTGAGTTATTTAGGCTTGGTTGAGCTCCCTGCCATGTGGTTCATAGTAGGCCTTTGTCAAGGCCAGGGGTTGGCAAACTTTTTCTGTAAAAGGTCAGATAGTAAATATTTTAGGCCCCGTGGGCCACATGGTCTCTGTCACAGTTGCTCTACTCTGCTGTTGAAGCACAAAAGCAGCCATAGACAATGTATAAATGAATAAGCAGGGCTGTGTTCCAGTAAAACTTTATTTACTAAAACAGGTGGCAGGATTTGGCCCATGGGCCGTAGTTGGCCAACCCTGGGCCTGAGCCTTGAGGAAGACTTATGTTCAAGGGAACCAGAACACAACAAATGTTTTATTCTCTTTTCATTTATTAGTGATACTGAGATTGCTGGGGGGAGAGAGACGTCCTCTCAGCATAATTTGTAATCCTTCCCATTGGCTTGGATTTTAAAGTTGTTTTCTTTCTTTCTTTCTTTTTCTTTCTTTCCTTTTTTTTTTAAATCTCTTGTTGAAGCACATGTTAAATGTGTCCATGTTCTTTCCATTAAATATCTTGGTTGCCTTCCCAGACTTGAAATTGCAGTGAATTTATCCCCAAAGGATGTTTGGTATCAATTCTCAAGATGCAATTTGAATGTAGTCTGTTTCTGTAATGGAAGCAGGATTCCAAATCTTCATTATTTAAGTTCCATAGAAAATAATGAATCATGCAATGGCTCTTACTCAGCACTGTTCAGGTATACTGAATCCATTGTTTTCTTGTCTTATAGCTTTAGACCAGCTCAAAGGATAAAATAGTATAAAGATTTAATTTTAGGGCTGCATAGGAGGCCTTAGATTACGATTTCTAGCTAAGCCACGCTGAACCCTGATCTATTATAATGAAGTTATTTTTTTTAACTAAGCATTTTCCATAAGCTAAAACTAAAAATAAATAACAACTGAAAAATCCTGTTTGTGAGTCCCAGAATCATTGACGCTAACAACTGTAATCGTTTCCTTGTTACCCTGTTTCTACGATAGTGATCCCCTTTTGTTAAACATCCCATCATGTTGTCACCATATAATAGGGATTAGTGGCATCAACTTCTTTTACAAAGAGGGATTTAATAGTCGTGCTAGTGATAGCGGTAGCATTACTTAACTGGTGGCATGCTTGGGTAGTTAGCTGTTCTCTTTGAAACTCCTAATAAAGGCATCAGGGGTTTCCTCATCTTCCCCACCCAAGGGCAGCTGTGGTGGGAAGGAGGGAAGGTATTAGAAGGGATTGCATTTCAACACCTGAGCTTCCTTGCCACCTGCCTGCAGTGCATACCTGCTGACTCCTATTCTTACTGTAGAGTAAGGTTTCTTGTGTTTTCCTGGTTTACCCAACCCGATACATCTGAAATATTTAGTTATCCTCCTTCTGTCTTTTCTGGAGCAGTAACACAGGGCTTTGGGAAAGTATGAATTTTGCAGTCAAAACCCCCATTCTCTTGGATGAACCTCTCACTTGTCTGAGCTTCAGTGTCCTCTCGTGTAAAATCAGAAGAATAATACCAACCTTACGGAGTAATTCTGGAACTTCGTGAGGATGTGAGCTGAAGTGCTTTGGAAATTGTACCTATCATATATGAGCTATTTTTACTGGCTGACTAGCTCTCTGGCCCTGCTTTGTTCGGGAGGCTCCTCTACCATCTTTAAAATGGCTAAATGCATAGCCCTGTTCCCCGTGGAACATACTACATGGAGTTGCCCTTGTGAGAAGCAGCTTAATTGCAGACCAACCAGGGTTGCTACACGACCGAATCCCATTGTGTTGAATATATGGTACCCACCCAAAACACAATTTTAGTATTAAAATCAATGCGTAAAATTCCAAACACCTGCCTCTTTGGCTTCTGATTTGGAGCTCATATTTGAAACTACTGTTTTCTCAGCATACAACATTTTAATACATAGGGCAGAGCTTTTTCTGCTAGCCTTCTTTCAAACTC
This sequence comes from Catagonus wagneri, assembly GCA_004024745.2. NCBI lineage: Eukaryota > Metazoa > Chordata > Mammalia > Artiodactyla > Tayassuidae > Catagonus > Catagonus wagneri. The sequence goes on from PVHT020000180.1 coordinate 3,084,779, forward strand.
TTTTGTTGGTCTTGGTGTCTGTTGCTCTGGAGAACAACTGCCTTCCAAAGCTCCCTAAAGCAAATTTTATTTATGCCCTTAGACTGTAGTTAGAGTTGAACCAAACCAGGAAGAGCATCTAAGTTTGGTGACCGTCCTGGCTGTCATCGACCTGTGATGTAATCACAACCAGAAAGAAACTTAATTTTGTGCTGATGTGAGGGCGAGGTGGCTATGAACATAAGATGCTAGTACCTTCTGGCCATGTCATATGAGCTAAATCCTTCCCAAAAAGCCAGCCAGGAAAACATACGATACCATTTGCAATGGTAGAATGTTGCATGCTGTTCTTCTGTTAATTATAATGGCCTGACCCGTGTGGGGCGAGTGAGTCTTGCTTAACAGTCATTAATCTACTGAGCCTTGGTATCAGCAGCCCATCTTGAGGAGCAGCAGTACTGGGCTGGACGAGAAGGGCTTTGATTTCATTGTAATAAGGATAGCTTTGTTAAAATTCTGCTGCTCAGTGGTGCCCAAGGATTCTGGGAAGAGAAGGTTTTCCTCCCCGCCCCCCCCCCTTTTTTTGCATAGTGGGGATGAATTGTTTCTGTCTCTTCCATCCCCTAGGTTACTGTTTATGCTCTCCCTTGATCTCCTGCTTGTCCCTTTATTTCTCCACGTTGTGAAAGTTTCTTTCTGTGTGACCAGGAGTCTGTTTAGCAGACCATATTGTGAGTGAAGGGCCAGCGTTTGTTGCCTGATTTTGGCAATGCTGGGCAGTCAGCTGGGATGTAATTAAGACTCTGAGAACAGGCTGTCTTCTCCACGGGAAGGGCATGTTAGATGGTGCTGGGATTTGGGGCTGTCAGTTTGGCCAAGGCTGGAGACAGAGAGCTAGGGACAGAGATATTTCCTTTCATTTATAATCCCTTTATGTACAGTGTATGCACTTGGCGGAGTTTACATATAACCTAGTGGCTGGAGCTTACAAGCCAACACAGTGAAATTAGCATATGTTACATGTATATTTTAGTAATATTTTAAAGCAAGTGCATATTTCCAAAGTGAATTATGCATGGATGACAGCAATAGGGTTGTGTTGCACTGGGTGTCAAATCCCACAACTTTTTGTCGAGACTGTGGATTTTACACTAAAAAGGCAGAAAGACTAAACGAAGTAAAACAGTTTTAATTTTTAACAGTTTGGTTCGGCCCAAGGAGCCAGGCTGTGACAGATATAACTGACATTTGAATAATTGGATTAATTTAGAGAAGGGCAAATCCGGTTTTGACGGTTGTGCTTGTGTGTGTGTCTTTTTTCTTTTTTTTCCAGGGAATGGAGTTGTGTGGCTTAGATATGCACTTTATGTGATGGCAAGCAAAGCTTGAGGAAACGCCACAAAATGATTAAAATCGTCATTTAATTCGTTTGGTTTCATAGAAACGTGTATATGGAGGTGTGCATTCTTAACACCTGTATAAAAGAAGCCCACGGTATATACTTTATTCACCTCTATCAGTGGTGTACATATGTACATATTGCATATATAAGCAAATCATATATGCTCTTGGGAATTTAGTAAATACAATTTGAAGACAATGTACACCATTTCAGAGGCAGCCTAGAAAACGTGCAGACAAGGAAACTCACCATGGCGTTGGCAAGCCCCTTCCCTCCCCGTATCTTTGTGTTATAAACCATCACAATGCGGCAGAAGAGAAGCCTAATTTGGTATCTGGGGTATCAGTAGCCAAATTCCACATGGTGAAGTCCTAAACCCTAAATTGCTTCGGTTTATGTGTCTTTTTTAGCTTTTTTTATGGCGATCATCTCAGCAACTTGAAACCCAGTGCAGCGCCGTTAACAACCCCCCTCCTCCAGAAATTCTCTTAATGAGATACGCCGTCTAAAATCAGCAGGCTGAGACTAGAACTTGCAGCAGGCAGTCTTGAATTGTGGCTCTGAAATGGCTCTAAGAGCCTTTTCCCCAGCAGGACATTAATAGACATTAACACCCAGGCAAGAAGTGTTGATGTGTGGTTTATAATGTTAGCACCCAGTTAGGCAGGTCTAACACATGCTGTAGGAATCTTGTACCAACACATGCATGTGTGGAGTCAGATTAATGAGAACCATAAAAGGAGAGACATTCCACTAGGGCTGGGGACCTCATCCTAGCCTCCTTTACCCAGCAAACCTGGTGCTCAGCTGGGTAGAAATGGCCCAGTTGGACATTTTCAATATTAGCAAAACGTATTCACACTACTGTATATAAAGCAGGTAAACAACAAGGACCTACTGAATAGCACAGGAAATTACATATTCAATATCTTGTAATAACCTCTGATGGAAAAGGTTCTGAAAAAAATATACTCTCAAAGTGACTGAGTCACTTTGCTGTACACCAGAAACTATGACAACATTGTAAATCAACTACTTCAATTAAAAAAAAAAAAAGAGTAGTTGTGAAAGTTGTGTTTTGCTGTGTTATGTGATCATGGAGCCAGCGTGTCAGTCAACACTTCTCATTAAAAACCCTTCTCATCAGGTGCCATTCAGGCTGAGAGGAAAGGGGACCTTCTCGAGACTCACAACCTGACTGCCAGGCAGACATGATTATTTTCCTCCTTCAGCTTTCCCCAGCTCTTCTTCAAGTGTTTCTGGATGGTTCGGCAACACTTTCTGCTTTACTTTGTAAATAGGGCAATGAAGCGTTCTTGTCTCCTGCCTGGCTCTCCTTGGAGGATTCTCAAAGCCTTTTAAAATTGTGTGTTTTTCTGGGGCAGCCTCGAAAGTCCCAGGAGTGAAGTTGCCATCTGTCTTTTATATTCAAAGAATCTTCTGTATTGTATACCTGATGAGCTTGTCCCAGAGATAGATGTTGTTAATTAAAGGACAGCATTTGTCCTTTATCTGAAATAAATCTTCTCTGTTACAGCCTGAAGAACAGTTTTCTGAGCTTTAGGAAACAGTTAAGGACATTCTGCCTGGAGTCCTTGTGTTTGCTAACCTCGGTCCAGAATCAGTCCTTCGGCTTTTATTTGATCAGACACGTAAAGTAGCAAAAATCTCCTTAAAAATTTTTGTTTGTTTTCTAATGAATTTATCTACCCAGATCACAAGTTTGGCAGAGGCTTTTGAAAACGAGTGTAGCATGTGGTGTTAGTGGTAATTTGTGACTTTTCGGTGGAAATTTGCAAACAGCAAGCTCCCATTCTCATCATGCTGTATGCGTGTGTGCATGTGTGAATAGATGTAGGCAGGGGATATGATGGCACCTATATCTTCCGATGCCACTTGTCTATTTTACTTCACAGACTCTGTTCCTATACCCTCTGCCCCTGGGAAAAGAAAAATGCCAACATCTGCCTGCAGCAAAAGAGCCAGAGTTCTGTCAGATCACAGCTCAGATACGTATGGGGAGAGAGAAAGCATCTTCTTTAACCTGCTGGCTCTCTGTCTCAAGAAACTCAGAAAATAATTTGGATTTGTAATGTGGAAAAGCAGCTCGGGCAGCGTGGCTATGAACTGCTGTCTAAAATGTGCGTTATCCTCTGTGGTCCTGTTAAGCTGGGAGAAGGAAGGAGGGCCAGGGTCTTGCCAGGGACTAGCTTCCAGGAAAAAAGGAGACCAATCGAGCGGCAGAGACAAGGGGGAGAAGGGCCAGGGATGGAAAATGAGATGGGTCCAGCCATCCCTTTGTTAATAGGTAAGACTCTGGAATTGCCTGTGCCGTGGGGAGGAGAGTAGTATATTGGACCCTGATTTTCAGGTAATGTAACAGTCCAGAGAAATCTTAAGCTTACTCTGCAGTGATTCACCTGTAAAAGGGGATTCAGGTTAAGTACCATTTTGCATCATCTTTTTTTTTTTTTTTCTTAGTTATGTAGCCTAGGAATCGGGCAGGTGATGTGATACTTAGTTAGTTAGTTAGTTATCTTTTTTAGGGCTGCACCCTTGGGATCGAACCCGCAACTTCATGGTTCTTAGTCGGATTCGTTTCTGCTGCACCATCGTGGGAACTCCCAGGTGACGTGATAGAGTGAAGCAGGCTTGGTTGAAAAGACAAATGGGAATTGTGGCAGCCATGACAAACAGGCCAGGGCTTACACTGTTTTTGAGGGCCAGTTGCTTCTTCACTCTGACCAGTTGCTACCTTGTGGGGATATAAAGAATCCTCAGATTTTTTCAGTAGAAGCCATAGATGTAAAACTGTTGGAGCTTTTAATATCGGCAGGTTATTCATTTTAAAACAGTATCCACCAGGAGTTCTTGTTGTGGCTCAGTGGAAACGAGCCTGACTAGTATCCTGAGCATGTGGGTTCGATCCCTGGCTCTGCTCAGTGGGTTAAGGATCCGGCGTTGCCGTGAGCTGTGGTGTAGGTCGCAGACGCGGCTCAGATCAGGCATTGCTGTGGCTGTGGTGTAGGCCGGCGGCTGTAGCTCCGATTTGACCCCTAGCCTGGGAACCTCCATATGCTGCAGGTGTGGCCCAAAAAGTAAAACAAAAAACAACAAAAACAAACAACACAGTATGGGCCAGATAAAATCTCTAATAAGATGTGCTTTTCTGGGCTGCTAGTTTGCACACACTGATAGACATAATACAGTAACATTATCAGAGTGGGGATATCCTAAATAATAAATTGACCACATGGAAACATTTTTAATAAATAGGAGGAAACTCAGTCACAAACAGTATTAATGTTTTGGGGGTGTTTCCCTTTAAGTCTTTGTTTACTAGGTATGTATTTTATATGCTTATTTAAACATAGTTGAGCTTCTGCCATGGCACAGTGGGATTGGTGACATCTCTGGAGTGCTGGGACGCAGCTTTGATCCCTGGCCCAGCACAGTGGGTTAAGGATCCGGCATTACTGTACCTGTGGCGTAGGTCGCAACTGCGGCTTGAATCTGATCCCTGGCCAAGGAATGTCATACCATGGGGTGGCCAAGAAAGGAAAAAAAAAAGTTGTAATCATAGGAGCCTATGTTTTTTTCACTTAGAATAATAGGCAGTTTCCTTATATGACTACAAGTTATTCCATCAAGGAAATATATTGAATATGTAAAATCATTCCCTTTTGTTGGACATTTAAGTTGCTTTTGGCTTGACACCATTACAGGAATGTTGCAATTACGTGTTTGCTCATACTACTTTTTCCTTATTTTGGATTAGTTTCTTAGAATCTGAAAGGAGTATTGCTTAATCAAAAGATATGAATGTTTTTATGGCTTTCCGTATGTGCTGCCAAATTGCTTTCCCAAAGTGTTGCACCAATTTGCACTGCAGTCAGCAAAATAGGAGTATATGAGTATATGCTTGCCAGAGTTATTCTGCTTTAGACATCCCTCCCACCCCCTCATTGGTCGGTGAAAATTAGACCTCATTGGTGTTTGAATTTGCATTCATTTTAGATTTTCCCATGAATCTGTTAACTAATTGTGTTTGTTCTCTAACATCTGTATTTTCTGAGACCACATTTTGTCGAGGTTTTGTCTGCTTTTGTGTGTGCTGTTTAAAGTTGTCTCTGTTAACAATTGATAAGTAGTTTGGGAAGAGCCTTTTTGGCCAGCCCCTCCTCTGGGGGACCCCCTATCTCAACACTGCTGCAGCTGCTGCTTTTAACTGTGCATTAACTTGGATATGGGCCAAGGCCCAAGTAGGATCCCTTTCCTGAAGAGGGGCTCTTGTGTGTCTGGTGAACCACAAGCTCAGAGCTGTATCTGCCAATGTGTTTTTGGCAGAGCCCTCTAATAAAAATCCCATCCGCACTCTTCTATGAAATGCAGTCACCAATTTGAATGATGATTCTCTGATGCCCCTTTTTGGTAACAGCTAATCTCCACGTCTTAGATGGTTTTTGTCAGTCGCCTTCCCCCTTCTGTGCTTCACCACTGCGCTTCGTGCATGTTCTAACGACAGTACTGGGGATTCTTGGAGCCTCATCTCACGGAAAGGGCCCTGACCAGTCATAAAGAGACAAGGATGCTGTTATTGGCTCTGCCCTTTAAAAAAATGGCTTAAAAACAACAAAAATGCATCAGTTATCAAAATACTTTTTGGCACTCTTCATATATTATTAAATCTTCAGAACAGTCCTACTAGGAAAAAATCTGCACAGGAGTGAGGAAACTGGGGCTCATAGAGGTGAGGTATTTTTTCCTGTATCAGACTTCATTTTTCCGGATGAAAGTGAGTTTTTCATTACGCAAGGTCTCAGTCTTCTCATCTGCAAAACGGAGTTGCACCTCTTTACCTCCTAGCGGTGGCCTGGGACCAAAACAATGTCCTGTATGTTATTAAGTTACATTGGGTATTCAGATCTAGGATGTGTAAAAAAAAATGTAGTTATTAACTAGTTCACCTCTCTGGCCCTCAGTGTCTTCATTTATAAAATGTAGGATCTGGACCAGATTACTTTCGTTGTCTACTTTCAGCTCCAGCATCTCTTCATTGGTTATAGACTCAAATCTTGGTGAGGAAAAAAAAAAAAAAAAGCCTATGTGTTTTCCCCCGGGCTGTGCTTATGACGGCATCTGAAGGCAACTCTGCATTCCAGGACTGCCCATCCCTCTGAGCCATTTTTCTCGGAAAGGAATTGCAGACTTTTAAGAAGGAGAAATTTCACCCTGGGGATGCACGGCGAGTGTGGGAAAATTCTCTTAATGGGGTAGTTGAGATACTGGGGTCCACTGGCTACTTTAAAGCCGTATGTAACTGCTTCCTTTGGCTCTGGGGATACTGTGATCTCTTAAATGTTAAAGTGGGAATATACCTTATTTCTGTTTTTCCTCATATACCTTACCTTCAGGTGGGAACTTAATTAATCAAAGTGGTTAATGAAGAAAGACAGACACTGCATCAACTCCACACAGAAATGCATTCAGGCTCAATTTCATCCATATCATTCTTTTAAAAATGGGGGTTCAGGATCCCATATGGCACTTAACCTCCTAAACATCATCAGCCCTAGACGAGAAGCAGGTGGCCTGGCATAGAGAGCAGAGGTTATTTTTGCCTCTTGGGCTCCTGCCATTTCAGAGTCTAACGGTGGCAAGTCTACACAGCAGGAGGCTGACCCCAGATGCTCTCCCTGCAGTGGGGATGGAGAAGACCCATTGCCACTGCCAGGAATAAACTTGCTCAAATCTAGGTCACAGTAACCCTCCCAGAAAAGTCTCTGTCTAAACTTATTCCCCTTTGCTATTTAATTGCTACTTCTAAAACCTGATTCATTCCCAGTGAAGTAACAACCTTAATTGTTTACCCATCTTGCGTGTGTCTTTACAGCCCATGATGATGGTATCTTAGCATTTTCTTTCAGGTCAACTCTTGGGCAACAGATTGAGAGGGCTTAGTTTTGAGGATGGTGCAGATAGAAATCAGGAGGTTGGGAACCTCGCTTCTACTTCTGGCCCTGCCTTTCCTTAGGGTTTAGTTTCCCTGACTGGAATCTGAAGAGATTTGATGTAGGTCAGGAATTTCCAAGTCAAATGCTGATGGGCAGGTAACAAACAGGAGTGAGAAGGGAAGAGAAAGAAGAAGAAGCAACTGGAAAAAGCGTGAGGGAACCCGGGGACTAGGGTGGACATGGATACCTTGATTGGGTCATGGTTACACAGGCATATACAGTTCTGTTTTGTCTTTTTAGGGCTGCACCTGCGGCATATGGAGGTTCCCAGGCTAGGGGTCAAATTGGAGCTGCAGCTGCCAGCCTACGCCACAGCCACAGCAACGCGAGGTCCGAGCCGCATCTACAGCCTGCACCACAGCACACAGCAACACCTGAGCCTTAACCCTCTAGCGAGGCCAGGGATACTGGTCAGGTTTGTAACCCGCTGAGCCACAATAGGAACTCCCCATTTTTTCAAAACTCATGGAACTTATTAAGATCTATGCCTTTCGCTGTAGATAAAGTAAGTGTAAAATGAATGAAATGGACTATGTCGTAAACTGGGAAACGTGTAATTTATTTAAAGGCAGCAGTGATGAGCTCGAGCCAGTTGCTTCTCTGCCGAAGGTGGGCCCAAAGAGGCTACATTCTTCAAGAAAAGTCAGAAATCCAGATATTTTTAGAAAGTCTCAGGGTATGTAGATTTGTGGGTTCTGTTTTGTCAAACAAAACATCAGTTTGTGCTCTCTGTACTAGAGGCTTCTTAATTTTACCCTAAAGGATCATTTGAGCTCCAACGTTGAATGGTTATGAGACCTGGAACAAAAAAATTAAACCTTAAATTAAAAAGTGAAAATTAAACTTCAGTTATCCTCACCTATAAAACGCTGATAATTCATGGCTGATCGTAGCAGGATCTGGTGAAAAGCGTAGAGGTACCTTGTACAAAACCACTTGGCAACATGAATAAGCAGCATATAGATCCAAGTCACTCTTACCTTTATTATTATTCTAAAGAAAAATTTTTTTAAGTTTTTAGAATTGCTCCTGTTGAGAATTGAAGCATTGAGCTTTTTCAAGGTGGCTAATAAAAGCATCAAGAACTCACCGTGAGTAAATTGCTTGCCTACAAATGAACACGCAGACTTTTCATTATCTTTGGAGGGGAATGTTTCTGCGGTGTGACAAAAAGAGAAAACGTTTCATTTGTACAGCTGCTCATATAAATTGCAAAAACCCTGGGGGCTGAGGTCCAAGGTATGGCAGTAGCATGTAAGGAAATGCAGTTGATGCTGTATGAAAGATTCCTTGCACAGGCACTCCACTGCCCAGGAATCGGAATGCTCTATCTTGTCACTGACATTTTGTGAACAAGCAGCCTGTATTGGATGGTGATAAATGGATTATCTTAAATGTCATTCTGCACTGTTTTAGAGTTGCAAGGAGAGTTTTGATATTGAGTTGTTGGTTAGTATATTCTATACCAATCCTTTATGATGAAATAATCTCCTCAAGTTACATCCAGAAATGTCAAAGTTGCTTATTTCTTCAATCACCCGTAGCAGTGTTTCCATTACCAGATATGCAGAGAAGATTGTGTAATAATGTCAGACTATTTATAGAAACGTTTCCTAGGAATCTCTACTCTCCTTGAGTTGTTTGTGTATTTAATACTAGAGATTTGTTTTTATATTTATGGATATTTTCCTACTTCTAAATTGACTTCAGCTGAGGTTGTTTCACAAGTTTTTTATAGAGAGTGCATTGAAAAGTTGATATTAGTATTCAAAAACTAAAACTAAGGCCAGCCTAACCTTTTTAAAATATAAAGATTCACTTCATATGGTTTCAGGTATTGTAAACATTCTTTTGTGTCTGTGTGTGTGTTACAGCTGCGCCCTAAATATTATATGAATGTTATAATCATAACAAATTTAGAACATGCTGTTTATTTAGGATAAAGTGGTATATAATACTTTGACAAAAGAAAATACAGTATTTAGTTTATGCTAATTTATGCATTATTTCAATTTTCAATATTTGTTTGAAATTCCAGGTTTAATCAAATTATTACTATTATACAGAATATAGTCATTTGTATAAAGATTTGGTCCGATAGATTTATATGGGAAAATGTGCAAAGTATATTTTAAAAGCATGTCTCAAGCTCTGCTTGTCAAAGTTAGTCTAAATATTGGTTTTCTTCCCTGAAGATACCATCTCTCTACACGTAGATATTGAAACTATTTAATATGTCTTTACACAGTGACTCCCTCCAGCCCTCTGTACTCTACTAATCTCACCCCTAGCCTGCTTACTCTGCAGTCCTTAAAAAAAGACGTGTATTTAAAAGAATCAAAAAATATTTATATAAGTGCATCAAGTTGAAGCATATAAAATTACTATTTTTATAGATTAGAACATTCACGTCAGCAATTTTATACAACTCACCCTGTTAGTATTTGTATTGTTTGCTGTATGCCAGACATGTGCTTCAGGTATATTAATTCACTTACTGATTATAGTAGTCGGATAAGTAGGTGCTTTTATGACCCCAATTTACAGATGAAATAGCTGAGGCACCGACTGATTTAAATAACTGTTAGCCTGCCTCCAGTGTCTGCCTATAATCATTGCTCCATGCTGCCTCTTCCGAAAGCAAACTTCTTGTGGTTTTCCCCACCAGAACTATTCTTTTCTCCTGCAAAAAGTCACGTAATCAGCTTGGTGTGTATCCTTTTAGATCTCCCTCTTGTGTTTGTGCACATATGTATGTAGCAATAGGAAATTTATGGTATTATCTCATTCTTTTCATTCTTTCCGGTGCAGTGTCTTGTCTTTATTTCTTTTTTCTTTCCTCATTTATTCCTTCTTTTCCTCTTTCTCATTTCATTTTTTACAAAATAGGGTAAACCATATAATTCTATAGCTTGTGGTTATTCACTGTAAACTAACTTAGTAAACTATTCATGTTAGTAATAGAAATCTGATTAATTCCTTTTAACCACGGCACAATATTCCGTAATATGGATGGTATAGTCCATCTTATTTAACAAGAAATACGTTTTTCTTCCTGTCTCAGCTGAAAATTTCAGAATAATGTTGAATAGTAGTAGGAATAGTAGGTGTCTTTATGTTTTTCTTGTTGGTAATAATAATAGTTCTAATGTTTTACAAGTCTGAGATGCGCTGAGATTTCTGGTAACTATCCTTAATCAAGTAATAGAACTTTTGTTCTCTTTAGGGTATTGCATTTAATTGGATCTTTTTTTTTTTTATTTTTAGGGGGAGGTTGTCTATTGAGTTGGTCATATATTTGTTTCCTTTAATTTGTAAATGTGGTAGTTTACTTTATTAGATTTTTACATTGTTGAACCATCCTTGCACTCCTGGAATAGACCTTACTTGTTCTGATGTAAGTGTACAGATGGACTTGATTTACTGGTATTTACAATTTTTATATCCATTTTCATAGGTGAGCGTTGCCTATGGATGTCTCTCCCCTGTAGAGACGCTAGTTAACAGGTCTCAGTAGAACTCATTCATTACTAACCTTTCTGTGAAGTTGACCCTTTTGAAGTTTATCCGAGGCTTGATTGGCTTTTGGCAGTTTTAGCATCAAGGCTTTTGCATGCCACAACCCTCATGTCTTTGAACTTTATTTCTATTTATAGCTTTCCGGAGGAAAGCCATGAGTTTTCTTTTTCAACTTTTTTCTTGCTCTTGCCTCCCAACTTCTTTATGGAGAATATAACTTTCCTTGAAGCATGACGCTGCCCCTTTATGAAACCTGTAATTGCCCCTTCAGTTGGAAAATAGAAATTTTTCTTTCTCTTCCTTCTTTCCCTGTTAAAGCTATAGTTTTATTTATTCATAATTTATATCAAATGTTTCCCTAGAAATGGACATTTCCTATTTTATAGATACAAACACCTGGTTTGGAGAGGACAGTATTATGTAGTTTTTTGCAGGAATGTCAAACTGTTGGCATACTTAGCCCCATCATCTCTTTTCCTGCCCGTGGCTGATATCACTGATATTAATGCAGGTTTTCCTCCTGAGCTTTATCAACACAACACATCAAACAGCTGCTACTGGCACTTGTAATTTAGATGAAACCTATTTGCAGTCCTAGTATCAAGGAAACGGCATGGATTGGAAGGCAGAAGTCTTAGGCTTTTAGTCTCTAGCTTGCAGTGCCAGATCTAGCCATTGCAATACTTTGTTTCCACAACTGTACAATGAAGAGATTAAGCTGGGTGACCTCTAATGGACCTTTGGTTTGAACATCTTCTGATGCTCCTTCAACTTTGTTTCAGGGCCCTCAAATGTATATATCTTGAGGCTTTATAAATCTTTACCCACATGTACATTTGTAATTTTGATACCACTATTTTATTGCTTTTCTTTTTCAGTTATGTTTTTGAGATTCTAAATACATCTGCTCTTTAGCTAATTCCTTTTTTGTTGCTTAGTACTTTTTTACTTTTAAAATTAATAAATGCTTGCTGTAGAAAATTTGAAAAATATTGAAAAACACAAGAAGAGAATAAAACTCGTGCATATGTCTACTATCCAAAACTGTCAACATTTGGTTTACAATTAGGAATGTTTCTGTTTTTAAAATTTGTGTACTCTCTTTTTCACTGAACAAATATTACCATTTTCTCACTATTGCACTTCATTCAAGAATAATTTCCCTCAAAAATTATGGTAATTCATTTAACTGCATCTCTTTTGTTTTTCACTTTTAAATATTATGATAGACATCCTTTTATAAAAATTTTTGGTCCTTTATTGAACAGATTTTTAGATATGGAGTTACAGGTGGAAGGGAATGTACATTTTAAGTACCTAATTAATCTCAGTACATCATGAGTATGTGTGCAATAAATTTTTGAATAAAACATTACCAATTTGATTTCCAGAAAGATGTACCAGTTTACCTTTTCATCAGCAGTTTTTGAGAATACCCCTCCCTTCTCATGTTTGGGAGCATGGAATGGTGCCATTTAAAAGAATTTTTGAATAAAAGTAACATCTTATTTCATCTTTTTATTGCCACTGTGGTTGAATATTTTTTCACGTTTATTGGTCATATTTGTGTATGTACGAATTCCTTGTGTCTTCTGCCCATTTTCTCCTTCCCTTTGAGACATACTGTCAGTTGTTAATACCTATGATGGCTCTCAACTCATTATCAAGGTGCTGGTATATAATTCACAATTGGAGCTAATCTCGGGGGAAATCCCAATATGGGGGTAAAGAAAAGAACTAAAGCATCTCCATAAATTCGGTGAGAACTCACTGTCCCTAAACAATAATTCTGTAACAAGAAGTAATAGTAGCCTCCTAGCCAACTCTTGCCGTAAATTTTGAAGCTCCTTCCATGCTCGCAGTCTTCTGCGAGGCCTTCAGTTGCTATCTCCTTGGGAGCATACTTGCTTCCAAAGGGAGCTTTTAGCCAAAGCATATTGCCTCACTAAGTCTGATCTCAGGACCTTGAAGCCTGGCTTCTAGGTTAACGACATGCACGTAGAACTCCCTTCGTGCCACTGAAAGAACCAAACCTGCTGATCTCAGCTCCGTGTGTGCCCTTCATGAGTCAAAATATGGAGAAGATAGAACCAGTCCCACCCTTTCCTCAAGAAGAACTGGTTAGTCATGAAGTGAAACCACATGACTTTGCTCTTTTCTGTTGTGTCTCCTCATTTTTTTCTGAATAGAATCCCTCAATTTAGTCCTCATTCTGCCAGCGTGGTGCTGGTCATTTCGCCAAACAGTTGTGAAATAGTCACTGACTTCTGCTTCCTGGTGGGATTATTTGATATGATTTTTGTTATCTGGAAACCAGAGTGTCTGAAAAGAGACCTATTTATGCAGTTTACGGGTTCAGAACTAGGCAATCGGGCTAGATGCTGCTTACAGGCTCCCAGCAAAGGGAGGGCAAGGGTGCTGACGTGAGCAGAGGGGTGTGTGTGCTAAAATGCAAGGCTCACTCCCCTCTTTGAAGAGAGAAACTTGGACCCTTTGTTTGCCCACAGGGGTCACCTTTTTCTAATTTGCCCAAAGGTCCGAGAAGGCCTGCTGAGGCCCTAACAACAGCCTGTACCGCTAGTGGAAGGGCCTCTCCTTCCAAGTAGGTTAGGAGCCTCCAAGCTGTCCGTTTAGCCTTTTGTTTGTAAATCCAAAGTGGGCATTAGGCAGCCACAGGCAATACCGTCTGTTGAGGATGTACTTTTGCTCTAATATTTATTTAGGTGTGTTCTTATCAATAAATCTAAATAGAAAGTTCTTAAGTTCTAAAGAGAAAGTTTCTTAAGAAACTTCTGTGTTTAAAAAGCTGGAGATACAATTGGTATTTTTTTTTGTATTGCAACTTTGGTTTTTGTTTGTTTCCTAAGGCGACCATAACTAACACAGGATTAGATGCAAAAACTGTTTTCTGATATATCTTGGAATTACAAAATTCACAGTTGCCACAGATTTATGTTATACACAGGTCTAAACAGACTGTAACCAGTTCTACTCACAGTGAGATAGGTAGGATTCTCCAGTATTTTCGGTCTGGCGAGCTACTATTAAATTTGGAGGTGAAGTTCTAAAGGCATCTACAGATGAAGGCCTGCATTCCTTTGTTTTCCCCAAATCCTTGCACCAAAAAAAATGAAGCCACTTTCCTCTGAATAACATCAGTAGACCCGAAGGAAAACCTGAAGCCTTTTTGCTCTAAAGAGCCATTCTAAGCTTCATTTCAGTACTTCAGTCCTGAAGCTCATTGAGAAATTAAGCAAAGGCTCACCCCGCTACCCTCTGTTATTGGAAAGCATGATGAAGGAGGTGTTGGGGTTAATCTCAGCCTTATTGTTGAGGAAACTTGAGGGCTGTGCTCTTATGAAAGGGCATGGCGCCCCTCAGGAGCCCTGTTTTTCATTTGTCTGTCCAAGTTTGTGAATATGATGCAGTAGAGTGCTTTATGTGAGATTTATATTTTCCTTTTTCCGTGGGGGAAATGAAGTAATTTTTATTAGACCTTTTTCTTCAAGTATCATAACCTTGGAACAGATGAAGTCAAACTCATCTTCATGGTGGTCGTGTGCTCTTGGGTTTTAATCAGAGGGTTTTGGTGAAAAAGCTTGCCTTTTGGGGTCAGGAGGCTTCATTTTCTCCCACACCACATCTAGAAGTTACCATTAAAACCACCTGCTAGCGAGAACTTGTTCGTCCTCACTGGTACAAATTCATGTCTTCAAGTGACAGAAGGCTCAGAAATATTACTCTCTTGGAAGCTCTGCCCAGGAAACAGAGTTTTCTAACTGGGCTTTGCAGCTGTTGAAACTTCATCACCTTTCACCTGCATCTCTACTATGTTTTGCAAATGAGGAGCCGGTGAGAAAAATATGCAGCTCAGAGCTGGCAAAGTTTTAAGTGGGTAAAGCTTGTAGTGTTTAGATCGTAGCCCCAAATTACTTAAGGCTTCTGCTAACATGGAAATCAGACTCTTTACTGCTGAGAGATTGGATATTCAGATAGATTTTTTTATGAAGGAAATAAATATTTCAACATGCAAACACTTCCCAAGCGGGTAGTGATGCTTCAAAACAGGGTCAGAGGTCAGGTTTTTTTTCTGTTTGTTTTTGAGATGGCTCCAAGTTGAAAGGTATTGCGTATTACTACCTACCCTGAGCCTCACATGGTAAAGTAATTACTGCTAGCTAGTGCAAAATATGTACATTCATTTCTATAGCCAAAGATCCTGAGATTTCTCTCTGCATTTTTTGTGGCCCTCATTATAAAACATATAACCTGAGGAATGATGGGGTTTTCTCCATCATAACTCTGAAAGAGTCAGGCTGAAAATGGATGTCAGGTAGTTCAACTTTGAACGCTGTTAATTTTGGAGTGATAAGAATAAATAAGAATACAGTGTCTTTTTCCACTAGAGCTGGGGATGGCTCATGTTCATAGTTTGCCTTTAAAACATGCACCCTAGGGAACTAGGTGCTCTTTAGAGGAGCCGCTGGCCTGGTGGTCAGCCCGTCTGAGTGGCTCAGGGCCCAGGGATGTCTTCAGGCAAGCGGACGGGGGCTGTGGCACGCTGTTCCGAAACTCAAACACTGACTCAGTGGAGTGGAATTTTGGTCACAGTTGGAATTGCTAGATAGGACTCAGAGCTTCTGAAATCCCTTCTCCTCTGCCTTCAAGTAGGGGAAAGTTGTAGTTGCTGGGCAATTAATTAATAGTCACACCAAAGAGCAGAAATGGTAAGTTCAGGTCCATACAGGAACCAACAGGTAGCATCCGGGAGTGAAGCAGGCTAGGTGCCATGCTTCAGGGAGTCCTGTGCCATGTGACAGAGCCAACAATAACACCTTGGGTGTCGGTAGGGCAACCAGCTGCCTTGAGGGAGTGCGGGCCCACTCTTGTGGACTGGTCCCGTTTCTTTTTTTTCGAAAAGTAGCCAGGAATCCAGATTTTTTAAAATATAAAATGGACATAAATAAAAATCTTGGTGACTCATTTTTTTTAAATGTTTTTAAACGCATCGAAGGCTGGAATTTACCTGCAAGCCACACATTTGTGATTTCAGCTTTCAAAAATTGCCAAAGGTGGAGCTAGAGGCTTAGCGGCAATACCTTCTTCTCCACGGAGGCGTTTATAGGCGGATATACTTGGAACTGTGACTGTTCGGTGGCTTCTGTGAAGAAGGCAGAGTTACTCTGAGACTGAGAGCATCTTGCACATATGTATCATTTCTTTTTAATGACATAGATCTTTTGTCCAGGCTGACTTCAGAGAGTAGCGTTCCAGAAATGTTTATAGGGCAGAGCCGCCCTCAGCTTTCTTTTCTTACTGACTTTTAACCCATCACAGAGTAATTACTTTCTCTCCTCCTCCCGCCCATCAACCTTTGGAATGTGGTTATTCTTGAGAGTTCATTCAGAGGCAGGACATTATTCACATTTCCTTTCCCAGAGCCACTAAGCATCAACAGAAGATAGTGTTTATACCGCGGTCAAACAGATAAATCATCCCTTAATGTGTGCTTTTGAGCAATAGCCGGTTCAGTAATGATCAGATAGACAAGAAAAGACCTTGGCTAAGTCAGTGATGTGATGCGATTATTTTAATACTGTTTCTTTTGGGGTGTCTCGCTGGCACCTGAGTTTCTTGGGCAGAGGGTGTAGTGATAGAAATATGTTTGTTTTTCAGGGAAGGGAGGAGCGGTGGTGAGCAGAGAAATTATAGTGTGTCCTCAGCTGCCACTGATGTCCTTCCAAATAGACGAAGTTTAGTTTAAAACCTGCCATTAATTCTTGGCCTCTGGCAAGAGTGATACAGGTCGGCTGTTTGTTCCACTGGGTCTCTGGGCGGGAGAAGGGGGAAAGGGCAGCAATTAGTCAGTGACATTTATGACCGATTTATAAAATACAAATGAAATAATTGGTTACAAAATCATGACAAGCCTTCACTTGCCTTTCGCAAACTTGTTCTCAACACATTGTGAAACTTTATGAACTGCTCTTTGCAGAAAGCAACCAGCAGCCTGTCTGAAAAGATCGAGCCAGTGCGCTGGGTTAGGGGAACAGCTCTGGAACAAGAAGATTCTCCAAGTGTTTCCCGTCCTCATCACAAACACACCTCACAGTTACTTTGGAGCCTCAGACAGGGAGTCACCTCAGCGTTGATGCAGCGGGCCTAGCTAGGGAAAAGAAAAAAGACATCTTTCTCACTAAACATAAAACGAATGGGGGTCCTTTTAAGTTCTTGCTAAGATTCAAGTACAAACAAACAAACAAAAAAGATTTAAGTACAGGGCACTTGTAGAAGAACATGAATAAGAGACAGTATGCGTGTTCACAAGTGCTTTCTTTACCCATTGAAATGTGTGAGGTGGTGTTGAGGAAATAAATGCCAAGACTGACACCACATGCTGGCCCTGGACGACTTTTCTTTTCTTCACACCTCCTATCAGTTTGTCACCTCTAACCCTTGGTCTGTTCATTCTTTCCCACCTCTAGAGAGGACATTTGCTAAATAAAATGAAAAAGAGAGCCAGAAGTTAATTATGTGTTGAATAAAGTCAGGTGTATTGGGGGATAATTTGAAGCTCTTTTTTTTTTTTTTTTAACTGCATCCATGACACGTGGAAATTCCTGGCCAAGGACTAAACCGGCACCAAAGTTACAACCCTCACCACAGCTGTGGCAATGCCAAATCCTTAACGCACTGTTTCACGTGGGAACTTCCTGAAGCTCATTGTAAAAAGAATTTGTCCATGCTTTTGATAAGGAGGTTCTCAGTTTGAAGAGCCTAATGTTTTTAGCAGGAATGTTCCGTTTAGGTTCTTGGTGTTTTTTTCTTTTTTTTAATTCTTCTTAAACATTTTTAGACCTATGATCAAAAGGGCTGACTGGATCTTAAGTCTTTTATTTTCTGCAGTCCTGAGCAAAATTCAGAAAAACTGGCTGGTCTAGTTTAGAGAAGAAAGCTAATGGGGGGGTAATTTTAAAATGCAGCCCTACTCTAAATCCTTTGCTTTTCGGGATAGACTGTTCTAATTTTGAAATAGGTTTAGACTGCTCGAACACTTTAAAAGTTCAGTTTTCCTCCCCGACTGCTTAAAATAACAACCACCATCTCCAAATGCTTGACATTCACTGTAGTTAAAAATGTGATTGAAATTGAAAAGGAAAAGCTAGGCATGGACATTACCCAGCAAATCTAGGTTAAACCAGGTTGAGTTTTTCCAGAGTCCACCGTTTAGGATTTCAGCCATCCCAGACCGACACGTGGTGTTTCCTCTACTCCTTTGTGAAGAGTGATCATGTGTACCCCTCCCCGAGCTTAATATTATCCCAGATTCTCTGGATCCTTCTCAGGAGCCTTTGTGTGGCACACGGGAAGGGATGGGTCATGAATATGCAATGCCTGCTATGTAATGTTGTCTTCTTTTAAAAATACAAAAAAGGCGCTCTGGTCTCCAAGTTGGGAGCCGATTTCTGATTTTAGCCTACACAGGTCTGCTTAAAACTATAATCAGGCTGATTGTATTGCCCTGGAATTCTAATTTCCAATTTAGGGTTTTGCTATATAATCTCTAGTAGAGTGTGTCTAATCTTCATGAAACCCAGAGTCTTTGTAAAAACTCGATGGATTTTCTTCCACGGGTCTAGGCTGAGCCGAGCTGTGTCTTTAGGCTGAGCTGTAGAGACATTAAATTACTGAGTAAATGAAGGCAGCGTTGTTATGTCACTGTCTTTTGGAAAGACCAACTCAAATTTTATATGCTCTAGCTTTGATCCTTTTCATTTAATTCTAAGTACACTTGTTATTATAGTAACTGTTGTTTGTATGTTATTTTAGCTTTTTACTTAAGTAGCTATTTAGCAATTTAAATGAAAATGTAATTAGGTTACATCTGTTTTACATGCATGTAATACCACGCAGATGTAAACTTCTATTAAAGCCATATTTTCTTTTTGGCAAGAAGAAGGCAAAAACAAAATTGCCCCAATCATAGGAGTACGTCTTGCTCTTAAAAAAAAAAAAAACAGTATATACAAAGCGCTGTGCCTTTATTTATGTGCTGGTGAGAGTACATCACTTCAATTTTTTTTTAAAAGTAAAAGAACAAACAAATGCCTTTTAATTTATCTGGATACAGAATTTAAAATGACAGTGGAGCTTCTCCCATTCTGTGGGTTTGGGCAGACAGGGATGCACAGATCTCCACCTCGTAAACACTGGCTCTCAGAACTCCATGCACTGTGGAAAGAGTTGTAGAAAGAGTCGGGGAGCCTCAAGACTCTAACTTAGCTCTGTTTTAAAGGACTCTGGGGAGGCCACTTTACCCTACTCTATTATATACATTAAAAAAAATCCCCAAGAGTAATAATATTTGCTCAGCCTGCCTTATAGGGCTTCTTGTGAGGATCAAGTGAGATCATGAATGTACAGGTATTTTGAAAAGTATGAAGTGTAGTTGTTAGTTCTCCTGTGGCACAGCGGGTTAAGGATCTGGCATTATCACTGTGGCGGCTTAGGCTGCTGCTGTGGCGTGGGTTCGATCCCTGGCCCAGAAACTTTCATGTGCCACAGGCGTGACCAAAAAATAATTGCTAGAGAGCGTTATTAGTACATTAGTCTGAAAGCAGTATCAGGAATACCCCCCCGTGCCCCCCGGCACTTTTGTGTGTGCAGTGGGGATTGAACTCAGAAATTAATTCTGTTTTGGGAACCATTGCCTCCCTTATAGCCTGTTAATAGGATTTATAAAACATTCATTTCAGACAAAGTCATTTATCTTATTTGCTAACGAGACACAAAATTTGGACTGTCTGGAACCAGGTAATATTTTAAGAGTTGCCCATTTGTTCCATGCGTGTTCGGCTTTTCAATGCAGTCATTTTTAATGGTGGTTTTTATAGCATCCATAAAAATATTTTCGTATAATTCTTCCTTGTAAATATGGTTAAACTTTTAACTTTCTGCTACTTGGTGACCTGTTAAATAACTTAATGTACTTTCAAATTGATTGTTCAGTGCCAAGACAATAAGAAGCCAGGAGGAGCCAGCTTTATGGCGTTGCTCTTTTACGTTGGGGCCCTAAGCTGAGCTATGAAGGAAAAAAAAGAAGAAATCAGGCAGAGTTTGCGATGTCCAACTTGTTAGAGATTTTTCATCTCTGATTCTGAAAGAGAGAGCGTGGGTTGCATTGCTGACATCTCTCTCATACCTGTTTTAAGAAGTTAGTATCTTAGATGGCGAGGAGAGGAAATCTTCCATCTATGCAATCATCTGTGCACCGCTTACTAAGCACTAACTGTGTGCCAGGTGCCGTTCTAAATGCAGAGCAGACTCATGGAATAATGTTGTTATCCCTCATTTTTAAATGATTTTTAATCGAAATTAATTTACAATGTTGTGTTAGTTTCAAGTGTATAGCAAAGGGCTATAAGTCTTTTCAGCTACGTTTTCAGATTCTTTTCCCTTATTGTTAGTTCCCTGTGTTATACATTAGGTCTTTATTGCTTACCTGTTTTGTATATAGTAGTGTGTATACTTAATCCTTAATTTATCTCTCCCCCACCCCTCATTTTTGAAGTGAAGAAATTGAAGTCTAGAGAAATTAAGAATCTTTTCCAAGGTTATATGACTACTAAGTGGTAGGGCTATGATTTTAACCTTGGCAATCTGCACCAAGGCCTGGATTTTTACCCACTGGACTTCTCCATACCTCATATACTAGGGATTTTGTTGTTACTGTTATCTCTTTGTTTTTTTATTTGTTTTATTGTTCAAGTACCTCTGACCTAAAAAGACTCTTAAGATAGTCTTCCTCCCCACATCCCCTTTTTCCCAGTTCAGAAAACTCCACTTGAGGAGTTCCCTGGTGGCCTAGCAGTTAATGATCACTGCTCTGGCTTTGGTCACTGCTGTGGCACAGGTTCAGTCCGTGGCCTGGGAACTTCTGCATGCCGTGGGTGCTGCCAAGAGAAAGGAAAGAATGGCGGGAGGGAGGAAGAGAGGGACGGAGGGAGGAAGGAAGGAAGGACGGAGGAAAGAAAAACTGTATTTGAAAGACCTAGGTGCCACAGATATAAAAATAAATAAGACATGCTGCTTCACGGTACTTACAGTTGAGTTCGTGAGGGATTTGGAATTTCTTCTGGATAAACGGAATGCCGAGGGAGATGGAATACATACTAAATAAAGTGTGAGCTGATATGCTCTGGGAACACAGAGGAAAGAGTTATCAAGGTCAGGGGAAGCTTCACTTGACCTAGGCCTGGAAGAATGTATAGGGTTGTGATAAGCCAAGGAGACAGGTGGCACCTGAAACTTCAGGAGAAAAATGAGCAAAGACTTGGAGAAAAGAAAATGCAAGCTGGCCTGTTGCAAGAGTTAAAGCAAGAGGGAGGAAAGCCTCAAATTGGGCACCAGCACAAAGAACACCACATGGGAACCAGGCTACCTTGCAGAGGCAGGGGGATGAGATTTGGCAAGAGGGAGGGAGAGGGTAAATTTCGGGAGGAGGCTGGGGGTCTCTGGCCCAGTAGGCTAGGAGTAGTGGTCATCGTAAAAGGCAACTCAAATTCAAGAAACTCTCCTGTAGTCAGGGAGGCACAGTCAGGTAGAACGTTAGAACGTGGACCCTCTATTCCGAGAGTCTTGGGTCTCAATCTGTGCTCTGCCCCTTACTGGTATGGTGGCTCTGAGCAGGTTACTTGTTTCACTCCCAGCTTCCTCATCTCTGAGATGGAAACAGTCTTAATACTTACCCTGTAATATCTTTTTATTTTTATTTATTTTTTAATTCTTTTTTATTTGTTTTTTGTTTGTTTGTTTAACTTTGTGGCTGTGCCTGTGACATGTGGACGTTCCAGGGCCAGAGAGCAAACCCACAGCAGTGACCCAAGCTACAGCCTTGACAGTGTTGAATCCTTAACTCGCTGAGCCACCAGGGAAACTCCACCTTAACCTGTCATGTTGTTGGAGAAAAGCTAATACCTGTAGAATGCTTATTAGCACAGTGCCTCATAGCACACATTAAATAAATATCAGTTACCAGCCTCTTACTTTGGGTGAATAGACAATTGTCCCCATTTTATAGATGAGACCACCAAAGTCTGGGTAGGCAGAGTCACTCTCCAAAGTCCTCACTCACTGAGGGCTTGCAGGGGTGCGTAGACACCCAGGCTCTTGCCTCTTGGTGCAGTATTCTGTTCTGCTAAATTCTAGGCCCCTCACTGCCCACCCATTAGTCAGTGTCAGGCCAAGTCCTGTGGTAGTATGACCTTGACCTTCCTTCCGTAGAGGATGGACACAGCAGAAACAGGCACTGTCTCTCCTCATCTTGTTATGGCCATTTGTTGGGCATGTACTATGGGTCTGAATATAGATTTTCATTTTCTCCCTTTACTTTCTTTTATAGATTAGGCATTCACTTTTCCAGAGGCTTTGGGGTACACCAAAGGCAGTCATATCCTTCTGTGCATGCCCTGCAGAACATTCATGAACAATACACTTTTCTCTCGATGACTTGCTGGTACAGGAAGGCCACCCAAAATGTACCCTCATCTGTAGCCTAAATCTCTATGTGTGTCTTTTTTTTTTTTCTCCTTTTGTGCCCAAGCTAAGCTGTTAAGCAGGTAATATGCTATTAAACCCAGATCACAGCACTTGGGAAAACAACGCCCAAGACTCGTGACTGGTCCGCACTGTTAATTGTTAAGCTGCTGATGCCGGGTGGCTGAGCTCGCAGCGTTTGTGTTGTGACAGCTCATTTGCATTGATGAGGTAAGTGAGTGTCTGCGATGATGGCAGGAATCAGGGATGAGTCTGGGAAGCCCGGACACAGTATCAGATCATGTTTCACCAAGAGAACAAGATTGATTTATTGTGTTACATGAGGGCGAGGTGGACCCGGCACCACCATACCACATGTTTTTTTATTCCCTCGTCTGCTAAGTATGCAAGTACAAACAGCTTTAACACAATTTTTTTTTTTTTTTTTTTTTTTTTTACCTAGAAAGGAGCCTGGGGCTGCATCCAAGTACATTTAACATATGAAAATTGAGCTGCTTTGAACTTGTATGTTTTTGATAACTGCTTGGTATGCTTCCTGGAGGATCACCTGTAGGCTTTTCTTTCCAAATCCTAATCCCTTTGATTGAGTGCCAGGACAGATAACTCTCATTGAATCACTCCAGTCTCATAATTCTTCCTTCATTCAGAGTTGAAAGGGAACAGCTCCAGATTCAATAGGCAAATCCTCAGATTTAGCTAAAGTAATTCAAACACTTTAAAAACTGAAATTGTTTTGTTCTGAAGAAGAGGGTTCAGCTGGGCTACTGAAGGTTGACACAAGCTAGCTGGTGGCCACGCACTGCAGGACTGGGGCCGAAAAAACACCCTGCCCTCCGCCTCCACCCGCCATCCCCAGCCCCCACCTTGCTGTCTCTGCGACCAAGAAGGGTTAAGTGGAGGACACCTTGGAGAGCTGGAAGTTTCAAAGCAAGCTGGCATGACTGTCTCTAAGCGTGGGCGTAAGAACGAGCTCGACGCCTCTTGTTTTCTCTTCTCCGAGACCGGGCTGCGCATTCCTGTCCTCTCCCCACAACCCCCTTTCGGAGGAAGGAAAACAACCGTGTTCTTTTTATCTTTACAAATGTGCCTGGTGGTGACTAATCTAAACCAGTTCAAGATGCTTTTATTGAAAACTGTTTAGAGGAACGGAAGGTGCTGCGGAATTAGAAAGAAAGTGGCATTTAGGTCTCTGCCCGCCCTGCCCCTGAGCTTGCTGTCTGGCCCAATGATATCTGTCTGTCTGTCTGTCTCTCTCTCTCTCTTTGGGCACTCACCTGGATTTCTACTGCCACCTCTGTTTCCAGTCTTTTCAGAGATCACGTTTACTGAAAGGTGGTTCCTCTCTGCCACACATCCTGTGGGTGCCCTATTTGGCCGCAGAGTGCTCCTGTTGGGAAAAACCATCCTCTTTCTCTTTGTACCCTATTTCAAAAGGGAGCCTGAAAGGTCCTTTCCGCGTTCTGTGTGTGACCAGGCCCGGCACAGCTTATCAGTGTCGATGTTCCCACCTGATGAGGGAGGACAGGAAACGATTCAACAGAGACCCATACAGCTCTCGTCTGAATACATTTCACAGTCCCCTGTTGGACCACAAGTTCCACTCCGGTCTGTACTAGGACGTGACCCGGCCTAGCTTGTGGATTTTGAGCCACCGATGCTATAAGTTTATTAACAAGCTTGTTCATTTAGATCCCCCCACCCCCGCCGCCGTTTCTTCTTTTCTGTTTCTCTCCCTGGAAGGTTTTTATGGCATTGTAATCATTTATAATTTCAAAATACCTCTCATAATGCCTAAAAACAGCACTTGATTTTAATGAGTGCCGCTTAAAGCATGGAAGGGTCAGAACTGCCTCACTGCTGATTCTTACAACAATACTTTGGAATGAAGGTAGAAAGTTTATGACACGTTTTATGATACTCCTGAATGTGAAAGAGGATTCTAATTTCAAAATAAGTGGCTATACTTTTTAATTCTTATTTAGCCTCTGTAGCTGTTTTAATATCCCTTTTATGGTTGACTGGTCGATGTTTTAAAACAAGTTCTTCAGGGACTCTGTGCCCATTAGTCCCTGGCCATAAAACCTGAACTTTACTAAAATAAAACATGATGCCATCAAGCAATTAAGAAGAGAACTTTCCGAGATGACTGTGAATATGAAATGTGGTGATTTATTTTATTAATGGATTTGGGGAAAACCAGCCCACCTCTTTTAAGTGCAACTATGTGTATTTGGGGATTTTTATATTTTTAATTTATTTCTTTGTTTCTCTTAGAGCAATAAGGGGTTCCAGAGTGGGCTCTTAAGGTGTAGCAATCCTCCTGCTTCTGAACGTGAACCTTTAGTTTTTCATTTTATTTGGAAAATGGGGGTGATGTCACTTAGGAAAGCCTTTTCCCCCAAAGTGGTTTTTGGGAACGAGAATCTGGTGATGTGTTATTTAAAAAGCGATAATGTAGTAAAGCGAGGCTTTGTGCTCGAAATAATTGCAAGATTTATGGGGTCTATCCGTAACCTGTTCAGTTTTATGGAAGGACAAAGTACAGGTTTTCTTTTCAGCGGAGTTTCTTAAAAACCTAGAAACGCAGTTGACAGTTATTTTGCCAACATTATAATAACTTCTTTGTTTATTAAACATGGTGTGTAATAATTTAGGAGTCCTGCAGTGGAGTAGCTGTTTAATTTGCAAATGGGATTGGCCTCGCTAACCTTTGAAGGGAAGAGTTACTTTTAATGCTTTAAAACTTTCATTGACTTTCAGTTGCCAACTAAGGGATAAGGTAGGGTTCAGGTTTGTAAAAGCTATTTTTTGCCTTCCAGCCTCCTCTCTGTTTCCTCTGCTACCTCCCCCTGCCCCGCAATGGTGGGTCTGCTCCCAAGCATTTACCGTATCCCAAATTTTCCATCTCCTTTACTTTTAGATATCCATTCTTCTGCTGGTGTCCTCTCTCTGTGGGTTCCTTGTTTATCTTGCCCCCCCGTCCTCAGCCCACACCAGCAAACTGCACTTTTCCTTTGCCTCCAGTGCAGTGGTTTCCTCTTTAAAGGGCCCTTTGGAGTCAGTATTTAGGACTTCCTCCTACACCCATGCAGCATGTGTAAAGCAGCCCGCACAGCTGCACACGGCCACCTGGATAGCATCCTTTCCCTGACCAGCAAACTGGCCTCCTCTCTGGTCCGTGGGAACTTTCTACAGATCTTAATTCTTGCATTTATCACATTAAGCTTAGCTATTGGTGTCGATATTTGTGTTTCACTTGAAAGTGAGCCTCTTGAGGGCAGAGGTTGTCTTAATGACTTCTGCGACCCAAACTGTCACAAGGGAGATGCACAGTATCTCTCAAATGAACGCATGAGCACATGGTTATTTTTGCCTTAAGAAATGTCAAGGGAGTTCCCGTCGTGCTGCAGCGGAACCAAATCCAACTAGGAACCATGAGGTTGCAGGTTCGACCCCTGGCCTCGCTCAGTGGGTTGAGGATCCAGCATTGCCGTGAGCTGTGGTGTAAGTCGCAGATGCGGCTCAGATCTGGCATTGCTGTGACTGTGGTGTAGGCTGGCAGCTACAGCTCTGATTCGACCCCTAGCCTGGGGACCTCCATATGCCGTGGGTGCGGCCCTAAAAAGATGAAAGACAAAAAAAAAAAAAAAGCAGTTTCCATTATGAATCAGTGGGTTAAGGACCCAATGTGGTCTCTGTGAGGATGCAGGCTTGATCCCCGGCCTTGATCAGTGGGTTAAGGCTTCGTGCCATCACAGACAAGGCTTAGATCTGGCGTTGCTCTGACTGTGGTGTAGGCCAGCAGCTGCAGCTCTAACTCAACCCCTAGCCTAGGAATTTCCATATGCCACAGGTGCAGCCATAAAAAAAAAAAAAAAAGAGGAAGAGAAAGAAGGAAATATCGAGATGCCTAACAATAATTTGGGTGGATTAGAGTTCCTGCTGTGGCACAGTGGGTTAAGAATCCGTGGCTCGGATTTGATCCCTGGCCCGGGAACTTACACATGCTGTGGGAGCTGGAAAAAAAAAAAAAAATGGGTGGATAGAAGTGCTTTTTCTCCCCTTGTTTTAAAAGTCATGAATCAGCCCACATGATACTATTGAGGAAACCTCCTATTAGAGCTAATGAATATTAAACTCAGGGATCATCAAGAGCTGTGTAAGAACCCATGATTGGCCAGTGAGAAGCCTCAACCTAGAACTGTAAGTCTTTAGGTTTCACAGCCAGATCCCCTGGCAACCATACCAGTGCTGTTCTGTCAGGCACACTCTGCTGCCCATCCAGCAGCCACTTGCCTGTTCTTACCCTGCTTCTTCACCCACTAAGAGAATCCAGTTTTGTTCAGCTGGTGGATAGAGGGCCCCTGATTACGGATGACCAGCTGTTCTGTAGCCGCAGGGTAAGTCAGAGTTGGATTAATGAAATCACGGCATTACCTGCTCATTTTCCCAGCCTCCGGTATAAATAGGCAGACCAGGGGACAAGTTCTAACCCAGGAGATGTTAGGTAGAGTCTGCTGGGGCTTCTAGGAAGGATTTCCTTCCTGGGAAAAAGAGCCTTATCCTCTGCGCTTTCAGAGGCTTCCTGCCTTGGTACCCAGCGAGAGGACAGGAGGCTGGAGCTTTAGCAGTCAGCTTTCAACCACGAGAGGACAAGTATGAGGACCGAAAGCTATTTATTACACTGATGCTGGTGGAATGGATGGGAAAAAAGAGCCTGGGTCCATGGCGACCAACCTCTAAACCTTCCACCTCCAGGCTTCTTCTTAGATCAATAAATATCCTGATGGTTTAAACTTTTGAGAATTAGTTTTCTGCTACTTGGAGCAGCGCACACCCTAGCTGATTCAGTCGCTTTTAGAGGGAAAAATAAAAATGGAAAGAGCATCGTAAGAGGAAAGACAGTGATTGGAAGAGATACAGAGAAGTCTTGACAACCTCGTAGTCAAGAAATTTGGTGACTGACTTGTACCCTTCTGTTAAGTGCAGGGAAGACCCGCTGAGAAGGCCTGGAACAGTCATCATTTAAAAGACATGGAAGTATGATCTCTGATCTTCTTGGCACTAGGCAGGATGTTGAGCATACAAAAATAAAAGACGATGTCAATCCATAAGGAACTTTTAGTCTAGTAAGGGGGACTGGTGAGTAAGCAGGCAATGAGATAAGAATGTGACCATTGCTATCTTTTAAAAAAATTTATTATATAGTTGATTTACAAGGTTCTGTCGATTTCTGCTGTACAGCAAAGTGACCCAGTTTTATATATATATGTTATTTTTTCTCATATTATCTTCTATCATGTTCTATCTCAAGTGATTGGATACAGTTCCCTGTGCTATGCAACAGGACCTCATTGCTCATCCGTTCTAAATGTAATAGTTTGCTTCTACTACCCCAAACTCCCAGTCCATCCCACTCCCTCCCGGTCCTCTTTGGCAACCACAAGTCACAAGTCTGTTCTCTATGTCCATGAATCTGTTTCTGTTCTATAGATAGGTTCATCTGTGCCATATTTTAGATTCCACATATGAGAAGTGATATCATATGATATTTGTCTTTCTCCTTTTGACTTACTTCGCTTAGTAGGAGAATCTCTAGTTGAATCCATGTTGCTGTGAATGGCCTTATTTTGTTCTTTTTTATTGAGTGGTATTCCATTGTGTGTATGTACCCCATCTTCTTAATCCACTCATCCGTTGATGGACTTTTAGGTTGTTTCCATGTCTTGGCTATTGTGAATAGCATTGCTGTCTTTTGATAGGGGTACATTCAGAGAAGATCATGGAATCGTGATAGACTGGGGAGTTGGAGGGGTCAGGAAAGTTTTCCTGGAAGTACCGAGGTCTGAGTATTGAAGAAGGAGTAGGATTTTGGCAGGTGAAGAAGGGTGAGGAAAGGAGCGAAGGGGCACTCAGGCCAGAGGGGACATGTGCTAAGGTGAAAAGGCACAAGAGAAATGGAACATTTGAAAACCCTGTCCTTTGCCACATTTGATCTAGATCTTTTTCATTAAGGTTTGGCAAAAGCAATGATAGCTACAAGTATTCTGTATTCTTTTGGTATTTAAAAACATTTCATGGTAAATTTTAAATGAATACATGGGAGGTGAGTGATGAAAGCAACAAGTATGAAACAAAATTTCCCAGCGTGTCCCTCATAACCCTAGATCCTTGGGATATTAAATGATTTTAAGCAGAATAAAAGGGGGAGAGGTCATTTCCATGGTCAAAGAAATTTGGGAAACATTGGGCTAAATAAAATTGAACCGTTTTCATTCGTGCAAGAATTTCCAGAGGCCTTCATACTGGCGTGTTAGTTATAACTATCCAAAAGGAGGCTACTGCCTGGAGCATTTTCCACAATGTATTTGACCAGACACTCTTTTTGATGTAACCACCTGCAGAACTGAGGCTCTGGGAAGGGTTGATATAGGCTATTCCTTCAGAAAGCTTGCCTGAGAAAGAGAGTATAGTTAGAGGGTGGCAACTAGAAGGAGGTCTGAGTAAAAGGAGACGTTTCATAAAATGCGTGAGTCAAGAGCATGTGTATGTGCCAAGGGTCAAAGACCGAGGTGATGGAGGATCTAGATCCAGAAGCAGGTGTGGGTGATGGGAGGGCAAGCAGGGTGTACTTGAGATTATAAGAGGGGTGGAATCTTAAAAGACTTCTGCCGGCATCTCTGTTCAAAATGTCAAGATTATTGTAACATTGTGTTCCATGTTCTAGGAGCAGGTAGGGCTCTAGATCAGAGACTTTTTTATCTATCTATCTATCTATCTATCTATCTATCTATCTACCTATCTATCTATCTAATCTTTCTATCTGTACACACACATAGACACAGACACACATGCACGCATGAGTCTACTTACTGAATTTAGGTATCAGTTGTAAGAGACAGAAAACCCAACTCAAATTCACTTAAGTAGAGTTTAGTGGTTCAAGTCATTGAAAAGTGCCTGGTAACTAGCTCCAGGCATAGCTCAGTGCAGGGATTAACCCTATCGTCAGGATCCATCTCTCTATTCTTTTAAGTTCTTAGTTGGTTGCATTCTCAGGTTCCTCGTGGCAGCTCTGGCCTCTTATGGTTACAACTCCAAGTCTTCACATCCACTATCACACCACTGATTCTACAAAAGAAGAAAAGCATTTTTTTTCTCAGAAGCCCCAGCCCCTTACCGTGCCTCCTTAGTCTGAGTGATTTATTTGTTCATCCCTGAATCAATCTCTAGAGCCAGAAGATAAGGCCTATACTTAAATCAGTCAGTGCCCAAGCACCCCCCCCCACACACACACACACCGTGTGGTGTTAATTCCCAAAGGAAAACTGAGACTTCTTTGTCTCAAGAGTGGAATATGGTAAAAGAAAGGAAACTCCCAAAGCAGAGCCCTTAGGTTTTACCCAGGATGGTTTTAAATTCTAAATGTTGGAATGTGTAGGATCCTGGATCTGCTGGCGTGAATTAAATCCCTCTAGTTGGAGCACCCAAGTAAACGAAGGGTGTTGACAGCCGTCATGGGGAATGCTGACTGATGCTTACTGAAGGAGTCCTGCAATAAATCCTCTTTAGAAATAAACAAAAAGCAGTTTTTGAGAAACCAGCTTTCACCAAAGACCAGAACCTGTCAGCCACGGGCAGTGGTCATTAGCAGGATTTATATGTGCCCGCATCCAGCACCGAGTCAAAGGGAGCTATGCCGAGGGGATTTCTCTCTTCCGGAAACCCAACAGAGGAATGAGGAAGACTTTCCGGGTAAAGTTTCAGAGAACCTAATGCATAAATCCCCTTAACAAACACTGGGATTTGGCTTGTAACTCATCCCTCTCAGCATAGCTGCCATGGGACCGACACAACCAAACCGAGAAAGAAAGAGGCAGAATTTATGATGACAATAGGCAAACGACTTACAGGGGTGACTTTTTCCTAATATGGCACTGGGCACATTTTTGTTTTCGGGACACTTGGTAGTCCTTGAGCTGTTGCTAAAGACCCCAAGAAATCAGTCGGTTGCTGGATGATGGGTGTTGTCCCCTCTCTGTGATTTACAACTCTGTGACCTTTTTTCCCCCCTTTTTTGGCCACCCTGAGGCATATGGAGTTCCTGGGCCAGGGGTCAGATCTGAGCCGCAGCTGTAGCTGTGGCAACAACGGATCCTCAACCCACTGTGTTGGGCCAGGGATCGAACCCCGCCCCAGTGCTCCCGAGGTGCCACGTATCCCTTTGCACCACAACGGGAACTCCAACAACTCTGTGACCTTTATTTCTTCTTTGATAGAGACTGGGCCTTAAATTGGCTGGATTCTCCTAAACTCTGTGGCAAGTTAGAATGGGAGTCTGGATTCTCTCCATGTCTGAATTATAGAGGGCATCATTAATTTGCTAAGTTTCTGCCTCACAAGGAAATTTTAAAAACCAGCACACAGACTCGTTCCCCCTTTTCTGGACTGACAGACATTATTCCTAGAGGTACCTCTGGCTTCAAGAAATGTCACCAGAGTTTATATCCAGACAGTGTGCCGTGATCTCTCGTTACCTATTTGTTGTATTAGATATAACGTCAGAATAAATGGTGAATCTCAAAGGAAAAGATCCAGAATGCAGCCTACTGAATAGAGAACAGGCATGATCTTGCGTGATGAATACTGTGCTGTATTAGTGCTTTGGCCGTGGATTTGGGCACTATTCAACAGCCTCCACAGCCAGCTTTCTACATGCTTTTTTCTCTTTTCCGCCTCCTGTTTGGTTGCAAATTTATTTTGACTGAGGATTTACTTGTCACCTCATGTTGACATTTCAAGTTATTGCATTAAGAAAAACACAAGACAAAGCAAACAAGCAAGTATATTCCAACAGGTCACCAGGCATAGAGGTCATACTCAGATTTCAAAGAAAAGGAAGGGGGGTTGGGGTAGAGAGTGGAGGAGAGATATACTTACAAGGGGAAAAAAATCCTCCCAGCTTTTGGGACCCAAGTCAGATCCTGGATTGTGGATATTTTTCTCGGCTACTGGTGATTGCTGGGACTGCTAAGCAGGAGAGATTCTGGTCCAGCTGAAGTTGCCATGTAATCCTGCAGAATCATGCTACCATTCTGATTTCTCTGATTATAAGTGACTCTGCAACAACAAAGAGAATAACTCTGCTTTAAGAACTGTTTCCACAGTGTCTCTAGGGGACAGGTTTGCTTTGGTCTATAAATTCCCCAAAGGCAAGCTGAGACTATGTAAATTAAGGAAATAGAGCCGGTGACAAGCAACTCTGTGGTTTTATTTGATTTTTCCAAAACACATGTCCATCAGTAGGTTGTAGACAACACAATATGATTAAAGCACAGCAATAATCACCCATATATTGCATTTTAATTGGTATAATGTGTGATGAAGTAAAGTTGGAGCCAATAGGTATACTTTTACCTTTGAGCAGTTTCTTTGATTCATCAGACTTTCTACCAACATAAAATAGGAGTCGGGAAGTCTGAACACTGAGCTGGCCTCTGCCACTCATCAGCTTTGTGACCTTGGATAAGTCACTAAGTACCTTTGGTTCCCACTGTCCTCGGCTATAAAATGAGGGGTTTATGCTAGATAAAATCTAAATAGTCTTCCACTTCTGAAAAAGTCCAGAGCCTTTTCTGGACTCTGGAATTTTATTACTGAATTCTTGATCTTAATTCTCTTAAGCAATTGTTTCTTCCTTTGCAATCTGTGACAAAGATGACTTTTGTCTAAACTGGATTTCTGTAACTACTTTCAATTCACATATTTAACTGGCTTGTATTAAATAAGAGAGAGAAGAAAAATAGCAATAGCAGTATAAATAGTTTTTTTTCCCCAGCCATTCCATTCCATGAGCATATGCCCTGAAGTAAATGTGAGACAGGAGTCAGGAATCTGCCCCTGCCTCTCAGTGGATGAAGATCTTCCTATTCTGATTGTGATTCTAACACCTTGTAGTTATGAATTTTTTTGTGTGCAATATGGCCCCCACACATAAGGCAGCCCTTTTTTGCCCAACTGAACATTTGGTGCTTAACTGAACCATATCTGTTCCAATGATGGAGGAAAACCTAGCTGTGTTGGACTTACTGAAAAGTGGTATGTTGACCTAGAAGTGACAGGTAAATATTTAAGTTCAACTTTGATGGATTTTTGAGTGTAATGTTGACTCTTCATCATTTTTGCTTTTTCTGATGACTGTAGAATCTGATAGCCCTGCCCTTTGCCCTGCTCCCAAAGCACAAGATAAGACTCATCTATGGGAGTTCCCGTCGTGGCGCAGTGGTTAACGAATCCGACTAGGAACCATGAGGTTGCGGGTTCGATCCCTGCCCTTGCTCAGTGGGTTAACGATCCGGCGTTGCCGTGAGCTGTGGTGTAGGTTGCAGACGCGGCTCGGATCCTGCGTTGCTGTGGCTGCGGCGCAGGCCAGTGGCCACAGCTCCGATTAGACC